>OZ017772.1:16466513-16934687 GCA_963969385.1 Philonicus albiceps | reverse complement strand
CTCTGTGAAAGCTGGAGATCCTTTGGCTGTGATAATTGGTACATTTAAATCATTTTATTGAGCATTAAATAAATTATAATTCTTATTAGCTATGAAAATGGAACATATTCTCAAGGCGACAAGGGATGCTAAAATTAAATCTGTTGGGGCAAAACAAGGAGAAAATTTAGCAAAGGGTCAAGTGGTGGTAGCCTTTGAGGAAGAAGAAACAAGTGGATCTGAGTCTGATGACAATTAAATTAGGATTTTGTATAAACGTACGGTATCGTACCAAGAAAAATGTATCCAAAAGCAAGCATTTATTATATGTAATAAAGTTAGAATTGTTACTTTTATATACAGTTATTTTAAATTCAAATATTAATCCAACAAAAATAGCATTGTAACATAGACACGATTGCAATTGTATTGTTGATCAGTAAAATTATATTGCTTTTAAATAAATAGTCAACACAGTCATCAATAATAATGATTGGAGAGATATTCATATTATACTTTGAATTCATTTGAAATAGAAAACCAAAATTACTATTACAAATTCATTCTTTGTGATATACTACGAAATTTAATACTCAAAGAAATTCAGGCGATCAGGTCTAAAGTAATAAAAGAAAAAGGCTTTTCTCTTGTTGATTACATATTTATTTTGAGAAAATATTTTAAGATATATTTAAAATATATGTAAATTAAATATTTCCATGTACAAAGAATAAAAGAAACAAATTAAAATAAAAATATCTCGATTATTTTTACCTGACTGCCCCAGAAGCATGGTAATGTCGTTCGGGTATATGTATGTATGTCCGTTTCTTTGGCATATCCTGTAGTCTAGTCTAGTTAGATTTATCTGTTCTAATATCAAGTACAAGAAACGTCCTTTCTTTAGCATATAACTTACAAATGTTCATTAATTCATAAAAAAATTTAAATCGCAGTTTATTTTCAGAATCACGTAAGAATTGCTAAAATTATACTTTTTAGTCAATTCTTTACAATTGTTTCAATCTGTCATGCCATTGTACTTTTTTATTATCCGTTGACACAAAAATCCAATTATTTTGTTATAGTGGACAACTAATTGATAAAGTGAAAGTTGAGCCGACTTGAAATGTATTTTTAATGATCATTTTGAGGACCGTTAAAAATAAATTTAAGATGCTAATTTTTAAGTAAACAAAAGTATGTTGGTATTTTTTATCAAATATATTTCATGATGCGTGGTTTATTACTAAATTGTCAACATATGTTGGCATGCAAGCTTAAAATCTCAAAATAAGAATTACCATTAAATTTCCTTCGATATTGTTTGATGTTGAATAATCCATTAAAGTGGTTAAAGCCTTAAAAGTCCATTAAGGTGAGGTGTGAGCATTTAACGCCAAGGTAATCAATTTGCTAAAAATATTCGTATGACTTCTGTTACATCTTTTCGAATTTTAAAGTTTTTTACGACTTTAAAAATATTTAATGAATATTTACTTAAGTGGCACCATATGACTAAAATTAATTTTACACAGGTGAAGTATGTGGTAGCCGATAAATCACAAGTCGTTTTAAATAGCACCAACCAAATAACATCCATCCACTCTACTATGAAGATGTTAATGGATTAATTGATGATTTCATTTTTCCCATTAAAAGACTAGCTCTAGGTGGTTGAAGAATTTTTGATAGATATTATAAAAGCAAATATAGAAAATTGAATTTAACTCATACATCAAGGGGTTTGTAATATTTTTTTTTAATTTATTGAAAACGTTAATACTTACATCGTTTTATTTTTCATTAATTTTTATAAGCTTTAGGGTAGAATAAATCAGCCATAGGTGTTTTTTTGACGATCCAATCTGTATCAGAGTTAACTGCAAATTTTGTATTAATTTGAAATTTACACATAGTTCCTCTGTATCAAATAGTTACACAAGTATCAAATTGCATCAAAATCTGATTTGGATAATCTTTTCAGTTCAAGACTTAAAGTTTGAATGAGCAAAATTAATTGCAGTTTGATGGACTTTTTTCTACAAATTAAAAAAATGTTGCTATAGGTAACAGTTTGAAAAATTGAATTCAATGCGAAATTCCAGATTCATATCAGGCCATCAAAAAGCAGCTAATTGCAACGCTGATTGATATATTTAACCAATTTTTTAATTGTTATATAAAAACAAAATGTTTTCTCATATTTTTAGACAAAGTAGGGGCAAGCAAATTCTATGAATATGCCAAATTTTATGTAGATAGCTTTAAAAATAACTGGGATAATCGACGGTGACATGGACAGCGAGGCTTAATTTTTTACATTTTTTGTTACAGACCCTAAAATAGCATAGTATTAAGAATTTAATTGATTTCGGAGATTTGAATTTGTTTAAGATTGATTAAATACCCCTGAGTTATATATCAATAATTTGGTAATTTTATGGTAACCTATTTTTAGTTATCATCCTATTGTTTTTCTGTTGCTATACGAAAGAGAAGGAAATATTATTTATTAAATTTTAATTTTCGATTAATACAAAAGAATAAATCAATGAACTGCGAATTTTCAACGAAAGTAAATTTTTTAAAGGTAAGTAGTTTTATATACAAGGTGTTTTTTAGTGCATGCCAAAATGACTCCATATTTTTTCTTTACTTAGACATGTTGTACCTTGTTGGGATGGTAATAAGATGGAAAATTCGATTAATATAGTATAGGAAAAGCTGAATTTTAGGAAAATGAGAAACATATTTTTGACTTTCAGATCTTTCACCCCTCTAAAAAATACGCTGTATGTATAGATAGAAACAAGATGGAAATATTCCGGTCGAAATACTCTGCTCATCTAATTTTTCGTGCTTGCTTAGTTTTGCAAGAAAGTAATATAGTTAAGAAATCTAGTTATTCTTGTGGGAATTGAATGAGAGTTGCCCCTAATTATTTAAATATAAATTTTATATTTAAATTTGTACCAAATTTACACCACAAAAGGAAACTCTCTCTAGAAGTTTAAAGAAATTATCTTCATGATAAAATCACATTACAGTCTTATTTTTGCAACAACATTTGAACCGATTTACCATATATTATATAAACTTATTATTACAACGTAATTCATTTGTTTTTCTTTCAATTCTTACTATTAATAAAAACTTGCCAGCGTGTTTAAAATTCTAATAAAATTTTTATAGTGTACTCAATATCATTAAGAAAATAATATAAAATTGAAAATACAACAATTATCAACGTTAAAAATATCTTTTTTTTTTTGAAAGTCTTCTGTCGGTACGAAACTGGCCATTCTGCTTTTTAAATAAATTTCAAGATAAGAAACGGAGAGTTTCAATAAGCTTGCTCTCCCCATACCCTCAAGTGTTATAAGTTATCTATTAATATTTGAAAAATAAAGACACGAATGAAAACATCATTAAATCGTCTATAAGATATTTCTTAAAAATAGGGGGTCGACCTTTAGAACAACGTGCCAGAAGCATGTTTACTGTTCCAACGATATTTTCCAACAATTTGCCCGACTTGACGAAATTTGGTAATGCTTTTCAGCGTCTTAATCTCTTTCTTTGCACATAACCTAAACTAAGCAAAGACTAAAGCTGCAATGTTCTAAAATTACTACGTTTAAATTTTTACCGAATAATAAATTTCAAAATTTCATTGCTGCCATCACGACGGATGTATATGGATTTAAAATTAATAAAAACAAATGATTATTATTTTTTATATTATCACTATCTATATTTTTAATTATAATTACGTTACTCTTTGTAGCAATATACCAAAACCTTGTTTTAAAAGTGAAACTTTTTTACTTAAGATTCATAATTTCGAGTTCATGGGGAAGGTTCAACGAAAATATGATCAATTTTAATTGATGTATATCATCCTCACAACCGGAAATACCAAGCAAATAATTGCGGAAATAGACGAACTGCGCTGTTTTCCTATTATTAATTAGTGCTTTAAATTATCGGAAACAGAAGTTTGCACAGTCATCGCGCCTCAGCGTAAATATCTACATAAATCGCTAAAGAATTTTTAGTAATATGGTCGATTTTATAAAACTTTTAAGGAAAATGATCAAGTATTTCTCATAGTTTCCTAGTTGTGAATTATTGTTCAATAGACTTTATAAGAAAGTAACAAAGAACAAAAACAGTGCAATTTATGAGGAATTTCTTTGTATAGATTGATTGCAGCAATTTCACATTCACAGAAATTTAATTCTCTACCTACAGTGCTGTGAAAATTGGGTAATTACTTTACTTGATATTCGCACTTTTAAAAATTTGATTGTGAAATTTTCAAAAAACTATCTTTATATTTCGAGTTTTTTTCTAAATTGTCTCTACGTTGTATATTTTATTGGTTGAGAAAACGCACCCATGTCAACTTTTACAATTATTATATGTGTTCATTTTTGAATGATGGGCCATAACGTTACCAAATCACCTGCGGGCTTGGATTGTAGCAATGAAAGTATTTCGCTTACTCTGAAATTGCACTTAACCCGTTTTCTGTTTATTACTTTTTAAAAATTCCAAATATCTGTCATGCTGTAAGAATTAAATCCAAAAAAATCAGAAATTAAGATAATCGATAGTGTTTTAGGTAGGAGGTTTTCCTCTTAAAATATTACACGACAATAGTATCGATTTATTATAGAAGTTAGAAAGGTTGCGAAAAGCTGACCTCTAGATGAGCAGGTAATAAAACGAAGCTATTGGCTACATGGGGGTTATCTCTTTACTTTCAAATCTGTCCATTTTATTATTTAACGCTTGGGAAACTCCTTTCTTAATTGTATCTATTCGAAAATATAAAATATTATTTCTTTTGTATGAAAAAGGTGATTGCAATTGAGTCGAACTCTAATGGTCTGCAATAAATACTAAACTGTTTAGAATCGTTTGCCAATTGGCAATGATAAATTGAACTATTAAATTTATAAGGTGCTATTTTTGCGTGAGTTAAGAAGTAATTGTTTAGCTAATGATAGCAATATAAGTCCGTGTATGAGAACGGTTTTAAGGCAATTAATACAGTTTCACTTCTGGGAAATAGCTTTCTATCTGACCTTGCCTGTTAGGAAACTAAATGTTACCCTAGAAATTGGTCACCGTATAATTTGAATATACACTTCTTAAAGAAAGTAAGGGCGTCACATAAAATATTCAAAAATTTAAGTGATTTTTAAGTTCTGTTTCTCCGCGAAAAATTATTGTATTATAATGATCTTGAGCTCGTTTTAAAACTTATACTCTGTTCTTTGTCAGTCATTTCAATTTTTATTATCGCCTTTACTCTGTGAGGGGTGAAACAAACATTGGAAAAATTATCCCATAATTCTTTTCAACTTTCGACAGTTGAGGACTACTAGAAAAAAAAATTGTAGCAAGTTGCGTATTTGAAATGTATCTTTAGCAAAAGAAAAACGTAATAACATCGATAATTCCGCCATTTTTTCCGAAATTGCTTAGTTATATAAAAAAGGAAATTTGTTTCCTTAAATTTAAGAACAGTGTCTTGTATGTAGACAATCGTTTCAGAAATAGAATAGAATAACTGAGAAATCACGAATGCAAGTAGAGACATCTTTTTTTCAACACTGCAATTTTTAAAAATATTAATTATGCACAAATTAGATTATATACCAATAAATATAATAAAAATTCGCTGTTATTCGTTGGGAGAAGACAAAATCCAAAAAATTATCTATTTTTTGGGAATATAGATCAGAATGACGTAAATATAACACTGTACGAAAAATTAGTCTCTTTTTATCTACCTAAACAAGTAACACTTCTCATTTTTTAGGTCATTTTTGAAAAATTATTATTAAAGAATTCATTCATCTTAGAAATTTGTAGCGTGGCTTAAATAAAAGGTTATTAAAAAGACTTAAAAAGAGAAAAACGAAATATTTAAAAACCCCTTTTATAGATGAATTGCAATAATTAAGCTTAAGTAATTGTAAAAGTGTACGCATCAGAAGTGAATTGAGCAGAAGCTGCATAAGGATGAGTATAAAATATTTATCGAAAACTATAATACCATAATTCTAAAAAGTCAGGGTGAGTTTTTTATCAATTAATATTTTTTTAGGAAATTCAGTGTTTGAGCGATAAGAGGTTTTGTGAAAATAAGATTTCATACTAGATTCACTTTTAATTGCAAGAAGAAAGTTGATTCTGCAAATAAAAATTTACTACAGGTGTCATGTCTACTAAGATCATCTCTCATAATCAATTTCCGTTTCCACTCATAAACTCGAGCTGTTTAGATATTCAAGTTGTTCATTAAACACCTGCGACTATATTAAGTATGAAAAAACAGTCCATTTGAAAGTATCTGTACCAAAATCTTTTTCAGGTGTAATTTTTCTCGACTTAGGTTTTTTTAGGGCAAAAAATGCGACGATCATTGCGCGCAGCTTAAGGTCTCGCAAAAATACTTCTGCTTCAAGATTTCAAGGGCACTTTTCCAGACAGTTAATGAGTAACCGAGATAAATTGTGACGGTAAGATATCTTTGTGGAGCAATCACCTTTCACCTCAGAATTTCCGCACTTCATTTGGTGCTCTCACTGTAGGTCACAGAGTAACAAAAGCCTTTCACGATCATCCGCGGGCGCATCATTTGTTTCAAAGTTGCCGCACAACACCTGGGGGGAGGAAGTGCTAGCACATATGTGTCTATCATTGTAAGGTAGTAGCAAACTTAAGTTTGGTCAATTGGTATATTAAAGAGATCTGGTGTAATTAATGTGTTTTTCTAAATTATGAAATTTGTTTGATACTATCGCATTACAGAAAAATTAAATTAAGTGGCTGTTTTTATTAACCTTTGTATGTTTGTAAAATGTGCCGTCGAGGACGTTTTAGATTTTGATTGGTCTTAAAAGCTACTCAGAAGCAGCTAAACAACAAAAGCAGTTACATCAGTTTAAAGTGGATTTGTTCAAAGATAAGATTATTGTACGCTTATTTTAAAATCAACACTCATTTTTGATGAGTTCATGAAATCCTTGATAATTTTCGTCTCTCCATTACTAAAAATTACACGTTTTTTCTTAATAAAACTTAGATTTCTCAGGCCTTTTCTCATTTTTACATTTACACTGCTTTTTAACTTTGACTAAAGCTTTATCATTTTGGGAAAAAATTATATGCATTCTTGAATTTTTAAAAATGGTATTTACTTGAAACTTTTGGCAAAAATGGGAGTTTGGATATCAAATTTGTAATTATTGCTTAAATAATGCTTAATAATGCTTTTTAGAAACACAACACACAACACCAGCACAGTTGCGTTAGTCATATAGAATGCAAATTTTAAAATAATATTTCGGGTCATCCCGAAAAAGGGTGTGTCGCCGAGCCGCTATGCTTCCTCTGCCCGGTGGTGGCGGGGAAGGCCGGAGCTCGGGGGAGTGCGTGGTCTTCCGCAATACCCTGCACCGCAATTACATATGGGTTAGTACTTTGGGCTTGTATAGAAAGTGTCATATCTTACACTTAGATGATCTTTGGGACCTATCCTGGCACCCCCGCCGTGATCCTCGTTAAGATATTATTTTTTTGTGCAAGTTATTTTAACTTTGTGATATTTCCTATGATATTCATTTCAATTATCAATGGTGTAAAGGACAATTTTGGTCTAAATTAAATACTTCAAATTACTAACATATTTATTTAGATAAGGATTAATAATATGTTGTGTAACACCTTCGCAAATAAAGCATTCTTTTAGACCATATTGAAAAACAAAACAGGCAATTGTGGTTCACCCTAAAAAGTAGACATATGCTATTACAGACTTTTTTTAGAACTTTTTATGAGGAACTATTCCATCATACATTTTTGAAAGAGGTACAAGTTTCTTGTTTAAATGAAATATTTCAAAGAGTGGTATTGTGTCATTTTCAAATATAATGGTTTAAATAATGCAAAATCATAGGATAGGGTAGTCATCTTAATAGTAGTGAAAAACTAGTTTATTAAGTGAGACCGTAAGAAAACTCCGTTGTTGCAATATCTTAGGTGCCTTAGTAGTTTTAATCGTTAACAGTAAGAAACTGGTAGTAAAATTTTACGCATTTCTGGAATTACTACCACTTATCCCCTGCGGTGCAACTAAATTCATTATATTCTAACTTCTACTTAACTATTGAAAATTTCACTAAATGACTTCCACCTTTTAAAAGAAAGTGACCGCAGATGATAAAGAAAGTGTTCCACAAATAGTCGAAAGGTTTGTGCTAACAAGCACAATAAATGCTTTCGCTGAGAAAGAAGGTATCATGCGTATCATGATCTTCTACTATTGAAAAGTGACCAAGAAAGAACGTATATACAAAAATCAAATCTAGCCTGTTATTAACATCATTAACGGTTGGATGGAAAAGCTTTTTGAATTTCTTCTTCAAACTTCTTAGGTAGCTGCAAGTGGACCCATTCTTTCTGCCTCTTCAATAAAATAATAACCGTTCAAGACAAGTATTTAACGTGCAAAATGAAAAGTTCAGAAGTGCAGTGTTCGGACGAAGAAGTGAATGTGGATGGCGGAGCAGTTACAATGATTGTGTAGTTATGTCCAGATTGAGACACATGCTAGTTTTACTTTACCAGACCACAGTCTGACAAGCAATACGTGAACTTCTTTTAGTTCACCGCTTTCCTCTGACGTGATCGGTTGTCGTGCGATATTCATGCGAAGAGAGAGGATCGTCGAATGGTCAGTTCGAAAATTCATCGTTTATACGATATGCATATTACGAAGTGTACTAGTTAAACAGTTTATGTCGGTTTTACCAATACACGTGAGATAACTGCTTAGATACATCTATTAAATTAAATGGGAAAAAATTAAAAAAAGTAATCGTTACATATACTTTATTGGCCGCGAAAACATAATTTAACCAGTTAAAATATATACAAAACACCCTGTTGTAATTTTTAACGGTGGTCTGTGTCAATATGGAGAGATAGTGTGTTCTACTTTTTGGTGTCTTTTCGATGAGGAGAGAGTGAATTTAAAAAAAAAAAACGATACAAAAAATTTAATGAGTGGTTCGGATTTTAATCGAAGTGAAAAGTTGCAGGACACGATTGTGTGAAGATCGGTTTTACATTCATAATTCCGAATGATAACTAAATAATAAAATTAAATTTTTCCGAAACAATTTATTTATTTATTTATTTTTTTTTCAAATTCAAATGATCGATCGACAAATTGATCGCCTGCTGAGATAGTCAGGTACAGGGAAACAAAATTTAATATCTTACCTTACCGAAAACATAATCCAGTAAAATGAAGTTCACCTTGTTATTGCTGGTTACGATCGGAGCTATCACACGTAAGTAAAAGAACAGATCAATGATCGCTTTACTTTTGTTTGGGAACTATTTTGCAATTAGATGATTAAAATACTTCTAGTTCTCCATTTACGGTGGAAAGTGGCTCAATCACGAACAGATTTTTATCTGCTAATCATAATGCCGGCATTTCTACCATTTATCGGCTACTACAAAAATATTAGCTGCACAACCTGGTTGGGATCGGTTTCTGCAAAGTGAAATTTTTTATTTTTTCAGTAGCATATCTCAATTGGACTCGATTGATGCATATACATAATTAGAGGGAAGTCGAAAAGAGCAGCAATTTCTTTCCGATATGGTTTATGATTTGGTGGCTTTGGAGCACAACATTTTGTTGGTATTGTTGGGTGTTACAGGTGGTTATTACAACACTGAGGTGTGCTGTTCTGGAAGAAAACAATTTATTTTCTATTAATTGGGGAAAGCATACGTGAGGAATGCCCGCTTTCGCGATTTTCATTCATTTCAAATCTGTAAATGTAAACTAGGCTTTATCATCTTCACATACTCACAGAAGTTCCAACTAGTTTCATGTTTAAAAATTAAAATTGCATAAAAAGTTTTAATTGTAAACAAATTTTTCGTAGGTAAATCTTTTTGGTTATTTTGAACACCTCTCAAATCGAGTAGAACTACATACATTAAACTTTAATATCAATAGTTAAAGAAATAGTAAATAATAGTATTATAAAAACATTTAATTTATTGAACAGAAAATGATATTCTTTATAATTAATCTGCAATATTAACATTTTAGTTGAGCTATCTTTTAAAATTATATCAATTCTTGGCACCCGTAATATCAGAAAATATTTCTCCTTTCTAATGAATAAAAGTAATATGTATATAAAACCTGCAGTTTATAATAATAATCGCCAATTCGAAAGATTTAAACAACTTTGGCGAAGTTATTGTGGATTTTACATAAACAAGACGCTTAAGGGGATGTAGAAACCAACAAAAATAAAAATTTTCTTTTGAGAATTGTGTAAAACGTAACATGGTACATTTGGATTAATGGAAATGCAATTTCTTTCAAATATGAGTTTTTTTTAGACTCAGTAAGACCGCCGTATATGAGGAGTTTTGGTTCTTTTCTTACCGATAATAGCGAACCCCACATTTTTAATTACCATATATGAAACGAAATTGAAGAAATGTTCTTCTCTGCTTAGAAAACACTATAATAAATTTTACAATTTACTTCTATATATTTAAATTATTAAATATAATCACAGAAAAGGGATTCTGCGGTCCTAATGTAATATACTTTTAAATATATCCGTTCATATCATACCTAAATATATAACTAAAAAGTTTAGGGTCTACAATTTTATAATATCAAGAAAAGAATTATTTAACTCTGCCTGCGCTCTTTGGCTTTTATAAAAATAAATTGCTTTAAACGCTTAAGCTTAATTTAAAAGTTGCTGTTAAAGGTTGAGCTCGTACTTAAACTGGCCCTTAGTAACCTAAAATATTAAATAAAAAACAAGAGGTACTAAAAACAATGCGTGAAACAATAAATTTGAATCAAAAACTGTGTTGTGATTCAGATTGCATATACTCGTATTTTGAAATAAAGATATTGAATAGTTTAAAATTGTAATTATAAAGAATTCTTATTAAGTGAACTATTGTTTTTGATCCTTAATTAAGAGATAAAAATATCGCGAATTTCTTTGCGGACCATTTTGAGAGCTACAATTATGTAGTACAATATTTTTTTGTATTTCTTATAGTTTAACCCGCGTAAAACAATTGAGTGGCTTAAAAGCGGTTACGTCTTGATTGTAAACATTTCTTCACTATCCTTATTATTATTTAAATAATAATATTATTGTATATTAAATCTGAATATACCAAATATAAACCTAAATCTTCCCTAAATGATGGTGAAAACTGCATCAAATAGTTTAGAGAAGTACCAAGCGAATACCAGGTAAGCGCGGATAAGCGATTTTGTTTTACACAGACGCACACAAAAATACTTTTTATAGTAATTTTATTAGTAGCATTTCCTACATACATATCTTAGCCAAATTTTTAATGGAACTCCACTTTTACCGGATATTCTTCTTTAATTTAACATTTTCCCTAAACTACCAACTAAGTTAAATATTTTGTAAGCTGTGAACTCATGTCTAACGTTTGGGTAGTATTTACTTAATTAATATTCACTCATTCGAGGGGTAAAGCCGGACACAGTCCGAAAAATAGGGTATTTATCATCATCCAAAATCTATCCACTACAACCGCTTTGGCTGGTTTGTGGTTTACTTATTTGTCAAGGCCGTGAAATATACCAAAAGATGATGAGCTCGTCATATAAGGTGAATGAGTAAATCATAGCAAAAAAAAACAATAGAAAGTTTTGTAGTTTTCTTGGTCATTCTGCAAAAATGCTGTTACCTAATAATTATTCACATTCCTCTCCTCGTCTCCATAAAGCAGAATTTAAATATCAAACTTGTTGCATCTTAGATTTTCTTTCTATTTTTATCAAAACGGACATGTCCACCCGAAAAATATATGAAACAGTGAATTTACAGTTTTGTAAGAAAAGTAGGTTTTTATTTCAAGGTTTACTTAAGGCCCGTGCAATCTCTGTGAAAGATGATTTTTAACTCGGCCTGAAGATGGATGCTGTGATTGTAAATGAATTTTTAATGTAAGGGTTGTGAGCATGACGAATTTGATACGGTGAAACTTTCTTGCATAGATTTAATTTATTTAATGATGACTAAAACATTTGAAAAATAGCCGAATAACGAAGGGAATAAAATGCAATTTATTTGAATCTGATATTTCTAGGGATATTTTTCGGGGAATGGTCATACTTCATATATGCACATATATATCAATGCTTTGTAATGGCTTTAAAAGAAGAGCTATTTTATTTTTTTGAAATGTAAGTAAAGAAAAATATCAAAAGATGAATAATTTAATTGGCAGCTAAAATAAATATTATTATTATTATTATTATTGGAGTAGGCGAGACGTGTAGCCTCGAGCGCTCAGATATTGTCCATTGCACTCATTGACCTATTGTGTTCGTAGAGTAGAATATCATGGTTATCCGTGGGATTCGAACCAACAGCCTCTAGGACGGTAGGCCAGCGCGTTAACAACTGATAATTACTGATTATTAATTTGTTAGAAATATGGCTGCATAAAATCTGCTTTATAAGCCGTTACTCCAAGGTCACGGATTTTTTGTAAAATAAAATGCAAATTAATTATATTCTAATTTTCTGAGCTAAGTTTAAACCAAAGATCATGAATTACTAGATGGGACACTCGTGACGTAGTCCCTTATCTTTTTTCGACCTTGGTCCCCTTAGCCCACCGACCTTGCGGGTTTTGCTAAAAGTGGGTAGTAATAAAGGGCTCACGCGTGAGAGAAAGACAAAAATTTAGGGGGAGCTGGAACGAAAATTAAAATCACGTTTTACCACCCAGAGCAGCGCACACGTTCGAATACGTTTGGCCCGCCTTTAAAAATGCACAGTGAAAAAATGTAAGCAGCCCGCATCCGTATATGATATATGCTCTGAGTGTGTTACCTGCCTGTTCCCCATTCTCAATTCAGGATTTCCCTATGCTGGAACATTGCCTGAGGACGGCACTAACACCATGCATGCAGAGGCACCCAGCGAGCCCAACAGATTGGCCCGCCTTTAAAAATGCGTGATAAAAAAACGGTGTATTTTATTGTCTACACTGTAAGTGCTGTAGATGGGAATTTTTGACTGCCTATTTTTAACTCTTTCGTTCTTATTGGAATTTAGATAAGGCATAGGAAGCAATAGTTCTTTGCTACTTTCTCTAATGGAAAAATTTTCCCCAGGCAGTTTTAGCAGTTGCATATGGGTTAGAGCTTTAAGCTTGTATAGAGAGTGTCACATCTAGTAATTCATGATCTTTGGTTTAAACCCAATTTCGTGAAATAGCTTTCCTTATTTAAAAAAAATACGCTTAGCGGCGACAACGATATCTCAAGAACTACTCAACCTACCTTAGTTAATTGAAATCTATAATATATAAGGGGTTTGATTAATTTAATCAATTATTAATAATAATAATTGATCACAATATCATTTCAATTATTTGTTAACCAGATACTGAAGCGAATTTTCATATACCAAATTCTCCAATATTCCAAATTCTCTAAGTAACAAATTGCCTAAAAAAACTTTAATAGGCGAGTATCGACCGAGAGGCAGAGTAAACAAAAAGTGTATTAATGAAAGTGAATGGCGAATTGAGTTTAATTACGAAAGAATAGTGTAAGAGAAACATTAGGAAATTCTGGTGGAGATTCCGGCAATTAGTTTCCCATCTCGACGGATTCATAGGCATCAAGTTACCATAATTGTTTGTGATATTGTCTTTTCTATCTCAACAGACCGCAGTTACTCAATTGCAATGATAAAGCCCCCATGGTCGGAATTTCGTCCAAATTTCGAAATCGAAAGCGCATAATGTTGGCATTATCTCTTTATCATACCATCAATGTGATTATTTCTAGCGGAGGTCTCTGATATCTGAGCATCTTGGTCGGTCTCGTTGATACAACTAGATCTATTTAAGTGAATGCCGGTAGATCCACTGTTGGAATTAAGCCGGTCTACTTGGTTTTCCCGAAATCATGAAGGGCCAATTTTCATTTCGTTTACGCAAAAGCGCATCCTCCACACCTACACAATGAATGGTGATGTTCGTACTCCACGTCCATTCTCAGCATTCAGTTTCACTTAAGCGCTCCACGGTATAGCTCCAATGGCATTTGTCGGCGTCGCGTCCCACTCGGCCTTTTAACTTGGATCCATCAAAAAAACTTGCTGGCCAATAACCTTGGAACAACTTTCATTACCAGGTAAGCGCAGGTGAGAGTGCTTCAGTTCTGAATTTATCGTACAACCAGCAAAACCAGCGCTGCCTGCTCGCGCTGACTATCGCAGCGCGCATGCCTTCATTGACCAAATTGACCCACTTTAGTTCAGGGCGTAAACGAAAACATTTTTGTCCGGCTTTACCTCTCTTGGCGGTGGTTATTGCAGCCAAATTAAGTTGCAAGCGAGGAAAAACCAAATCCTACTGCAATCGCAGCTGCACTCAAAGACGACTGCTGCGATTGCTTGACTAAAATGCAAATGATAAAGTTGAATAAGGCACTCTCCTGCTCTCCAATATCCATTCTGTGGGTTTTCTGATTCTATTTATATTTCTGCGCATGACTTGATCGGGTAATTGCATAGTCCTAAAGCGTTTTTATTGACACTTGGCAACCCGCACTTTGAATACTTGCGGCAGGTAAATAGGTTTTGGTTTCATCGTGCACCGACTAAATATATAGGCCGTGCTTACTAATTGAAATGTTTCTTCCGGCTCATTACGCAAAGCTATGGTGCCTTGAGAATTCGCGCTGAAGTTAGAAAGTTTAGTTATAATGCCGGCTGGAGGGTGAACGAGTTCACCAGTTGCTTTTAAGAAGGGGTTTAACGAAGAAGTGTCGATAACCTTTAGTTTAATTTAGTTTATTCATTTTAACTAATAGACCGCCGCTCTAAGAAGACTATATGTAATAATATATAATACTAAAAAACTGTATACTCGTATCACTACAAAATCTTAACCTCCTAATTCCTGAATTTCAGAGACTTGATATAATAGGTTTGTTTAATAAAAAAGGTGGCTTTTAAAATTTCGCGAGATACGTACTATATATTCGATTTCATTTTTTTTTTTGTTTTTGTTCGTTATGTACACATGTCCCCAACATCTATTGACATTATCAGCCATTTTGCATATTTAGTTTGTTGTAGTTTGTAGTTTGTAGTTTTAACATAATATAAAGGTTAGACGTATTTTGATGTACTTGGCGATTTTTTTGCTATCGAATAAATGGATCAAAGAATCTGTATAAAATTTTGTGTGAAAAATAAAAGTATTTCAATATACTTGAAATGATGCCTGTTTTATTTGGTGAGTCTACTTTGAGCAAAAAAAAAACATGTTTATAACTGGTACAAGCTCTTCACAGAAGGCCCTGTACGTCCCACCACGTTAACAACCAATGAAAACAATGAAGCAGTGAAGATAATTGTTATGAAGAATCGTCGAATAAGAGAAAATCCTGAGGATGTTGGCATATCGGTTGGCTCATGCCATGCAATTGTTTTCCGGATGTTTTCGCATGAAACGTGTCAGCGAAGTATGTTCCGAAATTGCTAAATTTTGACCAAATAACCGTCGCATCGCTCAGGAGTTGTTGAACGACGTTAACGATAATCCAGATTTGCTCAAAAAGGTTATAGCTGGCGACGAAACATGGTTATATGGTTATGACGTCGAAACCAAAGGTAAGGACGAAGATTTGCCACGATTGAGGAGATAAAGACCGCATCGGTGGAAGAGCTGAAAGCCATACCGAAAAGAGCATATCAGAAGTGCTTTAAGGATTGGAAAAAGCGCTGGCGCAAATGCAATATATTACTTTAATTACTTTGAAAGGAACAAAATAGATATTGATGAATAGAGAAAAATTAAAAATCAACTTATTTATTGAACAAACCTCGTATATAATATTTGTGATTTTTAGGTTGTAAATTTATATATGTGCCGGATACACAAATCTGTTGGAAAAAAAATTGGGCTTTCATTTTCTGAAGGGTAGCTAGTATAACTATGAAACCCTATATACCGGGTAATCACGGGGTCATTACCACCCCAAGAATTATGAAGAACACACGAGTATCCTAAATATTATGAGGAATTTTGTAACTTAATTATATTTAGAATAGTCAGATGAAAACTGACTGCGTTCAAAATACAATCTAATAATAAATATTCAAATACGAAATCACTTGAATAATCATTTTCGGAAAGTTCTGGAGCACCTCGAACTTTACTATTGTTGCAAAAAACTAAACCATTAAATATTGTGAAGTTAATCATATATTTATTTCAAATATTTGTGCTCTCAAATTGATAATTGAAAGCTGTTTGTATCCAAATAATAGGATTTATTACTACACATTGATTCTAGTTGAGTATCTTGGTTTCACACTGTGTATTTTAAATGCTTAAGATTTCCCAAATGTTCAAAATTTAATTTGTCACCCACTGTAAAAGTGAAATGTGATATACGAGGTGTGTTCAAAAAGTATCGTGAATTTTGAATTTCCGCGGGCTACGTATATTCGATTTTCGATTTTTTTGTGGCGTTATATTGGTACTCATATCCCTCACTGAGAACCTCAGCTACTTTGAATGTTCAGTTAATTTTGAACAGCTATTTTGCTTGGACGTGTTTTGGCTCCTCTTCGATTTTTGCCTATTCCAAAAAAGTTTTTTTTTGGCATTATACCATAAGGCTTTCTGTGATAAGTAACATAATATAATAATATTAGTTGGATATGTTTTGTTTTAATGTTTAAAATCTAGTATTTTTTTCAAAACTGCGCGAAGATTGTGTACAAATATAAAGAGATAATTTTGCGGAAGGGAGTCCAATAGTTGACTAGAAGTTTTATATCAAGTCCAACATCAATTTCTTCTTACTGGTTTGATTTTTGCAGCTAAGTTTTTAAAAAAAAATTATTATTTTTAAACTGGCGGATCCAAAATAATGGCTTGTTAATACTCAATTATATTGAAACCCCTTAAAAAAAGATTGTACAATTTAAATGCAGTGCCCAATTTTGAAATATAGAGGATGGATCTGAGCTTTTTAATATTAAATTTTATTAAAATCTCTTAAAAATCAGTAAGAATTGGTATTGCGCCGAGTTTTAAAAATTGAGAATGTTAGATCCTATCAAACAACAATCTTTTATTTACAAGCAAATCTCGAAACCAAGACTATTTTGATGTTTTATGTACAAGGTGGATACCATCTTCAATAAATTGTAAACCCAAAAAAATCATCCTCAGTAAAGTCTGATACTCGTTCAAATTCGGTTTGGGAACTTGGATAGTGTAAGTATAAATTATATGCTATAGAAAATCATCTGGAATCAGTTTGGGATTATAGGAATTTCCAATGTACTCAATCGGCCGACATAATTTGAGCTTTTTCACTACAGATTTTTAGTAGAAATATTTAATTTCAAATTTCAAATTTAATTGTATGTACATTTAATTGTTAAATAATTTTATAATTACATTAATCTCAATGTTTGAATCATCATGTTGAAGAATATTTGAATCGTATAAAAAGGTTAATTGGAAATTTAATGATTGTTTAATAAAAATAAGTAAATTTGAGCAGTTAACTCAGTAAAAGTAAAGTGAGTACTTAAATACAGGTTAAGATTAGGAAGTAAATTGGCTTAAAAACCCACTTTTTTTTTGTCAAATTCAGTTTTATTGATACCGTTGTAAAGTAGAAATATGGGAATTAATAATGGCATATGATGTTGGGCAAATGTCCACCTCTAGTACATCGGCAGACGTCCGCTCTTTTCGCAAAATTTTGAACCACATTTAGCAACAAAGCTTCGCTTATTTCGTCAATGCAGCGCCGAATTTCATATTTCAGAGCGTCAGTTGTTTGTAGTTTATTCACGTAAACCCGGTCTTTCAAATGGTTCCAGAGAAAATAGTCCAGCGATGTTAAATCACAAGAACGAGGCGGACAATTGATATCGCCAAATCGAGAAATTACGCGACCGGGAAATTTCTCATGCAATAACTAAATTTTTTAAACGAGTTGATGTTCCACCCTTATTTTCAACACTTTGTTGTACAGCGGCTATGTTTGTATCACTACGGCCATTACGAGCGTATTGTTTTGATCTACTGTCAGCAACAGTACCGTGAACCTCGAATTTAGCGATTTAAATTACGCACAGCGCGGTCTTAGAAGGAGCCTGATTACGAGGAAAAGCTGCTCGAATTTTACGAAGTGATATAGTAAAATTTTCACTATTTTGGCAGTAAATTTTCACAATTAAAATTCGTTATTCAAGAGTGTAGCTTTACAAGTTGCATATATTTGAAAAAAATACTTGGAAATATAAGTACAAAGCTATTTCTTCACTTATACCATACTTTCTATTTTCGACTAAACCTTGTAACAAATTCATAACTTGTAATAAATTCCCAAATTTGCCCATTATTCCCCGCAAAATTCATTATCTGCAGATCCTTAATTACCAGAGCTATAAAGGTTGAACACATTTTTGGTTTATCAGCATAAAGATTATGACGACATAAATCTTGAGATAAATTAGTAAAGTGTCAGAAGTACGTGATCAGAATCTGCATAAGATGTATGTTTGTTCACTAATTTATGTTTCCTCACAAAAAATATTCCTAAAATAATATTGTACAGCAATCCCTCGCGCTTTTAATAAAAATGAAACTGGGCTAAACAAGTTGTTTTTATTTTTCTTTTTATATATAAAATTTTGTGAGTGAAAGTTCGTCATGACTCATTTTACACAGTAAGAGTACCTTAACAAGTTATTTTTCATTTATTTTCTGTCGAATATTTCTTTACAAAAGAAGATCCAAGGATAGGTGTGTAGTACTGTTTTCCAACAATAAGAAAATCCCTTGCTAGAGTGAAAGGTCGCGATAAGTAGCAAGTTTTTTAAAATATGCACAAATAACTTTGTTTTTAATTCTAAAAATTTAATGAATTCGGCCAAACTATAGTTTATTTTTCTCTTATCCATAGTTATTATTTTCTCAACGAATATAGATCGTTAAAATTGATGCTATAAGCATCTTGTACATATAAAGAACTCGTTTTCCTTTTTTAAATATCGAAGCAGTTTGGGATTTTGCAGGTTACACCGTTGTGTTTTACCTCATGAGGAATTAACGGTCTGTCCGACATTATGTCACACTTTCAGTGATTGAAATGAATGAAAACAACAAAACCAGAAGAAATTGCGGAACTTAATAGTGCAAAAGGAATTCAAACAGAGTTCGGGCAAGTTTCACAATTTCTACCGCGTAATGGGCCTACTGCCAAGGCATTGACCCATAGAATCACTTTAAATGTCGCAAATGCGCTGTCTCTCAGGTGAGACAATCATTTAACAGATATAAGATTATAATTGTCTCCTGGAGGCCAAAAGCGATACCAATTTACTTAAAAGTTAGGTAGGGCGATAATAATTCTCAATCCATCACTGTTCGCATATTCAAGTCATTTTGCCCGTTAAGGTGAGGCATATCGCAAAAACGTCTTTATTTCTTACCAAAAGCCTCATCGTGGCAAAAATAATATACTCTAATGCTATTGCGTTTTTCATTTGTAATGCGATAGCCCATCAGCAATATTTCACTGGGAAAGATTTAACATGATTGCTATTAAAAATCTATCAGCTCTACAGGGAATTACCTTTAATTTATTATGTAATAAGTGGATTTGCTACATGTTTAAAATATGAATGAAGAAATTACGTTACCAACAATTGGGTTAAATAATTGCATCGGTCGTTCAAATAAAAATCAAATTTGCTCAAAATATAATCGTACCCTGTCTTCAATAAATTTTGTTCAATTTCTAGGTTGCCTCAAAATTTTGAATAAAAATAATAACTTAAAGCAAAATTTGATGTATCAAGTTTCTCGTTTATGTAAAAGAAAATGAATTTCCTTACTTAAGTACTTAACTTAATCTTAACTCAATCTCATAGCACCATTTCATTGAAATTTAAATTTTCTATAAAAAAGGTCAAAAAGTTTGGTCGTAATAAATTTGTAAATCCAGTACAGTAGTAGCAAAAAAAATATGTTCACTTTAACATTAGCCTAAAAATTCACTCATACATTTTCAATGTTTGAAATTTCAATTCTTATAGCACATAAAATTTATAAATGTTTTTAATTTAAATCACTCTTATGGACATCTTCTATGATTTCTAAGATCATTTTTTTTTTAAAGGTAATATTTAACAGTGTGTTCAAAGACCATTCTCGATTATTTTATACAGTATAGCTATTTTTCAGCAAATTTTCAGTCATTACAGTAAACAATAAGTATCAATCAGGCAGGCAAATCAATTTTATTGGATTTGTATAGACCAGTCCAAATCTATATCAATTTGAATTTTTACGGTAATGTTCAAAGAGCATGTCCTTGCAACTACTGAATTTACGAATTAGGTACTATGAGTCTTTTTTGAAGGAAATTTAATCCAAAACGCTGCTGTGAGAAAGTCTTTTTTTAACGAGGTATTCTCGTTAATTTAAAAGTAATTTTTGCCTTGTAAATCTGTCTGCGCTATTCTCGAGTTTGCTCTAGAAATCTGAGATTTCGAAGAGGATTAGATATTAGACTAAAAATAAGCATTGGCCTGTAAAATTGAAAGGATATGATTTAATAAATATGTTGTATGTAAATATTTATATGTAGTCCTAACCCGACAAAAGGTTTATGTTAAAATTAAAAAAAAAACAATAGCCCAAAACAATACTAAAAGATACTGACAGCAAAGGAAAATTATTTATGGTATGTACTTACTTTAAAAAATATTATTTTAAATTTTAAACTTCAGTTTTTGAAAACGTTTATGTCCTAGTCTTTAATTAAATATTTGAAAAAATGCTGTAACTAAAACGCTTTATTTTTTACCTTGTTATTGACAACTATTTCTTTATTTAAATAAAAATACAATTCGATGTATACTAAAAAAATATCCTTATCCTTATTAACAAAGGCCGATCTACATCTACCAACTTGACAACCTTCGTGTCACGCACCCTTTCAGCCATAGAAGGCGGTGCCGAAGTTGATATTATTGCCACCGATTTCAGTAAAGCTTTCGATAAAATTTCACATAAAATTATAACCTTTAAACTGAACTACCTTGGCTTTCCTTCTCGCCTCATTCTATGGATTAACTCCTACCTTGATGGCCGCCATTACATGGTTCGCTTCGGCTCCTCGATTTCTAATCCCTTCGTATCCAATTCCGGCGTGCCTCAGGGCAGTCACCTCGGTCTCCTGCTCTTCATACTAGCCATCAATGATGTGGTGAACCTCGTTGGTCAAAGGAATTCTCCGACCCTTATGTACCTAAATTTCTAATACATCTTCTTCGTTAGGCCCATTCTTGAGTACGCTAGTCAGGTCTGTTCACCTTCCCAATCTACAATCATCAACAGAATTGAATCAGTTCAACGCAGATTCATTCATTTCGCGTTGCGTTACCTTCCCCGGACAGACCAGCTCAACCTCCCTCCATACGAAAGTCGCCTTCAACTTATCAACCTTCAGCCCCTTTCCTTACGTCGTGATGTCGCCGATATTACCTTCGTCCATCAAGTCCTCTCTGGTTCCATTGACTGTCCCGAGTTCCTACACAGCATATCCCTTAAAACTAACCCTCGGAATGTTAGATCTTTCGCCACATTTCGCCTCGAAAATCATCGCACTAATTATGATCACTCCGAACCCTTCACTAAAATGCTGCGCAAGGCCAACAGCTCTACTGTTTTCGACTTCCATATTGACAAAACATCCCTCAAGCAAGCTCTTTATTCACCGAACCCATCCCCAAACTAACCCTTCCTGCATCACCCCTAATATTTGTCTGTTTTCGTTGCTTAGTTTAGTCTAGTTTTAGTTTTAGTTTTTAATTACATACTGTAGCTTGCATTAAGCGAACTGAATAAATAAATAAATAAACACGTAGAAAATCAACCAAATAGTAACAATATCTAAAAAAATATAGTTATGATGGCAAATTTGTACTCTACCCATCTAATTATAGGATTATAAACTACAAATTAAAGTCAAATTAAATCCATTGTTTCTAATATTTACATTTACTAATGCAACATTATTTAATATCTTGTTTCGACTGTTTAACTCTTTTAATCCGATATTTCTCTTGACAATAAATTTAATATACATAAACATAAATATGCAATGATATTTCACTAACGATTGTTTTTTTATAAGTATGATATCATAAAAAAAAACACATTTCTTTTACCTTTATACCTATTAGGGTACTAGATACTAACAATATAAAGAATAATGGCAATATTAATAGAAAATGATTTAACCTAGTATACATACCATAGAAATTTAACACTAGAACTACCAAAACCAGTCAATTTAACTGGTGCTCAATTTCTTCCTTCATTTAATTGTATATTATTGTAATTCTCTTCTGATTTATGCCAAAGTTTAATAGAATTGAGAAATACGACATATTCAAAAAGCTTTTTCGATTAATAATTATTTATTCAAATTTGAAAGAGTATTAAATTAAAGGTGCAAAAAGTTGTTAAAATTACAGACTTGCGCACCGGTAGTTCTAGTGCCTAAGCCAACAGTAAAGTGTAACGATTAGAGCGAACCACTTATCCAGTTTTGTGTAGTAATAAAACAGAACATGTACCATACATCGGTTTACAACTAAATAAAATTCTTGTTTTGGTGCGAAACGACCGTAACTCTCTGAAGAATATTCTGAAAGGCAAAAGTAATCGTAATCATTACTTTCAAAAAATTCTTTCTTAAAAACCTTAAAAAATAATTTGTTACGAAATCTTTACATCTGTTACAAATGACCATTACCATTGGGCAATTAAATTCCCTTTTTGCTATAAGAAATTTTGTAACGAAGATGATACTGCCTGGGCAATTGGAGAAAAAGTTTTTGCTAGCAGCCTAAATAGATGGTTGTATTATATAATCAAAAATAATACTCTGAGAAAAACAAAAAATGAACAATTCACGATTAAAGCAGAAAATAATTCTCAAAACAACTGTTGGTGATCATTGTCCAGCTGCCAATAGCAAAGTTAATCGTTTGTCAGAAAATATTGTGAAAGATTTCGTGATGGCGCTCATACATGCAACAGCGCAGCTTGTTGCCTTGACGCAAAAATCTTACAACCGATTAATAATACCAGCACAATAGGAGAGATTATTATGTATACAGGCGGTTAGTAATAGTTTCTATTAAAAAAACTATTTAAAATAATCTAAATATCGGTTTAAATTAATATGCAAAACGCAACCGTAAAAGTTTTGTATTGTGTTACTGGAAACATTAGCTAAACCAATAGCTTTCAATATTTGACCATGAAAAGCTGCAAAATAAAAAATTTATAATGTAAAAGAAAATATTGCTTTGAATGTAAGGGAATTTTCTATTATTCAAAAGTTTATACATTTATATAAACTAACTTGCGATAGTGAACTTAACTTTCGCGAACACATTGACAGTGTGATTGCCAGAGCCAACTCCGCGCTAGGCTTCGTTAAGCGGTGGTCTAAGGAGTTCCTCAACCCGTACGTCGCCAAATCCCTCTTTGTCACCTTCGTTAGGCCTCTCCTTGAATACGCTAGTCAAGTTTGGTCTCCTTACCAATCTACTAGCATTAACAGGATTGAGGCTGTACAACGCAGGTTCCTTCGTTTCGCTCTACGTAAGCTCCCCTGGTCCGACCCTCAAAACCTTCCGCCCTACGAAAACCGCTTTCGGCTTATTAACTTGCAGCCTCTATGGAAGAGGCGGGACCTTGCCGATATCACATTCATTCATCAACTGCTAATCGGCGAGATTGACTGTCCTTCTCTACTTGAGCGGATCCCTATCTACACCAATCCCCGTAACCTCCGCTCGGCCCCTCTCTTTCGCCCTCGAACCAACTACGGTCTTTCTGAGCCCCTCACAAGAATGCTTCGAAGAGGCAACTCTCTCCCTTCCTTCGACTTTCACCTGAGTAAAAATTCTCTCAGGCACCACCTAATTTAGTCTCCCCTAATCTGCCTTGTCCTTTCCCTTTCTCCGTTTTTCCTCCTCTTATTTAGTTTCTTAGGTTAGCACTAGTTTTAAGTTTATTTAATGTACTTAGCTTGTATTAAGCGTTAATAAATATAACTGATTTACCCGTAAAGTTCAATAATGCGGTCTAGCTAGTATTAAGTAATTTTTGTAGATGCGAAAACAAAAAACTAGCAAAATTGTGATGTTGGATATCTTGAAATTTAAAATTTTCCATACCCATTATGAATTGTAAATTTGAATTCCGTAGCCCCAAAATTGCCTTGATGTTATTTTTCATTCAAATTGTTTAATATAAATACGGCATATTAGATGTACCATTTCGAATTCGGAATTTTGGTAGCAGATTCGAAGGAAACACCCTTTGTATTGAATTCCATGCCAATTTCTTGAAGTTTAACTATTTCTTTATCCATTTTGTGTCTGCCATCTTGAATTTTGATATATTTAAATTCTACAGCCCAAAACAGTTATACATAGATATTAATTTTCTTTAAAATTGTTTAAAATTGAGGAATTTCGGTCGCCATATTGGAATCGCCATTTTAAATTTAGAAATTTTAATGACAAATTCGTGTCATCTCTCTAGTGTCGATTTTCACATCAATCTTGAAGTTTAATTTATACCATAAACTTTATCAATATAAAAAATAGGCTATATGGTAAATTGGACTATATAATCCCTTGTTGCAAAAAATGAAGTCTACTTAAACTATCTAAGTTTAGGCGTGTTTGAGTAACAAAAAAAACAACTCAATACTTTCGTTTTTATATATACAGGTTATTTTGCTAAGGTCTGAGCAGGGTATGCCAATCGATCTGCTTGAATTCCTTTGCAAACAAAAAATTCACAATTCTACAGTATTCAAAGAATGTTTCTACAAATCTTTATTATTCCGTCTCACTAAGTCAACGCCTACCTTGACTCGTTCATCAAACTAAGCAATTGTAATTCTATAGTACGTAGCTAAGCTCACAGCCATAGAACCGAAATCGAACAGAGTTTAGGTCTCTGTGTGTCACGAACTATCATAACATGACCAAAATAAAGACAGAATCTCATGAATTCCGACAGGTCCTACGTAACATCAGGCTTTCTTGATTAGAACCACATGGGACCAAAGTAGTATAATAACTCTACGTATTACTTACAGTATATTTGTGATGTTAGCTAATTATGTATTTAAGTATAGCAATAACATAAGAAATAGTTACAGTTTTATAATTGTTCATTAATAATAAGTTAAAAACCTTTTGTACGACAAAAAAAAATGTGATATCAATAATTCAATATTTTAATTAAATCAAGTAACAGTTTTTGAAAACGCTAGGCACTCATGAGAAGAACTTTATAAGTTTAACATAAGGTATTCCTGATTTGACGCACCTTATTAGTTCCAGGTAAGATATTCCTAATCAAACGAACTGATCAGTTCAAATCAGGTAATCCTGATTAGAAAAGTATGATCAATTACAAGTCACGCAGGACCCAAGTAATCTCGTGCGTTACATAACCTTACATTATCCTCATCCAGCATGCCCGACTAGGTCCTCATTATTTTGAGTTAAATTTTTCTAGTCGGGGTATTACGTCTTATGGTGTGAAACAAATTTACCTTAGCTGTGTCACCCTATATATAATACATAGTAATATTGATAATAGTTTACAAAATAAAAAAAAAGTTCCGAGATAATTTATAAAAATATCCATCCTCTTCGGAATATTAAGGAAACACATAATAACGAAAAATAATACAGCATCCTAAAACTCTGGGATATGTATGAGTCAGTCGACAAAAATTTTTATTTATTATTTTATTTTTCTTCACTTGATTATATTCGGTATTGATATTAGTGATAATTTTTAGAAAATATTATTGTTATTAATAATATATTTGCAAAAATTTAAATATCTACAATTTATTTAATAATTAAATTAAACTGGACAAAAAAATGTTTTCTTTATTATTTTATTTTACAGTTTACACTAAATAAGTACCATTATGAAGTTTAAACCAACCAATAAATTCTTTATAATTTCTGAAAATCTAAGCCCATCATAATTCTAAAATAAAAATTGTTGGGACCGAAACCAGCAAAGTTAAAGTGAAAGTGGTTTTTTGTTTTAAGTAAAATTTCAAATTCTAAATAAAATTATAATTATTTGTATTATATAATTATTTTTAAAGGTGCAAGTTTATTAAACCACAATATATTTCACCCATAAGTTTTCGTACACTTTTCATTAAACATAAGATGCATAATCACTCACGTAACCATCACATATGTATATATAACATCTGCATAATACTCATGAACTCATAAACCCCAAAAAAACACTGATAATTCTAATGGTTAACCGCAATTATAAGAAAATTTGAAAATAAATCAAACTTGCTACTGCCTAACTCTCCTAAGCACGCCGCTGAGGATTATATTCACCGCAAAATCGAGTTAATTTTGCTTTTGTAAAAAGTGGTAAAGAAAAATGCAAATTTTGTACCTTTAAACCTCCTTAGTAGGTGAGTCTGTTGCTGCCAATGAATGCAGCCATCCAGCTGCCATCAATGTGGTTTTCATTTTGTAGGTCAGATTATGCATGTGTTTGCTGCTGGAGGTCATGCCATTGAAACGAAAATCATTAAACCATGTGTAATAATCAAATATGAACTGGTTTTTTATTTTTGTACTAATAAGATGGCTTCTTTTATGCAGTACAGTGCAGTAAAACAACGTGCTGGACTGTTTTTCACTGTATTATTGTTTGTGCTAAATACTTCTAACTTCTGAGAAAAGCCTATTAAATTGCACAGAAAAACTTGCCTCAAATGAAAAATAGGTAGTAAAAGTTGATTACACAACCAAATGCTTTTTTTTGAAGTTAACCAATTGATGGTTTTTATTTAAAATCCTAGCAATGATTTTCAAGTTCATCGCTTAAGTCTTTTGCTTTTACCGAAGACATGAACATCAAGTTTTTCAGTTTTCATTGAAAACACCTTTTAGTATTTTTACGATTGCGAAAAGCATTTAATTAAAACGATTCAAAAGCTTGCTCCTGCATCTTTTATTTATATGATTAATTTATGTAGCAGAAATGTATATTAAAATTAACATGTATTTGCACACACAATTTTGAATTACATAATTAACATTTAAATTTGAAATGCACCGAACTAACAAATTATTCACGGTTGGCTTAAAATAACATTGGGGTATAGTAATTTTTAAGAACAATAATAATATTAATATTGTAGAAATGTATATAAAATATTTGAAAATTTTGTTTTATAGGCATGGCGCACGGAACCTGTGTCCTTGAATCTGATTTTGGCTTTATACTGAACTGTAACTTCAAAAAATCTGGACTATTTCGTGTGAGAAATTTGGGAGGGATTAAAGCGCACTTCGGGTTAGGTAAAGCCTAGGTAGATCTGTGATCTATTGACATTTCTAACTAACTTTATTATTTTATTACTAACGCTTATTTCTATCGTCAGCAACATTAAGTCTTTGTTTCATTTTCCAATTTGTAATATTAAAAAAAACCTATGTACTTAAATATAACATACTCATATACAGATCGTTATTTAAACCAATCATTAAATCATTTTGATTATCTCCTTTAATTAATAATTACATATTCGGTTAAATTGTGATCAACATTTTATTAAAGAAATAAAGCCACCGATCGGAAGATTCAATTCTTATGATCCATCGTTTAATGAATTAGGTAGATATACTTTTCCGATTGTAATACTTCTTGTGGGTTTGCGAAATTTTTTTAAACGCTCAGCACTTCTAACTTGAAATCTCAGCAGAAGCGTATAGATCTTCTCAACAACTAAGATTACTTATACTACGATTAAATTAAAAAAAATAAAATTTACACTTAACAAAAAAGAAGATTCAACTACAAAGAAACTAATAATTAATTTAAGAATACCACAGCTGTTTACAGCATAAACATTTATACCCACGCCGAAATAGGTATCTTTAAGCTATAAAAATGAATAACTAATTAGAGACTTATGTTTTTAGACCACAACTGGATAATTGAAACCCAATATAACCTTCAAAACTTTTTAAATTTTCAGTTCGGCTCGTATATTTAAAATATGCCTAGGGTATTTAATCAATACAAACTGCTTGTTTATTTATATGGAAAAAATAATAAATGATATTAATTGATTTAAAGGAATATTAAATGAAATATTATTGTTCCCTTTAAATTGCTAGAAAGTAGAGCTTAGAGTTGAGGCTCCTTTCCACTTTGCAGAATTTTTTTTCATGCAGTCCTAAAGAAAATCTACTATATGGTAAAATTTCAATAGTACTGAAACAGATAAAATCAAGAGTAACCTTATAAAAATTAAGAATTTCAAAATTTTAGCTAAGAAACTTAGAAGATCAGAGGGAATGGTATTTGTTCATACTTTTTGGGCTACATTTTTATAATCAAATCATTACAAATTTTGGAAAAAATATCGTTGGAATTTTTCAAATTCTTTCAGCGAAATTTCATGCAAAATATATAGACAGATAGACGTACCATAAAATAAAATAAAATAATCGTTGCACATTCTATTCTAAGTGCACCGAATTGCTTCGATTTGTCGCCATTCTTAAACGCAATTAATCAATTAATATTTACATATCATATAAAATTTGTACATTTTTGCCTTTTTTACTCACACATTTTCGATTTCGCTCAGAAAAATATTAAAATAACATTATTGATCTTGTATATATATCTAATTAAAGTTAACTTCTTTAGAGCTCAAAAATATGTCCGAGTTGCTAGAACATGGAAAATCATAATTTTATTTGCATTGATTAGTGACCAGCAGCTTGGCAGTAACTGCTTTCAAAGTACAATTCTCTGTAAGGAATAAATTTAAGCCGAAATGAGCAAAGCAATAATAATTTTATTTTAAATTTAAATTTCGAATTATAAGTGTAACTAGCATACACTAACCGGAAAAAGGATTTGTGAAACGGAAAGCTCTCTTTTCATTAGTTGATAGATGCTCATTCAAATATTATTTAAGAATTTTCGATGAAATATTGTTAGGAAAAATCAGACCATGAGAAGAAAGTCTAAAGAAACCACGTCGTCTGAAAAAAAAAAATTATTTTGAATTTTGAATTCGAAGGGGAAATCCCTCAGTACTTTTGGGGATATGGTCGTAAGGTATAAGCCGTTTTACAGTGTAGAGTGTAATAAATAGATTTAGAGGCGAAAATCAATTAATAAGTCGTGCAAGAAGTGAACGTCCGCGCAAACTTTCAAATAAATAACAAAGAGCAATTATCAAAAGTGTTAAAAAAAAAACCCAAAATTAACTTCTTCCGAAATCGCCGCGTAGGTAAAAAATGATTTCAACAATGACATTACTTTTAAAACGGTGCAAAATTTTATAGGCGAGGCTGACTTCAATTCTAGAGTAAAACAAACCAAAAAAAGAGAATAGATTTTGCAAATGAGTATGTTAATAAAAATATGGACTTTTGGAGGAATTTAGTATTCTCCATTCTGTTGCCTACAGTAAAACAAGAGGGTGGCGGGGTTATAGTATGGGGTTGTATGGCAGTATCTGGTATTGGTGAGCTTGTTTTTATTGATGGGGTATTGGACGAGTTAGTATATTTGAATATTTTGAAAAGCAATCTCAAAAAGAGTGCTGAAAAACTTATTCTTTCAAATAATTTTTAGAGAACTGTGCCAATACATTTTTGGTTAAAAAAATGAATTTAGTTTAGTTTAATATAAAACTTTTCATTTCCAAAACTAAAGTGGTAAATAAGATTATGTTATTAATTATATACATAAATAAATAAATATATTGTATATATAATTTCATTGGAATATTTTCAAATAACCTTACTATAAGCACTTAATTCTTAAAACTGCAATTATGCCAATACTTTTTTTTCGGTCAGTGTACATGTACTATAAAAACATTATGATTTCCCAAAAAAAAAACTTGAAACAATCCCCTGAAAATGTTTAATTTAATATTTTTAGCAATAGGTACCTTTACAAAAATAAACCTTGGTACGCCAATATCTGTTAATTAGTTTCCGATATATCATAAGGAAAGTGTTAAAAAAACCATTGAATGTTCAAGGTTTGATATATATAAATTAAGTCTTTGACTATAAAAAGATTCATGAATAATGAATGATTTTGTGAATTTTGAATATTCCAGAAAAATTAAATTATTAAGGGGTTTATTATAGAATAACATTTGTAATATTATTTCACATGTCCGAAAACTGGTTTGTTCAGATAGTGAATTATCCAAAGACAAGTTAGTTGTACTCAATGTTTAGGAGTAATTTATAGAAAATATTTATATCAAAGCCATTCGTCCGAAAACTCATTGGGAGTTCCCACTTATGTAAAATTATAAACAATAATGTTTTGTATTAAGTAACAACATAATTTTACTTCTTCCTGTAAACCTATTTATGAAATATTTAATGATTTTTCGCTTAATTAAGCACTTAATAATTGAATCTCATTGTTGATAGTTTTCAAAAACAAAAGAATTATACCATCAAAGGTTGTTGTATTGAAATTACTTTAATGATTTCTGCTATTACACATTGGAAACAATCAACAGAAAATCTCAATACTTATGTAGTTTAAAATTCATTATATTATTTTTTTATGCCCTTCAAATTTGTATGCACTCATCTCCTATCATATGCCTCCATATTTACTACGATATAACTTCTATTATAAATGAAGGGGGTGAATTGTCAATTAAATTGAATTTTTCATGGGATAAAACCCAATAATAGTCATCCTCAGAATCGAACAACTTTCGCTTCAAGTTTTACTTCAATGTGGAACAATTTGCCGGCAGTTCAGCGAATCCCATTCATTTGGATTCGTTCGTGCCAACAGACAGTGTATACTTAACTTACCTGCTGAGAGGGAAAATATGAAGATTTTTCTCGTAATCTTCATGTAATTTACCTTTATTTTCAGTAGCATGCAGCTGCCTGAATGTTGTGTATGCATAAAACGAAAGCTATTCGTAAATCTTTAGCTTGGCGTAACAATGTTTAAACACTTTAAATATTTTTAAAAGAGATTAAACGCATCACAAATTCGTTGATGCCACTTGGCCTTAGTAATCGTAAGATCTTTTTATGCTACTTATGCTATTTATGGGTGATGCAAGAAGACGCATATATAAAATCCCTCAATTGTTTTGAAAAAGATTTTTCTATTGTTATTTATGTTCCCTAAATATATGAATAAACGTGCCAAGAATTTGAGTAGTCACAGGACGGGAGTTATTCTTTGTGATATCTCCGGCACCTGATATCTGCACACCTCAATTTGTCCAAGGTATTTCTATTGACAAAGTTGACTCTCAGTTAAGTGCTACTTAAATGTTGGGCCAGTAAATATTGCTTTCAGGTTGTCAAATAAATACAAATAAATTGACGAGGAAAATGTTCACTTTTCTCTCGTCGAAGAACTTTGCTGAGATAAAGGTAAAGCAAAGTAACGAAATATTGGCATAAAACCAAACATCTTCATATACGACGTCTCTCATTTGAAATACCTCGAAGTTAGTCGGAAAAGTTGGTCTTTTAACATACTTCTGGACAAAACCGATGACTGATTTATGACTGAAGTATTTTTATTTACTTTAGAATTGAAAATATATCGGACGAATACATATAACATGAAATCTGTTAATCTTCATATCTTAAGTACAAAACCATTTCAAAAAAAGAACTTTGCGCTTCTGAAAACTGCCATATACATTCTTTTGCAAAATTATAAATCCAATTAAAAAAATGAAGTTGTAAATATTTGTGATAGAGGATTATGAGGAAATTTTTTCTAGATAAAATTTGAAAACTTATAATTCGAATAATTCGATCCGTTTGTTTGAGCCGTAAATGAATGGCGATTTGATTAACTCCACAAGAAAAAGTATAGAACTTTTATGGTATTACACACATTAAATTAAAAACTCATTTTAATGAAGAAAATCAAATAAATTTTGTTAAATGTATATTAGTTTTACGTAAAACTATTAAAATAATTCATTTCGAAAATTAAACATTAAGGACGCATAATTAAAAGTTCATCACAGAGAAAATACACAGCTCCGATATGATACCTATGAAAAGGGACACGTTATTATGGTATACCAAAATCTTATAAGATCGCTGCTAGAAAAATTGCATGAAAATCGACCATTATCCATGGATGACGCCAATTCTTTTGAATAATCATGTCAACAATGGTTACGAAAAAGACCAAGAATGAAGCAAGTCACTGACTGAGAACCAAATGAATATTTGTGCTAATTAACACTAAAGGAAGTCAAATGAATTACTAAAAAAATAAATAGTATTTTCTTGACTTTTACAAGTAGATTTATAATTTTGCAACAGTAGAATTATCAAAATTCTCTCAAGATTTAAAAATAAAATTACTTTATTCGTAAGTAGGAAATTTTCGCTCATGAAAGTATTTAAAATTTCTGTTGAGAAATATAGAATACGTCCATGCTCTGAGTGAGTTTATACATTTGCAACATGTATGCATCTTACTGTTGCCTATAATTTTCGTAAAAGCTACCTTCTCACTTTTCATCTCCTCAACTACACATCTGATCACATTTTTAACCCCCCAATAAATTTTATCCTTTTATTTATCAGTGCGCTCGAAGATGTTAAAAAAAGGAGTATCATTATGGGCAAAAATAAGCTGCATTTTGTATAAAAAAGAGATTTTTATGAAACTTAGACAAATCCTTGCAATAAAAGAATTAAAATCAAATAAATCGAGGGAGACAAGCACACATTTGTGGTGCATAATGAAAAACCAGACAATTCGAAAGTTTTCATTCAATGTCCATGGCTATCGCAGAATTATAATAAAATGATTTCCTGCAAATGTACCTACTTTGAATATAATGCTCTTACAGCATTTGCAACGTTGTTATGCAATACTTACAATTAGTTTGAAAATTTCGTATGAGAATTGTGTTTATCTACTACTTATCAATCACTATCTGTGAATTTACGATTTTTCATTGTGATGAATGAACATTTAAAAAAAAAATCAAATTTTAGTATTTTTAAATTCGCAGCCACCAAAATACAACAGTACAAGAGAAACACCAAAATCTCAGGCATTTTTTATCCTAATACCTACATTTTTAGTTACTTTAAAACATCGAATAAAAAGAGTAGAAGATTTTTGGATATTTGGAGTTTCCTTCACACTTCACAATTTCAAATATAAATTTTAATTTTTTCTCACCTAATTTATATATTTTGCAGGCTTCAGTGTGGGCGATGAACTTGGATTAACAGAATCTTTGGGAAATTTAGAGAGCAATCGGCGCAGAGCTCTGAATTACAGAACTGGTCCAAATAATATTGGTGTGCTACCAGCATCAAAATTACCGGTAAGAACTATACTCTAAAAACTATAATAAACTAAATTCTTTTGTTTTTTGTTTACTTTTCAAACGCCTTCACAACTGCAATATATGTACAAGTATATTTGAAAAAAGATACTATTTCTGAAGGTTACAAAAGTAAATTCTCTCAGGAGAAAAAATAAAAGGAGAAAATCAAATTTAAGAAATTAGTTAGTGAGTTTTCTTGCAATTAATTGTAATTTTCTACTTATTAAAGTAATGAAACTTAAAGAATATTTCTTGAAAGAAAAGAAAGTGATAAAGAAAACGCAGAGCAACCGAGAAAATGCGATGAAAATCCACTTTAAGGTTAAATTCTATTTAGTACAACACCGCAAGAAAAGAATGTCAGTTATTAGAAATGTTGTTGGTAATAACGCGAAACTTTTAAATAGTAATTGGAAGAAAACCTTCATTTCAAAAGACCAATTAAATACATACAACATACATAGACCAAAAAAATCTCTGATACATTAAAATTCTTATGTAACTTTAATAGAGCACCATAATTAAGATAATTGAAAAATTACTTATTTAAAGGCAATTCTTTCGAATAGATCTGTATACATAAGTGAATTCATTTAAAGCGTAATAATGTTTTCAAAATTGGAAAACATTCAATAATAATACGACAAAAACTAGTTCGTCTTTTAGTAAAAACAACTAGGCACAATTATTAAAATTGAAGGCAATAAAATGGTCATAAATATTTTTCTTTTTTAAAATGGAATATAAATTAATTGTTTTTGCTTGTTATTTTTTTAACTGAATTCTTGCTATCTATAAGCTATACGAACGATCACAGTTCACGTTCGAAAATATGTTCTTTTTATAAAGGCATATATATATACATACATTATGTTCTCTACTTTTTCGTTATTATCTATGCCTGATAAAAAACAATAAATAAATATATGGTACACATATGAACAATAAATTAGGTACAAATTAAAATTCTCCATTGTATTAATTGAAATACAGAAAACTGATACATTCCGGAAAGCACATACGTCATTTATTATGATATTCCTTCAAAATAGACAAATAACACAAAAACTAAATATAACATTAAATTAACATTAAAATAACATTAAGCTTTAAAATTTCCGCAAATCACCTGGACAATAAATTAGGTACATCCGACCCTTAATAAGAAAAAATGAATTTGTACTTGTATTTTCTGAATTTTTTTGTTATTTATTTGTTTGTACCATAGTTATTAGTAGCCAGTATATCCGACCTTATTTTCAATTACGGCATTCACTCTTCAGGGCATAGATGAGATCAATTTATGGCATGTTTCTGTGCGCATAGCAAATTTCCTAGACAACATTCCATAATTGCTCCTTGTTATCTTCGCCAATTGTTTTTTTAAATGTCTCCATAAATTTTCATTTGGCTTCAAGTCAAGAGACTAACTCGGCCAAATTCATTGTAGGAACATTTTACTGTAGAAGATCAGTCTTTGACTAGTTTAGAAGTTTGCTTAGAATCGTTGTCCTGCTGATATTTTCAAATTCATATTCTCCTCGGCATAGAGTAGCATGACGTTTCTCATTATGTTCAAATATTTAAACCTCGAGACTGTCCGTTATTCGGTTCATTTCACCTACCCCGTTCTATGAGAAGCAACCCCAAAACATTATTTTCGCCGCCGTTCTCTACGTTTTTTTTGTGTAGAGCGAATATGAAATTCCCTTCCTTGAGGAACATATTTTTAAGGGTCAGTAGAAAACAAATTAATTTTTACATCATCGCTCCAAAGAAAGTTACGCCACTTTTTTTGATTTTCTGTTCTGGACCAAGATAGGTGCGCTTTAGCAAAATATTAGCAGACCAATTTAACAAGTTTGATATAGCTCGCAGCCTCCTTTTTTCTAAGGTTTGATTTTGATTTCGTTTACTTCACTTATAACTTATAAAATACAAACATACCTCTTTTATGCACCTAAAATTTGAATACGGTTACAAACAGCAACAAATTGAGATTTTTTTTCAAGAACAGAGTGTCCGTATTGAAAACTTTATTTTAAAAGTAGAACAATGTAAAAGCAATGCATTAATTTTATTGTCCATGTACATATGTATGTTGTTTGTATAAAACAAATCCAGTGGTTACGAAACTACCCTTAACTCCTTGGTGTCTGTCTTGTCTCTTTATAATAAATATTACATCATATATCACTTATTATTATATAGCCTTTGACTTGAGACAACAATAAATGTTTGTTGTGGGGCCTATTTGGTTCGCACAATACCAGGTAAGGGTTAAGGACAAGTTAGGGAATTTTAGGAATTTTAAACTACATATTTATTATTATATCTCGGAACGCGGGCGGTGCCGCTTACACACTCTGGCGCTTTCGTGAAGAATCGGTTCCTTTCCGCCCTCGTATCGTAAAATAGTAATAAGCAAAGATTACAGCTAAAATAAACTTAATATATTGTTGGTGAAATTTAACTGATATTTTTTGTATAAATTATATAAGTTTCAAATAATGATTAATTTCTGATTTTTTTGATGTAAATTATGCATAACATTTTCAATCCTTCGACTATTCATCCCATGATTAGAAACCATATATTTAATGAGTTATCCAGCAAGAACTGATATTTTAAATTTTTATTTATTAAAATCAAGGATATTTCTTGAAAAAAACGTAATATTTTCATATTAATCAAAAAGTAGAAACTCTATGCTTAATAACTGAATACAATATCTTCAAAGCGGCTATTTATCGACTATTACTTTCCAAATAAAGAAATTAACTGAACGTTTTTTGAAAAAAAATTAGATATATAAGAGAAAAATTACGGCCAATATATTTTGCTTACGATAAATAAATAAATAAATTCTGTCACAACTTTAAAGAAGAATAAAATCTAAACAATAAAAGATAATATGTTTATTCCAACGAAATTTATTTTAATAAGATATTGTTAATTAATTAATAAAAGCTTTACTCGAAATGACCTCCTTTAGCTTTTATACAAACTTTTAAACGTTGTGGCCACTGGTCTATAGCGGCACGCACGGTATTCAACGACATTTCATTTGCTGCTTTCACCAACGATTTCATTTTCCAACCAAGTTCTACAGGCCTTGTTCTCTAACTCTGTCCATAATGCATAATCCAGCGGATTTAAATATGGGCTCCCGGATGGCCAATCTTCTTGTGCAATAAAATCAGGAATGTTGTTGCGAAGCCACTCCTGTGTGCTTTTTGCTTTCTGACCAGGAGCAGAGTCTTGCTGGAAGACCCAATGTTGTCCACCGAAGAGAGTTTGCGATAAAGGTTTCACAACACCTTCCAACGTGCTGGTTTGATAAACCGCCGCACCGGTTTTGACACCTTTTTCGCAAAAATGGAGTGTTGTGACACCTTTATGGGATACACCCCACCATTACAGAAGCTGGATGATGGCCTTGTTGCACCCTGGGAACCGTTTTTTAGCTTCTTCTGATGATGTGGCATAAACCTTATCATTTTGTTTATTAAAAACTTAACCACAGTAAAAATTTTTTCGTCAGTAAAAAGGATTTTCTCATGACCATTGGTTTCGTGCCAAAGCAAGAGATTCTTGCATCTTTCCAATCTTATTTCCTTTAAGCGTGGAGTCAACATGTGGGCTGTTGACCGACGATAAGCTTTCATATGAAGATCATCTCGAATGAGTCTACTCATCGATCTTGTGGAGATTTCCAACTCCCTCGACAAAATTTTTTGTTTGCGCAGTGGATTTCTACGGATGCGCTCTCGGACAGTTTTGATGGCACTGACTGTTCTAACGGTACGTGGACGATCGGTCCTTGCTCTATCAACTATGCCTAAGGTTTCATTAAATCGTTCTATGGCACGATAAATGAATCGTTTTGTTATTTTTAGCGGTTTCAACAAATTCAAAATTTCAGAAGCATTTTTTCCACACTTATGGAGTGCTATTACAGCGATACGATCTTCTTTTACTCCCCACTCCATGATTACGAGTCAAAGAATGTCACCAAACTGATCGGAATATTACGCCGTACAGTTCATTTGTTACAAAGTGCAACATAACGGTACAATTCCAGGCTAATTTCTGAGAAAGCACGCAATAGAAATTGTGTAACAGAATTTATGGCAAGACTAGGTATATTACTTTAAACATTTACATGGGTTCAAATTAGACTGGTTTAACTAAACTATAACTATATTTAGGGATCGAGCTTAACATGTCGAAATGCCTACCTACCTTTATGCAATCTACCTAAATGAAACCTTTTTGAGATTCGTAAGGTTTTTTATCATCTTCTGAACCCAATATAATCATTTTTAGAGCATAAGCAAAAACGATATTTTAACAACTACCTATAGAATATCATCCAGTTCCACAAACTCGATTTTTCGAATACTGAAGCTTTCTGTACATGGCTTGTGTAGCGCCGAGGTTTCAAAATGTTCACTATTCCTAAACAAAACCAACAGGATTTCTATTTAATTACATATTATCATCACTAAAAACAATTTTAACTAACGACAATGACCTGAAATTAACGCAATATTGTAAACTCTCTAGAGAAAAACTCCAATTATCAGACGATTTTACAAGATATTATCAAGTAGAAGGAAATGCCTTTAAAAGCGAAAAGAGGTCTTTTCTGTGGGATGACACACCGTTTGCAAAATTGTTAATTTTTTATGACTACAGGTAACATGTCACGGTCAATATATTTTTGGGAAAAACGCGGCCTTGCCGTGCGAACAAAGTGCATAAATTCGATTAACACTTGGCGACGAAGAGCAGTTTTCTTAAAAGCTTGAATTTGAATGGAATTTCGAAATGAACACATCAAAATGTAAATTTTGTTTTTGATCATAAAACAGGAAGACCTAATTGATCACCAACTGGAATTTCCATCGCTTTAATTATGCAGATTTTAAATAGTACCTACATTTACCCTAAAATTCGTCATTATTTTGATATGCTGATTTTCACTTTCTTTTCCATTTCATTAGTCATTCAAATAGAAAATTATAAAGATGTAAAAAAAGAAGTACTGCTTAATGAAAGGAAATCTTAAATTATTTTTACATTAAGTCGAAAGACGTAGGTATCTCATAAATGTTCGTTGATTTTATCTCAATATATTTTTTTTAATTTTCAGCCTTTTCTTCCGCCACCGCCAGCACAATCTCCGCAAGTTCACAAAGTGCAAAAGAATTATCCAATTGCAGTGACGGCAAAACCGGCGATGCCCTATCGAATGGTGGCGACAAGAACGTCGAGCCTTAAAAGGTCTGGGGCCCCATTGATGACAGAAGCCGCTTACTTACCCATGGGAGTTCCTGCTTTCAGGCCAATAGCACCGGCCACCGACAAAGATAAAGTGGGTCAAGTTGCTATCCAATCCAATACGGCTAACGTCGCTGTTAACAACAAGGTTCTCGAGCCAACGCCATTCCACCCAATTTCGAAGGTAGTACCTCCGTTTTAATCCTCTAAATATTTATTTTTTAATATGATAAATATATAGGCATCTCCAAAGAAATCTCTGTCGCAGAACTTGATTGGTTCGGATAGTGTACCACCTTTTCAGTCGATGCCATCATCGGTGTCGCGAGTGTCTGATACCGACACAATTGATATTGAAACTGGATTTAGCCCTATGATTCCACAAGACATACCGAAAGTCGATCTCATGGGACATTCAGTTGAGGAATTAGCGACTGCTGCTAACGTTAGTGTGGAGGCTATTAAGCAAGCAATATTTATGAGACAACAGCAGCTTTTAGCGGAGTATAGAGCTACCCAAATTAGGAAGCAATTAATAAGAGACTCCATGAGATCGACAACACAACCTGCAATGACGACACAAACGACAACGACAACTACTGTGATGCCAACAAAACGACCGACAATGAAACCGTCAGGAGTTAATGGAAAGGTATTTCTTATACATATATCCTTTTTTTTTTTTGTAGACTAATTATAAAGTATATTAGAAAAATTCAGCAATGGCTAAATATCTCGAAGGAATTGATTAATGAAATGATAAACTTTTGATATGATACTCCCTAATTCGAAGATTAGAAATTTCGAATCCATATTCCATCGGAATACCTAATTTTATAGATAAAGTGGTCTTAAATTATCACACACTAAAATTAACCTTTAACACGTTCAACCCGGTACACTTTTCGAAGTCTCTATGATCGGCGTGTACGAGATGATAAGTTGTTTATTCTTCTGGTGATACTTGTTTACGTTAGCATTATATATCACGCCGCCAGATGATGCTTGTTTACGTTATCATATACAGGGTGACCAAATTTGAGGTTAGGTAGTAAAGAGGCTTAAAAACCCACTTTTTTGACAAATTCAGTTTTATTAATACCAATGTAAAGTAGAAATATGGGAATTAATAATGGAATATGATGTCGAGCAAATGTCCACCTCTAGCACGTTGGTAGACGCCCGCTCTTTTCGCAAAATGTTGAACCACACTTTTCAAACAAAGCTTTGCTTATCTCGTTAATGCAGCGCCGAATTTCATCTTTCGGTCGGTTGTTTGTGGTGTATTCACGTAAACCCGGTCTTTCAAATGGCCCCAGATAAGCGTGAAGATGAAGATCTTCATGCAAAATGTTGCGCAAAGTGCCTCTGGTGATGCCCAATTGTTACGAACGTCGATGAGTTGTTGTTCCAAGCTCATTCTCAACACTATTCTGTATAGCGGCTATGTTTGCATCACTACGGCCACTACGAGCGAATGTTTTTGGTCTATTGTCAGCAACAGTACCATGAACCTCGAATTTAGCGATTAAATTACGCATAGAGGTCTCAGAAGGAACCTGATTACGAGAAAAAGCTGCTCGAATTTTACGAAGTGATACAGTAAAATTTTTTTTGGCAGCCTATTTACTTCCTAATCTCAAATTTGCTCACCTTATATATATCACGCCGCCAGATGAAAGTTATGCCTTGAACCACCGGTGGTCCACGCCGGGTTGAACATGTTCAGTTAAAAATAACTGTATTATTCTAATTTTCCATAATTAAGAAAAGCAATCCCCTTTATTTCAACTCCGTCAACTCCAACTTCCAACCCATATGAGGATGCATACCGTATATTGTTATTTATAATAAGGAAAAAACTGCTTTTTTTTACCGACATTAACGTGTAAATAAAAATTACTCCCAAAAATGAATGTACCAGACCCAAAAATTAAAAATGTATGTTTTTTTCGTAATCTTTTGCGCAACGAAGATATTTAGTAAATAAAAAGGGGTTTTGCGTTAAAAAAAAGGCATTATATAGTATTCATCATTATATAGTAAATCGCGAAATGTTTGAAACTTCGTTAATAGGTTTTTACTATAAAGATTTTGGAATAAATTTCTTTAGAACAAAGCGAATGAAATTATTTCAATCGAAAAGGTAGTCGTATTTAGAAATAAGGATCTTTTATATAGGGAAACATTTTATCATGCGAAACATTTATTTTCTTCATAAGGTCATGAATGCACCAAAGGAGTACTACCCAGTTGGGTATGACAAAAACTTCGACGACAACTTTACATCCAAGGTTGATTTACCAGAAACTTCATTCACATGTGGTGATCAAAAACATTTTCCTGGACTGTATGCAGACGTAGATCTTGGATGCATGGTAAAAACTAAATAATTATGAAAATACAATAAGCTAATTCATTTTTTTAATTTCTAGGTCTTTCACGTCTGCGCCTTAACAGACGATGGCTTGATTATGAAGTCATTTTTGTGCCCTGAGAGCACACAATTCGATCAAACAATCTTAAAATGCAATTGGTGGTTCTACGTCGATTGCAAAAGCAGTAGAAATCTTTATGACTCGAACATTCCAGTTTCTAAAAGCTATCAGTTGATGAAATCATTGACATATTTCTCAAATTACAATAAAAACACGGGCAAGGACAAAGAGGAGCTAGACATAGAGGCACTTAAGAACACAGTTGTTTCGGACACAAGTAGCAGTAAACCAACGTAACCTGAGAGTGTCGCATTACTCCATCAAACCATTAGGTGCCCTATGCCAAGTTATTTATTTATTTCCCGAAAAAAAAACCCTAAATCTAGTTAAGTCCGCATAAGACTTGATAGTAAAATTGTTTAAAGATTAGTTATCAGCATATGGTATTTACCCACAACAATTTTAGTATTGACTCGAATCCTCACTTGTCCACTTGTAAATATTCCGTAGCATAAGATCCAGTCATACTTATCTGCATGGTTAAACATTTCAGGGTTTGTTTTTAGTTTTTCGCATTAAATCTACTTATTAAGTGTTAAACTGCGGAAGAAGAGACTTTTAGCCTAAGCGACCAAGTCGTTTTTAATCGATGCCAACATCTGTTTAATCAAATATGTGAACTTTTGTTATCAAAAATGGTTACAAGATAATATAAATGAAATTTTTTTTTATAAAATACTGTTTCCTTTTGTTTCAACCCAACTAGTACAGATTTTCAAAGTTTAGAATTTTTTTAAATAAAAATCATCACCTCATTTGGTGAATAGACCTCTTTGTAAGTATACAAAATATCCAATTCAACATCTTGGAAATATAATTTATAAATTTTCGTACAAATTTTGTCTATAAGGTGTTTAATTTTTCGCTAACACTTTGTAATCGATTGATTGTATGTTAACAACATATTATCAAATTTAAAGATCAGATTGGAATTTGTTAGGAGACTGGTCAAATTGGCACTAACTAAATTGGCACGAAAGTTAAACAAGATAATTATAGAAATAGGAATAAGTACAGACAAAATTATTAACAATGGCTTTAATTTTAGTGCTTAGGACCGTATTCACCAACGTAAGTGACCTCCTTAATACTATTCAGACTGTGAAATTGTTATTTCGAAATGGTGATATTCACCGACCAAGATAAAAAGAAATTTTGAACTCATTTTCGACATCAGTTGATAGCAATAATTTCCGTTGTACCTTTTTGAAAAATGTCAGAGGATTTTTATTTTCCTTATCAAAATACTTAGCAAATTTTAGGGGACACTAAACCTCTTTTCAAAATCTGCATAGCTAAACAACTACCACAGTAAATTTGAAGTTTGGCTATTGTCGAAAGATAAATCTACATACAGTGCTGGACAAAACAATTGCAACTGAAGTCATCCACGAAGGTTTTTGTTTAATTCTTCCTTTATTTTGTTTTAAGCTTAATAAATCTTATACAGGACTGTTTCACCTTATGTGCTAACAACAAAAATAACAAAAAAATGAAGATTTTCAATTCCCACAAAAATAACAAAAATTAAATTCTATTCTATTCACAATTCTATATATAAAATCGAAAGTTTGTTTGTCTGTCTACAAATAAAATCGAAAGTTCGTTTGTTTGTTGGTAATCACGTTTAAACGCTTAGTCCGATCATTTTCATTTTTTGACTGAAGGCACTACATATTCCGGCCTAATATTTAGGCTAATTTTAATTCGCGGACCCAAGATGACGGCCAAAATTTGTAAATATCATGAGATTGCCATTGGTATTTGGGGTTCCTGATTGCGAATCTTCCTTTGAAATTTAGAAATTCAAAATGCGGATTCAACTCAATCACGCCTAAACCCTTGCTTCGGTAAACTTCCTTTTTTATCCTAAGGGATTGCATAGTCCAACTTAGGCTATTTTTTATTTTGATAAAGTTTATGGTTTATGGTCAAAATGGCGGTTAAAAGATGGCTGCCCAAAATGTTAACCCTTTGCACTCCAAGATTTTTTATAAACCGTAGGTGTATTAGCTGAATGGTGTCTGCATCGGACCCAAAAGAGTGTAAAGGGCCAAACTTTAAGGGATTGCGAAAATCGACACTAAAAGGTTTTTGGGAATGCTGATTTTAAATATGCAATAAAAATTTTCAAATTCAAAATAGTGGATCCGAAATTCCTCAATTTTATTGAAAATTAATATCTGAGCTACAGAATTCAAATACACCAAAATTCAATTTTTGGGTCTGCCATCTTGGATAAAAAAAACTTTAAGGGATTGTCATGAAAGTCAATACCAAGGGGTTTTAGCAGATGCTTCGAATCTGCTACCAAAATTTCCAAATTCAAAATGGCACATCTTCAAATTGCTTAATGAAAATTTATTTCGGTCGGCATACGGGTACGGGTATGGAAAATTTTAAATTTCAAGAGATCCAACATCAGAATTACAAGTTTTCTGTTTTCGCATCTACAAAAATTACTTAATACCTAGATAGACAACATTACTGAACTTTGCACGCACCGTGCGAAGCCGAGTAAATAAGTTAGTATTGTATAAGACGGTATATTTATCCAATGTCTGTTTATCGTGGTTGATGAATACAAATTATCTTAAATAAAAATTATTTATGATGATGAATACGGCCATAAATGGCTTATATTTTAGTGGTTAATGTTAAAATAAACTCACCTGAAAACTTGGATGACTACCTGAAAACTTAGAAACTTCCAAGCATATGACTCAATTCGAAATCGATTGAAAAAAAATTGAAAGGAAGTTCAAAACACCTTTCGAGGTATAAAAAAAAGAATTATTGTTTATAAATAAATCTACTATATTTCCTTTTTTCTTCTTCGTTAATCTAAATATTCAAAATAAAAAGACGGCACTGTACAACATTTTTGTTTTTGTTTTTTCTTTTTTTATAAAATAGAAAATGAAGCTCCGTTCGTACGATTAGACAACTATTCATCGACTTAACAAATCTTCTCGCTTCTTGTCTCTGTTCGAAAAGAAGGCTCATGGTAAAATAAATAGGAAAGAAACACTAAACCACGTGTTTTTCTTTTTTTCTTGTTTATAAAAATGTAAACATAAGTAACAAACAGCGCACGAAACAACTTTAGAGTTCCCGCAATTACTCCTCATAATTTTCTGTGTACATTTTTTGTTTTTTTTTCAATTTACTTAGAAAGCTAACAAAAGCAAAATTTTCTGTGTATCTTTACTGTGACCTATCAGGCGTGTTCAATGACCAATAACAAAACTGTTGGAGCAGATAATAAAATATTAACGGAAAAGTCTAACAGACTAAGATAAGAGCGTCAATATGTTAACCAAAAATATTCAATAATTTTTCTTCTATAAAAATTTGTTTAATTTAAATGTTAAGTGTTGAAGGAAACAAAGAGTGTTGAATTTTTGATAAGTCCCACTAACTACACTTTACTCAGACTTATTAAAGAAAATTCATTGAACAGACTTTGCTACTTTGCTCTTTTCCTGTATATGCATTGCGTAGGCGTCTTCAATAATTTACTTGGTTTCGTATTTTGTTTCTTTTTTATAGAACGTTTACACATTTCTTTCATTCAATTTACTTTTTATATAATTATCAGATTTATATTTTAACTGTCTCAGTTTATTTTACTTTTTCTGATCCATCTTAATGTGTTTTCGTTTTTCTTTTTTTCATCATTAAATTACCATAATTGTAATAGCATTTAAATAATATTTATAATAACCTTAATAACATTATTATTTATATCAGCTCTATCCTAGGTTTGCTCCATTGATGTTGGTGTAACAGAGCTAATAACACTCGACGTTATTGTTGCCGTCGTGTTGACTGGAGTTGATGTGTTTGTCTGCTGTTGAATGATTTGAGACTCCAAGACAACATCTTCATCGCTATCTGTGGGCCCTGTAGTTGCATTTGCAGGTCCTATTACTGGTGGCTAAAATACATATTGCATATTGTTAAATTTTTTAACATATCTTTTCTACACGCCTTTTAGAATTTTAAAAAATAAAAATTAAATAATTGAGTGAATACTTACCAGATTCGGTGATAACCTAATTTGACTTAGCGATGTTGTTATGCTTTCATTTACATTAGGTTCGCCAGAGCCATTAGGCGTAAGTGTGGTTGCAGTTTGTGAAGTAACAACAACCGGACTAGAACTAGGAGGCGATCCTTCAGTAAGCGGTGGTACTACAGATGCCGTAGTATCAACTATAACAACAGAACTATCAGAAGTTGTTGCCTGGGGTCGAGTTGATTCATCAATTTGTTCAATGTCTGACTCGTTTGCTTCCTCTTGCTCCTTTAAAGAAATAACAAAATTTATAATAAAATGAAATGATCAACATTTTCTTAGAATTACCTCCTCTGGACACAATTCGTAAGCCATAGTTAAAGTATTTTTAGCTGACTGTGATCTCTCCAACATGTAACCATTTGTGTTATCGTTACTTTGTGCTGGCGGTGACCACGAATAATTGTACTGGCATCCAATACCACGTTGCCTTTCTAATTCATCTTGAAGCCAGTCAACAGCAATTGTCCAATGTCTTGCGATGTGGTGATTTGTGTTTAACATGTTGAGGGCAACTTGACTCCGGCGGAACAATTGTACGAGACATTTTATTATTTGGTATGCGCGTTTTTGGTAATGTGTTTTAGCTCTCTGAATTGTTTCTAAAAGACCCTCACGCTCTTCAGCTACACCCATCAATGCATTGTGAATGCGATGATTTTGCCAAGAGTCTTCTATAATTAATATATTCAGCAGAAGTTCTGTATGATGTCGCATATCATGCCAATAAGCAAAACCACATTGCCATAGTAATTCGGTTAGAACGGATCTTGAGAAATGTGGATTTTCCCAACTACAATACTGCAAAAGTTTTAAGCCATCTTCTCCGACATTAATGTCTTCAATTAGCTTTTTCACATAACTGCAAGAAAATTAAAAGCAAAAATTAGTAAGTTTAGTCGAAAACTTATCAAAATGTGTTAGAATGCGGCATTATGTTAATTTATTTTGTTAATCATAGTGTAATGTATTTGTAAACAAATTAAACAAATATTGGATTTTCTCAAATAATCGCAAAAACTTGAAACAGGTTCAGGATCTAGTTGCAAATGTTTTGCTCGGAAGTATATGTCGGTACACATTGCGATTTATTTGTTATGTATGTTGTGGATAGCTCGAATTGTTAACACTTTGCATTTAAGGATACCTTGGATTTAATCATTACCAGGAAATATTCAAAGTTACTCTCTTTTTGACATATTTGCTCATATTTGTTGCGAGCTTAATATCCCCTATTTTTTTTGTAATGTAATAAGTCTTCAAAATTGAAATATTTTATGACATCGGAGTTAAAATGTTAGTAATAGAAAAAAAAAGATCTATTTCTTGAGCATTTCTTTCAAATGTTTTCTAATTTTCTGTGTCCAAAAATTTTTACTTCGAATGTTTTTTTGTTTTTGTTTTCCATTAAAAAAAGTTCTATATTCGATCACTGATGATATTTTTACATTGTTCATTATTTCGATATGACATAATTAAAACCAAATTAAAAGCTGTCCTTCATTGTAAAGAATACAACTTATGCTGCAGCCAAGGTGATAAAATCAAAAGAAATATAAATAATGGATAAATTTTAACATTTTAAAAGCATATAGGATGCGATCTGTTCAACAGATTATACGAATTCGTAAATTAATCGATTTATTTTTGCTAACAATATGGACATTTTTATTCTTAAACCATAGCTCACCTTGTTCTACCGAATAGAAACTCTGAAGCTTCTGGTGACAAAGGCACCAATTGTTCAAACGGCACATTAGGTTCCTTGTAAATATTTGGCATTGGCCTTGCATTGCTAATAGAACTTTGGCATCTGGATGAAACATCACTGCATCTAACCAGATGTGAAACCACCTGATGTAGCTTACTTAATTCAGGATATTGATACTTAATTGGAGGTCCGGGTCCTTCATCTAGTGCCACTTGCATGAATATAGCAGGAACATTCAGCTGAAAATATGCTAACATAAAACACACCATTATTATTAAGAAAAATAAGTAAAATTACCCTTAGTAACTGATGTTTTTCTTGTAAACCTAATCCAGCATACATACTAAACAAACTAAAGTAATGTGGTAAGTGCTTTCCATGATCGGCGACTTCACTTTTCAGGAGTTGAAGAACACAAATTAGTATCTGTTCGCATAGATTAATTCCTTCAAAATTCGGAAGGGGTTCATCGTTTATTGCGAAATGGCAGAAGAATACGACAAGTTTAACGAAAACTGTCCGAACTTCTGGTGAAGGAGCGACCAATATGTATTCACCTAATCTCGTTGATGGATTAAGTAATGCATTATGGGCAAACCATCGACGCACTACTGCAGAATGTCGGATGTGATGGGATAGAGTGTCATACCTGGAAACGTTTAATAAAATAAGTAATTTTTTTTAGGAAAATTAATGCGCAATAAAGAATAAATATGCAATCAATTAGGGGTTAAAAATGTCTCCGCTCTATTAAAACAAAAACACAATATTTATGAAATCGAAAAAGAAATAAATTGAAAGGAGCCTACCAACGATGTACAGATATATTAAATTCTTCATACCAATCAATTGCTGGGCCACGAAGCGATTTTTTTGTTCTAAATCCAGAATGGAATAAAAATTGGGAGGCTAGCTGAATTCCTAGTAGCGACAACTCTTCTGCTTGTGGAGTCTAGAAGAAGTAAAGAGAAAATATTATTTTAATTTTATCTATTTATTTATTAACGGAGAGTACTTAAAGAAAACTTCATTAATTGACTCTGAAGCGTTAAATTAAAAACCAAAAAATTAAAATCTTATTAAGTTAACCCTGTATCAAAAAGCAAACGATGATCTATCCTATACAATTTAAGAAGGTAAGCTGAAATATTAGTAACAAATTAAAGAAACTTAACCACTGACCAATTTCTCAACTCGTGCAGATGGAACACTGCAACTGACAAGCTTTCGAACGAAATTGAAAAATTCGGTAGAAAATAGACTTCTCGAGTGAAGAAAACGAATGTTCTGCGTCCTGTAAAAAGATTAAAATTAATAAGCAAATCAATTGTTTAGAAAAAGTAACATACCGAACACTTTTCTCTATCGGTTTAGGCATAGGAAGTACAAAATTTCTACTTTCAGCCAAAGAAAGCTGTTCGACGCAAGATTTTGACTGAACTGACTTTTGGTCACAGCGTGTGTAGAAAAGCATATACGCATTCCACCACCTTTTCTGTCGCCTGTATTGCATCCGTTTTAAGTTGTTGTCATAGACCTCACCCATGTAATCTCCTCCGAAACATTGTGCCTTCATTTCTTCATCTTCATGCATTTTACATTCGGTAACCTCACCATCATCAAACTTATACCATTGTTCCTTTCCAGATGTTTGATCCCTGAAAGGAAAATGAGTTTGAAATTAAAAAAAAAGATCTAATAGAATGGCGTCATTACTTGTGGAGTATATAACTAAAATAGTGCCCTCCGGATGCTTGTCCACTATGAACAACAATGCCAGTAAGTTCGTACTTTGTTGTTATTGACTGGTCGTCTAGATTTTCTTCGATGTCTATAACTTCGCCTTCAAGTTTTGCTAAGCCTGACACTGTATGAGGAAATGAAAATATTCTTATTCAGATGTCGCATCCAAGTGCATGTGTATTACCTGTATATGGTTCCATATCCAACATCCTTGGAAATTCAAAATAGTCATTAAATTTAATAGCACAAACTCTTTCGTAATCATATTCGAATCTCTTAAGTTGTATCGCTAAAACAGGTGGAAGTTTTCGCACGCACAGCCGCTTTACAGTAACCACCTAAAATATCCATTTATCGCTAAACACAATTCAATATATTTCAAATCTAAAATTTACCTTTTTATCACATTTATCACAATGGTATGCATCAGTTCCCTCCAACAGTTCGCCCTTAACATACTGTTCTAGTGATTCTGTTAGTGAACTATGATTTCTAATATCAACACTAAAAACGCTAAATGGCTCCTCTTTCGAATAGCGATGTGGACATTCTTTACAAATTTTTTGATCACTAAAACAACCTCCTAACGTTGCGCCCATTAATTGGTTTTGTCCCAATGCTTTTAAACCTTCATCTAAACTTTCAAATAACGACATGAAAAACTCAACTGCATCCTGTTGTTCCCTTAAATTAACAGGTTCGCCTTGTAATCTGAAAAATCACAATGTTTATTCATTTCATAAAAAATATATAAATAAAATTTACTTAAAATGACTCCACAGACCGCGTGGAACATAATATTGAAGGGCACTATGGCCTAAATGAGCGAAAATGGCTTGAACATATTTTAAGATTCCGACGTGGTAATTCCGTCTATTTCCATCTTCTTGATTCTGCATATCGTGGGACGCTGATTCAAGCTCTCCACTAAAATCTTCTTCGTTATCTGTGGCTGCACCTTCGGCCAATAAAATGCCCACGCGAATTGATGGTACCATGTAAAGCTGCTGAAGTACTGAGTTCATGTAACATGTTGCACCAGCATTTTTAAGGCCGCAAAAACCTTTTGGAGGGCGCGGGCCAACTGGCGGTAAATATTCCCATTCTCTAAGCGGTTCAGTATCTGTTTGATGTAGTAAATTTTTCTTTGTTTTACATAATAGTTATATAGTCAGAAGTTATATATTTAAATCGGAGTACGATGAGGATACTTCTTTTAAAGTTAATCGCATATTAAATATTCTGCCGTGCTGATTAAAAAGAGTTATACAAATTATATTATACTATTAAAAATCTGTTCTTTTTAGTATACGTAATAATCAACTATTTAATTAATTATCTAACTAAAATCATTAAATTAGAAAGCATATTGTTAATATCTTTGTTCTAAGTTTTATATAAAACAACTACTAGTACGATACATTTATAACATTTATGAGCATTTTAAACATATGTATGCATTCCTCTCGTAATTGATTTCTTATAATTTTAATTGGTAATATTTTTAATACATAAAAATTATACTCACCATTGCAGAACATATCGATTAAAGTACTGACTAAGAGCTTCATATTTGGAACACAGCTTTGGCAAAGTGCAACAAGAAGATCACAAGCTGCAGCAACTGTATGAGGACTTCTGCATACTGGTGGAGGTCTGGTGCAATCCCTCAGTTGTCCAGTTTGTCTCAGGTATAAGTACTGTCTCGATGCCGGAAACAAGAAGTCATCGACTAGTTCCAAAATCAAATCGTTTAATTGTGATTTTGATTCCGAAGCAAGGAAAAACATTAATTCCTTAGCCAAACACAAATGTCCTTCAAGGAGATCTTCATGAACTTGGGGGTCGCCAGTTTGTCTCATGTTATCGCGAATCTGCCGGAGCCAGTTGATTTCTTGAGATAGAAGACCCTCACCAACATTGAGGGGCCAATTCCACATGCAACCATAATTAAGTGTTCGACAAAGCAATTGGAAAAAGTCAGCACACGTACTAGCATGTTGTGGCACAAGAGTTTGCAGAGATGACACCAAAAGGCGTATCATAAAACTAAAGGGCCTTCGATCTGCGGCACAGTAGGTACAACTCAGATAGAGCTGTTCAGATGCCACTTGCCGGACATGTCGAGATGGATTTATTAGAACTAGCGAGGTGATAAACTTTGGCCAAAGCGGGTCCTTACTCAAAGCTTCGTTGGCGCTTGGATTAAGGACAAGACTAATTGTAAGCACCTCTAAGGCTTCCTTGCACATGGCAAAATCCAGAGACTCTGGCATGGATATATCTTCGCTGAAATCACTTTTGGTTCCGAGTAATTGTAAGTTGCCTGATGATGCCGCCCAGGCGAGCTGAACGATTGCTTTGATGGTAGAAAGATCTGGACACGACCATTGCAATGCTGTGCTAAATAACATTCTGCAGCGACCGCCTTCTGGGCTTGCAGATAACATTTCAGCTGCAAGATTTTCAGCCAATTTTGCAGCAATAGCTCTCAGTGTATGCTCCGAGCTTCCAGGAATCGATGTTAAAACTTGTTTTAAAATTTCCACCTGAGAGCGACCACCGCCATCGAAATCTGGTAATAGTGGTTCATCGCCAACGCGACTAAGAACACAGCCAACGATATACAGAAAGAGTTTTGCTAGGCGGAGAACGCACTGAAACGCTGCCCTTTTTGTGTGCATATCAGCGTTTGGAAGAAAATTGTTCTTGGTTAGCAGTTCTAAAATAAAATGTGCTACGCCTGAATGTAACCATGCAGATTGCATGTGAAGTGCAACATCACACAGGGGATCTAAAGCTGGAATCAAAATGGCATGTAATACTTCTAAATTATAAAGCACTTGAGCTGGAGTTGCATGCAAGAACATTGCTTCTGGGGAGGGCGTCGGGGGTTGTTGATTTCCTTGTAATTGTTGATCTAACAATTCATTGCTAACCCGAACACGACACATGGTCTGCAACTGGCGCACTGTGGATCTGTCTAGTGGTAGAAGATGTAGCAGAGCCCTAGCCCCGTCGCGCAGATGTCCATGTTGGAGATCGCTTCCCAATTGATATAGTTTAAGAAAGAATTCAGAGTAGTGAGATTTTTGTGAAATTATAACACCAGGAAGTGTTGCCTCAGACTCCGGGCGTTGCATGTCCGGACAAGGTCGTGGAGGTGAGCCAGTACTACTATCACTAGAACTATCGGGGCTGCTAGCCACAGCGCCAACTTGCGTTAGCTTAGCTGTTAAAATCATTTTGTCCCGAATCGTGTACTGTGACAGCGCATTTCGATCGTCGGTAATTTCAATCATCTCACCATTGTTATAGTATAAATCAACCTTAATATTCGTAGCAGATGATCCTTTGATCCTTTTCAATAAATTTTTCTTAAACGCAGCGACTGTTTCATTACTGTGAGTTGTTACTTCAATGTCGTCTATCGGTCTTCCTGGACTTTGGAATCTAATGTATAAGCTCATATGCTTACCCCGAGAAGCGCGACCCAATGGAAGTTTATAACGATCTCCCGTAAATGTTCTGTCGCATTCCTTTATGTATTCCTGTAGAACTTTTACTATACGACACATTTTCTCCGCTTCAACAAATCGTAGTTTAACATCCTTACACTCTGGATCATCCACGATTGAATTATCAATGGTTTTACTTAAAACCAAAACGTTATCATAGTGCGTTTTTAATCGGTCACAGCATTCTCCTATAAAAATTTCATGAAACTCACAAATTGTTGCCTGCAGTCTAGGTCCAAGAGCAGTAGAAACTTCCTTTAGTAATTCTATAGCTTTACAAGCAATCTCTTCACCTCCAGTTGTAATAACTCTCCATAAATAATCTTTCCCAATTAAATCTTCGTTGTCTAGCATATACCCTCGATGTATCGCTTTAAGTTTGTCTTCCTTAGAATTAACTGCTTTGAAAAATCTTTCAAAACATTTGATCCCGCTCTCAGTTAAAAGCTGAGGATCTAGCTGTAGTAAATTGTTTTCGAAGAAATCTTTATTAATTCCAGGATCTAAGTCTGGTTCTTCTCCCATCAATTTACCAAACCACCTAAAACATTCTTCCCGATCATTAGGAAACACAGCATTAACTGCTAAGCAGTGCCAGATTTGTTTTGCTTGATCAGCGCACAGCCATAGTTGTCCATCTTTTAATAGAAACTTTAAAAAGTCAAGCCTCTCCTGGATCTGCTGGGTATGAGGATATCTTCCATCAATACAAATATTTTGCGGCTTTAGTTCTGGATTGTCTCTGACCATAGCCCGTATCTTTTCCATATAGGCAGTCAAACTATTTGTGACCAGAATAACAAGGGAGTGATCGTTTTGCAATCGTTCTATTACTTGCTGCCTATTTAAAACTTGATGGGCTCGTGGAGCATGATTTGGTGTAGCTTCATATAAACAACATATCTCTCTTATCAGTCTTAAAGCTGGCAAAACCCAAGTATCCCCGGATTTAAGCTCTTCAACGCACTTGTCTAACCAAACCGTTTTTTGGGCATCACGTTCTTGTGAGCAACTATAATCAAGAATTTTGACATGGGCTGCTAATGCTTGATCTAACACTTCTGGAGGGACTTCTGCACTATGAGCCAGAGTCCAGAATAACTTTAGAACTTTGTGAGCCATTACACCATTCTTGTCATCTTCAGCCAAGCGACGTATAAGTTCAAGCAGTCGTTCTCTTTGCCTTTTGTTAGCTGTTGTCATGCTTGCCTTAAATTTTAAAAATAAACATTATGTGCAGTTAACAGTGATACAATCGACACGTTTTATATGCATCAAATAATAATTTAGTTAGTAGCAAAATACTCCTAATTAATTTTCCACGCGCCTAGTTAAAATGTTCGAAAAATAATTGTGATTTCAATTCCTTTTTTGTAGGAGCAAGAATAGTTATTTCCGACTATTTTTGGATGCTGAATGCGAATCTGGCCGCAGAATTCCTCTATCACGTCAAGAATTTCGTTGTTTTTGAGATCATATAACAAGACAAGGTAATTTTCAGCCATAAAATGTGGTAGTTGAAAGTATTTCCCTTCAAAACTCACTTTGAATTCTATCGATATCTTGTTTTTTTTTATGAACAACCGTGTTTTTTTTTTTGGTATCTCGAAATCCTGACGTGACAAAATAATTCTGTCGGATTCGGATTCAGCATCAAAAAATACGTCGGAAATTCTTGTTGTTGTTTGCTTAACCTTGTTGGCCTGCGTAACTATTCAATTCATATAAGTTGAAAACATTATGCCTATGCTGCGGATCAATCCCTTTTAGAGAACAAAAATTTAAATGGTATACATAACAACAAGGAAAATTTGACCATAGAGTTAAAGTTTAAAAAAAAATATAAAATTAGTATTTGTTTTGGAAAATATTTCCTGATATATATTTTTGGTGAGAAATAACGAAAATATCAACATTTGTCTTCTCGAGAAATATCTTGGCTCTTTTACAAAATAATCATGCGCTCCTCTTGTCAACTTAGGACGGTCTTGATGTACTATTAGTAGCTTAGCCTCTAAATAACATAAAGTAAAATAGGGTTGATCACGGTATGCAGTTTGTATAATCAATAAAATATTAATGAAAACAGATCAAATGGATCCGCTTACCTGGAAACAATCAAATAAATGATCCAGCTGTTCAGGAGTAAAATCCCAAGCCAATTTAGCCAGTAAATCATGAACGTTCTTAACGATGGCTTCATGTTTTCCAGCTTGTGCTTTCCAAACAGCATCCAAATCTTCTAGTGTTAAAGCTCTTTCTTTGATTAAAAATCGCAAAATTTTCTCTAATTTCTCGACGTACTGCGGTTGATGCAAGGAATCTCTCAAAACAATTCCCAAAACATCGGTTTCTTTGATCCAATTCTATAAAATTAGCAGCATTAAAACAATATTTCCATTATCTTACAATGAATAATTTTTGTTTTACCGCCATTCTTTCCGCCGTAAGCCAATCCATTTCATCGTCTGGTAAACAGTGTGGCAGCTGTGGTGTTCGAAGAGAATAGAATGCGACCGCAGTGAGGACTTTATTAATCTCATTTAAAGCATTCATTTTTCCATTAAAGCTAGAAACTTGCAGAAGCCGTAAGATCATTTTTAGCCTAAACATTTCTAGGTCTCGTATAAGACTCTCTTGATTTGGTAATCGACTAGCTAGACAGCGTGCTGCCTTCACGAGCCCATTAATATAATCACTACGACCTTCAGGCTTAGCCTCACGTTTCAATTCGTCATCGGAGAGGCTATCCAAGAGCTCCAGGACAACTTCCCAAATGGGCATGAAGTACTTTTCGATAGTGGGTACTGTAAGTAGTTCATGGCATTGTCCAAACGGTCGTAAGAGAGCATATATCAGGGGCAAAGATAATTTATTGGAGTCATCCATTAAAATACTATTATTCGAACTATTCGTTCCACTCGATGATATTGTAGATGTTTTCATTTTAACAGAATCATCGCTTAAGCTCTGAGCTGAGGGACAACTAGAAGTTTGCATATCTTCGGAAGAAGATGGTTTTTTTAGTAATGCAACTCCAGCATTAAATCTCTCCAGTAAATTATCAAAACCTTCTAGTTGCCCAAACCTGTTAATTAAATCAACAAGCCAACCTCGAGGACTTTTAGGCTCTAGAGGAACTTTAGCGAACATTTGATTCTCATCTAAGACACCCCAAATGCGATCCGGCCCGAAGCATTCTGGCTGTCGTGCTGCATTGAATGTATTAAATTTGTTATCGGGATCTAATACCATAGCTAAGAGGTCTAATAAGTAAGGGTTATCACGCTTCATATGTATTGCAATTAAATGCAGAAGTTTCCCACATGACATGAGAATGCAATGATGAATGTTGTATTTCCATGAGTTGACCGCTTCGTCAGTGAGAATTTTTGAAAACGATGTCGTCATTGCGTCCCGGTAGAACTGGACACATGGCTCGCACTCGTGATCAATGCCTGTAAATTAAATTCACTATAAAAATCAAATAAAGAAATAACTTGGAAGGCCCGCTTTGATAGCCACATCATGTTACTCGATTTGATCATTTTTTCTAAATGAACCGAGATATAATAATGTCATCACGCCGAGCGAAGTAACCATTAAAATATAGCCCAATATTTGTCTTATTTATGAAGCACTTACCAGCCATTGTAAGCATGATCGAGGCGCTTAATAAACATTCCAATTCCTGTTCCGGTAAAACTGGTACAACCCATCGTGGATTCGATATTTTCTGGGTGAGTGATCGCAGCTTAGGAACCGGAAATGATGAAATCAATTTTTCTGGAGATCTACAATGTACGGATTTTGCAAAAAATTCCATTTAATATATTTAACTCTATTTGACTTACATATCACCATTATCTCCAGAAGACGAAGAATCCGACTGAACCTCTGGTGGATCCGTCGAAAGACGGCCACGGGTGTCAAAGGTCATTTTTCGATCAATTTTGAATATTTTTTAGTCTACAATTTCCGAATTACATTATTTTTGAGTGACCATGGCAAATAGAAGCTGAAAATAAATACGTAAATAAATTATTTATTTAGTATCCAAAATTATATATAAAAAAAAAAATTTAATATACTTAAGTACATTTTTTAAAATTTAAAATTTATCAGGAATTTTTAAACCAAATACCAAGTACCATTTTATTATATATTTTTGTGAAACTTTTTTATGGAGCAAGATTATTACTGAAATCGTAATTAAATTCACATTTAAAAAAATGTTGATGCCATATGATGCCAAATCTTTGCTTGGGATTTTTCCGTAGATTGCGCTAACAAAAATGTTTTATTAACCCACGATTTACAAAATTGAAGTAATTTTTAAACCATATTAATCTCAAAATCGTGACTCCAGATTTCTAATCTTAAAAACAAAATTTTTTATCTCTTAATTTATTAGAAAATAATACTTAAAGTAGCACAATGTAATAACTTAAGAGATCCTACGTTTAATTTTCAATAAAAATAGGACGGAGTACGTTTATATTTTATTTAGCAAACTGTAGCAAATTTGAGACATTATATCTTAATTTTTAGGCTTCCATAAGAATTATTATATATTTTTCGCTATTAGATTATTTAATTTAATATTTCGTATACCTATATATTATGCAGAATGTCATCGCTTAGAACTGCCTTATAATTTAATTTATTTTAAAATGACATCACGAAGCTTGTAAAATACTTTTACTATCAAATCTATTTAAGGAACTCTATGACCTAGAATTCTGAAGTAAATATGCACACATCGGATACATCGTCTAGTTAAACTACAAATAATAACAATATTCATTCTGCGTGGCGTGTCCCGAAAATGACCCGCACAAATGAAAGCTCTCTCACATTAAGTGCTATTTTACATGTAACACACTCACGAAAGCTTGCTACCAAATTCCGATGCGGAAAACGTTAAATCATTTTTAAACTGTTCGTATCTAAGAAGATAATGTTAACTCACGGTTCGAGTTTGGCAATATTTATTTCTTTTATTTTTTATTCAATCAATACCTTACATTTTAATTTATATAAATCAGATGCCACTGTGTTTGTACAAGCTACCCGATTGCAATGAAATTTTCTGAATATGGTTGATTCCAGCTGGAAAGATAGGATACTTTTTGGAACCGATATGTGGCGCTGTTGTCGAGATCTAAAATTTATTTTTTTTTAAAATATTTTCAAGGAGCATTTTTTAAATATTTTTTTTTCAGATTCCTCATCCAAAATTAAACACACAGCGCAGAAATTCAATTTGGAATTTCTATCTTTGCTAGCAGTGTGTTTCTACGTTTTTTTTTATTAATTTAATAAAAATAACGTGAAATATATTGACATAATACATATTAAGGACGACCTACTCACTAAAACTCTATTAGCATAAGTGCACTCTGACATGCCACAGGCGCAGTACTAATTATTGAACGTTCTAGGTATTTAGAAATGTTTACGTATTTTAAGCGGTGTGTAAGATGAATGTTTATGGATCTAGGGTTAAGGGGCCGTTGATTTTAAATCTAGATATAATTATATAAAAACGATTCAATATTGCCGTGTAAATCGACACTAGGGGGCCTTTGGGAATGCTGATTTTGAATTTCAATCCAATATAGCGACCGAAATTCCTCAATTTCAGTTAAAGTTACATTTTAAAGGATTTAAATGAAATTCAATAGGGGTTTTAACAGATGCTGCCTTCGATTCCAGCTACTAAAATTACCAAATTTAAAATGGTGGATCCAATATGACGTTCGAAATGTCTTTACAGTAAGTAATTTGAATGAAAAATAATATCAAGACGATTGCGGAGCTACGGAATTCAAATCTACAATTCTTAATGGGTATGGCAATTTTTAAATTTCGAGATCGTAATTGCAAGAGCTTTCTGTTTTCGCATCTACAAAAAATTATTTAATACTAGCCAGACCGCATTACTGAACTTTACGCGCACCGTACGAAGCCAGATAAATCAGCTAGTAGTCTATAAAAAAATATTACGAAAAAAATCGTAAATATATTTCCAAGAACTCTTCGTTTTTTTAATTCATCATTTTAATTTGAAAAAATATATAAAATCATTTTTCTGGTTGGATCTTAAAAAGTTACATGAGTTTGAAATACTCGTCATGCAGAAATAGTAAAAGTTTCTTATTTCAAGTATACTCGTCGTGCGTAAAAATTAGTTATCATTATTAAGGCAATTATAATTTTAGTGAAGACTAAAATGCATTTGAAAATTTTGAAATATTTTATTATATTTGGAAGCCAAGACAAATGTTGACTGTGACATGTGGTGAGTCTTCTTTAAGCAGAACAAATGTTTATATGGTCACCTTAGATATCAACAACCAATGAAAAAGTTGAAGCAGTGAAGAAAATTGATAAATATGAATTTAAGAATGCTTCATAGCAAATTCTACAAAATTATATTCTGGTTACTTTCAACTGTATTTGTTTTGAAATATCCCAACAATTTTGCTCCAATATAGTAGATGTTTTTAGAATAATTTAATTATTATATCAAAGATAACAAACAATCTTATGCTAGACTATCATATTTTTCTTATTTACTATTAGGAAAGTACAATAGTTGAAGCGTTATTTGGTAAGAAAAATATTTTAAATTACAACTTGAATACTAAAAGTCATTTATTATATTATCTTGAGTTTATGAAAACAATCTCTTGGATCAATTTGAAAGAAACCCCATAATAGAATCGATCAGTTTAATCGATGAACAAATGCAACCGAATGAAATTACTTAATATGACAGAAAATGCGATCGCGTGTAATTTTTTATGTGTTATACATATATACTATCTGTCTGTAGCTGAAAACTTTGTAAGGTTTGGTTTGCGCAATAGTACCCTGATGAGTAGTTTTCCAGTTAAATTAAAATATTTTAATATTTTTAAATTAATGTTAAATGTTTTAAAATTAACTGTATTCATAAATAGTTGAGGTGGCCTAAAATTTTGCCAGAAAAGACAGACCCATACCACTTTATGACACAAGAAATTATTTTACATTTATGGTAGTAGGTAATGCTTTATCTACCTACATCATAGCCATAAGAACGAAAAGTATTAATAAAATAAATTTTAAGTTCTTGTGGTCAATTAGTCAGAACAAATACAACTTTAATTATAAATTTTTATAGTAAAAAAACTAGGGCAAATAGTACCTTAACCTTATATTTATAACAATTAATAAATGAAAGCTTTTTATGGTAATTTGTTCGTTCTACTGAAAATGTTTTTTTATTGCACTATAAACCGTCCCGTCTTGAATTTTTACAAAATAAACTATAGAATACAAAATTCTAAATTAGAGATTTACGTATAGGCAGAAATCGATGTAAAACTCGCTGCTTGCATCTTTGTCTAATCTTTATATTGTACTTATATGCCAACATAAGCAGCCTAGAGGATTTAGGTCAGAGTACTGACCCATAGTGTTGGACTTTTGATTGACGAATGAAAATTTGAGATACAAACCGTTTATTTTGAAAGTGGTCCAATTCCAAAATGCATAGATTCTTGTGACTTGGACTTTAGACTTGGACCACTTTCCAAATTAAACGGCTCATATGTAAAAATAAGATAATAAATAAAAAATAAATTGCAATGAAATTGTGTTAAAGACACTTTGGTCCTACATTTTGAGTATTTCTAAAATATGCTTCAGTTATGTAGCAAACCATATGTACCAAAATAACGAAATTCACATATTCCTCACTTTCCATTTCGCAACTTTATATATCCTCTACACGAACTGTTACTTTTACCTTAAGGTTTATATGCTCGGACTCTTATTCCTTGATGGAAATTTGACTTCTGGGCGAACGCGCCAACTGTTTGCGAAATTATAACTAACATTTTTCTTTGTCGATTCCTTCCCAACAGCATACAGTGACAACAGGAATAAGACAAAATCCCTTGAGCATTTCTTGAGAGTTTTGTTTTACATGTATAAAGCACATAGAAAAAAACAGCATGTTGTTGCTGTGATTTCGCAAAAAAAAGCGTTCTTAGTGACTGTTAATCTGAGCACTTATGTTATGTTATTTAAGAACTTTAAGCAAAAATTAATAAAAACTGTGCTTTAAAATGAACCGGCGGGAGTAACGAATAACAAACATTTGCAACATTGCTTTTGCACCTTTTCCAGTTCGTAGTTGGGATAAAAAAAAATAGGTCGTACGGTACAGATATTCGCTTGAAAATTAGGAATCGGGAACTCTTCGGCAAATTTGATGCTCACCCAAGATCCCCGAAAGCTTATAAAAAAACAAAACAAAAAACTTATGAAATTTCGACATCATTCAACTAAAAAAGAGCTATAAGAATTTACAATATCCTTGTTTGGCACGCTGGGGACGAGTTTGTGTTTTCTGATGAATAACTCTTCGTTTTGCAGCAATCACACAACTCTCATAGTGATCGTGTGTGCGGTCATTCAGAATTGAAGACAAAATGTTTCATCAGTTATGGTTTGGGAAGCTTTCTGTGGAAGGGGTAAGCTCCTCCTAATTTTTATTGAAAAAAAAGGCATCAAGGTCAACTTTAAATACTACCAGAAGAAAATTTCTCAAACCGTATTGCTAGGCTACAAAGAATTGTTTGGAGACAACTGCTACGGTTTTCAGCAAAGGGGTGGCTTCGCATACCGCATACCTACAAATGCAGTTCATCAGTAGTGCAGAAATTGGGATATCATCATATAAAGTGAAAGGTATGAATTTCCAATAGCCAAGGGGCACATTAATAATTATATTTAAACATATTAATGTATTTTGATTTTTCATAATTTCTGTTATTTATACCCCCTCAGAAAATTTGTTTTATTTTCGCCTCCCCTATTTGACTTACATAAAAATTGTCTTCACTCACACTAATCGGATTTTGGATTGCTTGGAGGGTACTGTCACGCTTTCTTAAACTTTTTATTTAAAGGATCGGAAAACTTTCTTTCATCGGTCAGTTTAAGGCCGATTTAATGATGATTAGTTATTTATATGCCTAGGCATACTACTTTACCTGACTTTCCTTGCAGGTTATATAAGATTTAATATTTGAATGTATGATAAATATCTTTTTCATTTTCATTATACTATCGCATCGTATGCTTTCTAAAAAAAAATTGTTTGGTATGATTAGTAACTCCTGAGATTGAAAAGATAATAATGGTGTATGTAGATTTTATTTAACCCTTTGCCTTAAAACAACGTCTGGGAGACGTGATCCCTTTTCTGTGCCTAAAATGAGAAGCTCGTATCAGATACGTGATGTTTTGTTCTGGCTAAAAGTGAAAACCTCATATCAAATAATGTTGTTTTTGCATGATAATGTTTATTGTTATTGTTTATTATAATTGCAATATAAAAATGTGGTTTTAGTAAATAGTAAATTGCAAACCAGTGGATTGCGCAAAATTTGGCCTGTGATGAAACTGCTTGTGGTCACGGCGAATGACAGAAACTCTCATCGAAAGTGGCACTAATAATCGTCGCTCAATTCATAAGGCAAAGGGTTAAATCAATAATAAATAACGTTTAATATAAATTGGATAATTTTTGATGGGGAAATGCTAGGCATTTGCATATTTCGAACTATGTGCAAAGTTTAAGTTATAGTTAAAAAATATTAAAATTTAATCTAATTAGACTCATGATCCCTTGAATAAAGATATTAAATATCTGATCTAACTTGTAAAGGATTTCAAAGACGATTCCAATAAAAACAATACTTGTTTAAAAAATTACTAAATCTAGTGATTATAGTAAAAAGATGTTAAACAACGAACTTATTTACACTTTTTTTCTTCTGTATATAAATATTTAAGGCCTGATTACAACACAAATGAAGGTAAAAAATAGGAATTTTCTTGTAGTATGGTTCCACGTGAAACTACTAAGGCCCGCCAAATTAAAAAGTAGTTTTAATTTTTTACCTTGTTTTCATTAAAACATTATTATTGAAAATATATGAAAAATACACATTTTTTCTTCTAAAATGTATACTCATATCTTTCTAAGCCGTCTATGTAGGGTGATAACATTGTGTGTGATATTAACCATATTTCCGGTTTGTGGTAAAAAATGTTGTGTTGTAATGTGCTCAGATTAAGTCATAAAGAAAAGCAAATCAACTCCGTAATTGTGATTTTGGAACAAATTTACAAAATTGTGAAATTTCGGTGAAATTTTATAGGACCTTTTTATTCGCCCTGTAATTAAGGCATTTGAAAGAATTTTATGACACATGGCTATACGAACTAACAAATAAGACCTGGACTGCGGATCTCGTACAAAAATCTCATTTCAAAAATGAAACCAAATTTTGGCCGAATTGGAACTATCTCACACCGATCTAAATTAAAATGATTTACTATTTATTATTATTATTTTAATATTTGAATGAAGATGGTACAAACCTGATCCGCAGTTCTCTTGGAACTAAATAATGTGAACATTAAAAATATGGGGAACAAGTTCGGAATAGGGAAAAGTGACCGATTTTAATGAATTTTTGCAGGAATCTTAGTTAGGAGTAATACGGAAGGATCTGAAAGATTTTTTGGGCGGTCGGTTATAGTTTTATTCATAACTTAAGCCAAAATTATTAGCGACAATCATTATTCATTTCCAGATTCTTTTAGCTTTTAGTCTTTTGCCGGCCTATTTACAGCAATATTAATTTCTTTAAGGTGATAATTTGATAGCACTTAAGACCTGTTACTTTTATCCTCTATGAGCTATTTCCACATATCACTCGACATCGAATAGTCCGCTAATATACAGGAATAACTACCATCAGATGTCTCAAATTATTTTCCTTTACAATTACGATAGTTTTAACAATAACCAACAGTTAATGTAACGTAACAAAAATCGGTTCCCAAGAATTTGATTATTTGTTATTTAGTTTTGCTTAAACGTAATTTGGAGCATTTTTAATCATTTTAAGCGGCATGATTTGCCTTAAGAAGATTGGGCCCGGTCTAAAAATGGTTTCGTTTTTCAAACGCGAATTAGCAGCCCAGTTTCTATGTCAGTGGCAAAGTCTAAATTTCAAGTTACCATTTGTTATATTCATAATGCCTTAATTTTAACGGAAGTAATCTTATATTACAGGAAAAGTTATAAGTTGAAAACAAAGCCAAAAAATTAAATAACATGGATGATAGATAAATAAGATAATTTGCATTTTGAATTTGATATAGTTTTTCAGGTTCTCAGAATTTGAGATATAGGAATAATGTGCCGTCAAAATAGGAACAAAGTATTTTTAGTAATATTGTCTTACAGTTTAATGAAATGGTGTAAGTGTAAAGGAATTTTAAGTATGAAAAGTATAGCCAACCGTATCAAAAGATTCTCTCTCTTCAGATGTTTTCGGTTCAAGGAAAATGAAGAATTCTTGAAAAATTTAATCGAAATCTATTGTAAACTTAAGCCGCGATTTTTTGTTAGCCCTACAAATATTGTGCTGTAATTTCGATGTAATCGCAATTAAAAGAACCTATTTTTTAGGTTATTTTTGTTTATAGTACAAAGTACGCGTTTTTAGTATTATTATCGTTAAAAAACTGTATGTTCCGCTATGACTTCTAAGCTCCTGTCCCAATTTTTATTAAATAATTAACACATTGAACCCGTGAAAATGATTACTCCTCAGTGTCTATTCTCTCCCTCTAAGACGTTAAAATTTTAATTTAAATTAATAATACAAAAATAAGTCCTATGGAACGATTAAATACGATAACATGTTGACTAGCCCACTGAGGGTTATAAACACGAATTTAATTTCTTTAACAAACAAGTTTTTTAATATACAATCAATAAGCAAATGATTATTGTGAAAGTACTTCATGGAAATTCTATGGGATAAATTCTCAAAGATTATCAAGAAAATAAGCTTGGGTGTATCAATTTCACTTGAGTGTTTGGACGCATGGCTCTTAACAGATATAAAATGTGTGCAAATTAGGATTAATTAGCAAACAACTCAATTAAGAATGAGAAAGCTGTTTAAATTGAAAGGGTGCTTGGGTCATGCCCTTCGTCACGCGACAATACGTACTTTGGGGGAATGCGTTTTTTTTTTTTTTAATATGTTCTAAAACCCGATTATCGACTTAATTTTATAAGAAGTGTTCACGTTGCATCCGAGCTGCTAAAAAGAATGTTTATCTGATCGTTGTTATTATTAGGCTAGCAGCGATCCCACCATTGACTTTATTTACCCCAATAATTACCTCCTGTCCAGGGAGAGGTAATCGGGTTGGAAATTGATACGCTAGTCTGTGGTCGTATCAACTACTCTTAAAAATCGTACATTTATAATTTTATCGAGCACGCTGTTACATTCCTTTTGCTGCCACTTCCCTCGAGGTATTGATTAGCAAAACAACACAAGAAAAAATTCAATATTCTCAGGGAGGGGGCTCATCCGTGCTTATAGCCTCATACAACCACCCTCGACTAGCCGGCGAAGGATTGACCTTTAGAGCTCCCAAGCCGCTGTCGTCGTCGCCGTCACCACTGGCCGGAATCAATTTCATAACAACCCAGTGATCTCACGCCTTTTCCATCTAATCAAAATAATTCACGAAAACCACAGCACAGCGATAAGAGTCACCGACCTCGCGACTTAGTGTGAAGTCGTGGAGTGCAATCAAATTGATTGTATAGAAGAAGAAGCGAACTTTTCTTCTCCGGCAGATCCTTCTTAAGTTGCTGCTAACGTTACCAATGGGGCTGTGCGGGGCGGCCGGTCGCCTACTTTGAAGACAGTCTAATCTTTGATAGAGTAACTTGAGGTCTTAAAAGCGCCCGGCATGACTAATGATATTATGTAAGTGCCAGACAAAGGAACTTTCTTTCATTCTAGTCGTGCGGCGAAAAAATTCACTCTCCTCAGCTGATTAAATTCAAAATGTTGACTTTTTTGTTTACAACGGCACAGTGGCGCACCTACACAAACCTCACGTCACGAATAGCGAAGGGAACGCGCATATTCTTACTTGGGTGGCCATGTCACCACCCTCGTCGTTGGGCGAAGGAGGATGCAAAATTTTAAACTAGAACAAAAAAAGAAAAAAAAAAACAAAAAAGGCGAGCAATTAGGGGCTGTACTGGCACCTTTTTGTTGGCCACTCGCTGCTGGGAAACACTAAAAATGCATTTTCAAGAAACTGCTACTTGGGAGCACCATTGCCAGCACGAGGGGTGCGGCAACCATTCGGGATAGGTCAGAATTGGTCGCAAATAGAGGGAATTTTCATTGTGCGCCCCAGCCGCATTTGTATATGGCTGAAACGTAGAAAAATCCATCTTTTTTTTTTTTTTTTTTGTTTGTACTGAAAAACTTTTGACCAAGCGCTCTAGCACTAGACACCTTCAGTGGTATTAGTCTGTCGCCCCCGCCGCTTACACCAATATCCAAAAATATTATCCGGCATTTCTCACAAATTTATAAATAAACTAAAAAGCACTTTCGCATCGCAGCTTAGTCCACACTATTAAAAACTAGTGCTCTTACCCAAAAAGAAAATTTTCTTCTTTGACTCTTCTGTCCGATGGCGACGGGAGAGGAGCCTTGCCGCGTGCCGTGTTCTAATTGCCTTCGTCCGACTGGAACTCTTCCGCTGCGCCAAGGAGGGGCGTTTGCTTCTGCTACTGCCGACGTTTTCTATCCACCACCTGAATTCCTTTAAGCCAGGAAAATCCCATGCACTGCTGACCAGAAATTTGTTGTGTATAATATATCTTCACATAAATTTTTTTCACGGAACAATCACATCAAATTCAAAACGCGATCGGACGCAAATAAAATTTTTCTCGCGTTTCCCAGCACAACGAAAATTCCACAGTCGTTCTATTTGACAAATTTTTGTATCGAATCAGCCGGTCAGACAAAATGGCGACCGTCTGTGTCGTGGTGAATTGAAAATTGCAAGGAAAATGTCAAAAAAAATCTTTAGCACTGCACCTCGCAGCAGGACGAATCGTGAGATTCTGTCACTTAATTCGTTCGCGATACCACCTCACTACAATTAATCGCGGTTAAACGACCCAATTATGGAAAATTCAAACCCGAAATTGCCCTTTTAATGCAAATAACTTTTGTTGAAAGATTCTGTTTTTTGCTGAAATGATTTATTTGATTTTGTGTGTATGCGACTGTCTCACTTGCGCGGCGATTGGCTGCGATTTTGACGTTTTGATGTAGCCAGTAGCCGAGGTTAGTTGGATAACTTTCATTGTGAAGATGGTTACACTTTAAAGGGATGTACGAAATTACCATTTATCTCGAATATTTTCTGAAATTCATTCATTCATTATTATTATAAATGCAAGCCACAATTTCTTTCAAACCACACAATTCCTCAGCATTAAAAAAACTAGAAGACAAGAGTAAAAGCTTAAACAGAATGTGACGCTTATGCTAACACTAGTGCTGGGTCTGATGTTGACTTTTGCAGCCAGAATGTGGAGCTGACTGTTCTACTAAAATATGAATTTGTTTTTTCATATTCATAGACTGTAGTTCCCCTTTAATTCATTTCTCGTCTTGTGATGATTTTCTTTTATTAAAGTTAATCTTATTGGGAATTTGGTGTGATATCTTGCTATGTTGATAACGACCTTTTCTTTTTCAAAGTCCACGAGTTGAATTAGATTCAGCTTGTTTGTAGTAAGGTGCAGAGAGGAGCTAGGAGTAAATTGAGGCAGACCGCAGACTATCTTAATGCAAAGATCATGAAATACTAGATGGGACACTCTCTATACAAGCCCAAAACTCTAACCCATATGCAAGTTCTAAAACTGCCTGGGGAAAATTTTCCCATTAGAGAAAGCAACAAAGAACTACTGCTTCCTATGCCTTATCTAAATTCCAATAAGAACGAAAGAGATAAGAATAGGTAGCCAAAAATTCTCATCTACAGCACTTACAGCGTAGGCAATAAAATGCAGCGTGTTTTTATCACGCATTTGTAAAGGCGGGCCAAACTGTCGGGCACGCTGTGTGCCTCTGCATGCATGGTGTTAGTGCCATCCCCAGACAATGTTCCAGCATAGGGAAATTCTGAATCAGAGAAGGGGAACAGGCAGGTAGCACACTCAGAGCATGTATACGGATGCGGGCTGCTTACATTTTTTCATTGTGCATTTTTAAAGGCGGGCCAAACGTATTCGAACATGTGCGCTGCTCTGGGTAGTGAAACGTGGTTTTAATTTTCGTTCTGCCTCCCTCTAAATTTTTGTCTTTCTCTCATGCATGGGCCCTTTATTACTCTTTATCCACTTTTAACAAAATCTGCAAGGCCGGTGGGCTAACAGGACCAAGGTCGAAAAATATAATAAGGGATAAGGGAATACGTCACGAGTATAGTATTTCATGATCAGGCGGTAAAACGTGTGCATTGTAAATCAAGTTCTTAACTTCAGGTAATACATGTTTATTCCTTCTTATCAAACGGATTATTACAGCTAATTTCATTCTAATTTAATCCACGTAGCTCGACTAAGCAAGTTCATCGTCTATTATTAAGCCTAAGTATTTATATTCAGATATTCTTCTAAGGATACTATCACTAATTTGTAGTCTAATATTTATATCGTTTTTATTCTTTTGCTTTAGTATCATATAGCAGGGCTTTTGCGTGTTTATATTATTATATATTATTTTTTTAGATTCGCGTTTATGGTTCTTTCAAGTTCAGATGGCGCATTTCCTGAGTAAAGTAAAAGTGTGTCTGCTTGGGGAATTCCAACATGTACTCACGTCTCATTACTGTAAATATTATTTATTCTTGTTATCATGTTTCTGTTATTTAGATAATCCTTTAAAAGTAGCAAGGATTTTCCTCTTATTTCCAGTTCTTCAAGATATTTCACAGTCTACAGTGTCGAAAGCTTTTTTAAGATCAATAAACAACGCTGCAACAATATTTATTATTGTCCTAATTCTGTGTTGAAGTAGTGTGTAGCATCAGCCAGGTTGGCGTCGAATTTTGTGGTTTTGCTAATAATATTATCAATTCTTCCGTAAATAATTTTTTTTTTAAATTTTACTTATGTAGCTTATCAATGGGCCTATAGTTGCTTGGGTTGTCATTGTCACTATCATTATGTATTGAGACTATAATTGTTTTTTCAGGAAATACTGATTATATTTGCTAGAGACTCGGCCTTTATGTTCTTTAGAGTTTTGAGAATTGTCGAACTAATACCATTATTGCCTGGTGCAGTAAGAGATTTCAAGCCAGTTATTATTCTTAAAATTTCATTTTTATCTGTAGGAAATAGGTACAGTGACTTATTATTGTGGTGCCAACCTGATTTATAGTTTCTGCGATACTATTCCCTATAATGGCAAAGAAGTTTTTCATAGAATCATCAGCTATATCATCAGGATTGCAAATTAACTCTCCATTAACCCTCTATAGTTTCTGATTTAGTCCTATTTAGTCCCATTATAGATTCATTCCAAAATTTACTTGAATTACTTGCAGCATTCACTAATTTATTACTAACGTATGATTTTTTTTTCCTCTGCTATCATGCGATTAATTTTTAAGAAATTAACGTCCATTATATTTATTATTTTTAATAATAACGATTAACGATTTTTCATAATTAAGATAACTTATAACAACTCTGATCGGAATTTTGCGAATAGCCGAAATTGTTACAGTTCGGCCTCAGCGCCAAAGTTAAAAGTTTTCAGAAGAAGGCGCCAGATACAGCCAGCCAGCGCTACGTTCTACTTCTACTTAGCAGCACTGAGCGGTTCAGTGCACACATCGATTAACTCCATTTTTTGAAAAAATCTTAAATTTAAGTGTCAAAGCACTTGGTAATAGTTGTAACTTTTTATATTTATAATACCTTTCCTGAATAATAAAGATTAACACCATTAAACGGCAAATTTTTTCTTTTTTTTTATGGAAACCATTTCGATTAACTCCATACTCTAATGTAAATCCGTTTCAATAACGCAATTTAAATGCACTAGAAAACGTTGAATGATAACGACAAATTTGTTAGCATTTTCAACATTATTCCCAGATCGTAAGTATTTGGGTTTGAATTATTAAAAAAAATTATTTCAATTTGTCAGATTTTGCCATTATTGAGTCACATGCGAAAAAAAAAATAAATCAAAACATTTTCTCACCAGATGATTGGTACAATATAATCAAAATATGTAAAAAGAAATCGCCATTTATTCTAATCCATATGACCCACTAAGATTTTTTTTCAAGAAAACCTTTAGAACAATTAATCCATTAACACGTTCCCTGCCATGCTGTTTATGAGAAGGTGTCATTTCTAGGCCACGTGTACCATTTTCGGCGCACGGTAACCACTTTAATAATTTTCTATAAATACATATTTTTTTCTTGTTTTTGAGAGAACGTACATTATTTTCATAATTACCGTTATCAGTACACTCCTCAAAAATTACTGTAAACATCATTACGTCACATAAAACAGTGTTACCACAAATTAAATTTTAGACGAAAACATTTTAAATTCAAAAATTCAGCTTGGCGTACAAATGCAGTTTAGCGTGTACCGACAACGGTACACGTGGTAGGGAGCGTGTTAACAGAAAAAGTAACCGTTACAGGGTTTCCAGTAAATTGGCTTAAAATACGCTGAATAAAGTTAGAAAGGTTCAAACCCAATCTCATACAATTCAAATGTGACTACAATGAAGATTCAGAATTTAATGGCATTAATATAAGGAATTCTATGGCAGGAAGACCGCAAAGTTGGAAAAATGTAGATCAACCTTTATTGTATCCTAAAGGTAGAACTGTGACAAGGGAAAAAAAGGAGAGACATGATAGAGAGACCTCCTGAAATTCATTCCTCCTGTTAAACATGATTACTATAAAAACTTGACAACAAATCGAAATGACGAGTCCTCACATAGAGCTGGTGAAATAAGACATTATTTATATTACTGATCAAATAATATATTATAACAGAACTGTCAACATTCATTTTTATAAAGATTATAAAGTTTATTATTGATGGTCCAGTATTTCCTAGCAGGGTTAGTAAAAGGTTTCCTGCAATTATGTTGGCGGCCAAGCGAACTTCTAGAGTTCTAGGCCGGATGGTATTTCTAATTGTTTCAATGCAGAACATGAAAGGTATAAGAGCAGGGGGGGGGGCGTTCCCTGAGGAACAAGATGAGCAAATATATGTTGGGTATTATTTACTCATTAAAAATATATAATAACTAACTTTTACTGTGATAAAACACTTAAAAATTTAAAGGCTGAATTTAACTTTATTACTTTTTTCAGTTGCCAAATTGATTAACTCCACCAGTCACATAAAAATTGTAACATTACTGACGATTATTTTTTGACTATTCTTTCTTATTAATTTTATATACCGTTAGATTAAAGCTATATCTGCATTTATGTATTTGTGCACTGAGCGGCTCATAGAGAAGTTGATCACACAATTTTCTGTCTCATGTACCTTTGAGTGCTGTTAATATCTGTTAATATTGTGTAAAGACTACAACTCTCAAATTCAAACTGCAGCAGGACGCCCGATGGTGTCCAAGTAACGAGTACCCCGCTATAATGCCCATTCCCGAATCGTGCCTAACCTTTTATACCTCTAACTTGGTCATAACTAAATCCTTTGGCGCCTAAACTATGCGCATGCTAGGACATGTTCAATTGGTGTTTCCTATTTCCTGTTCTCTATTTTGTTAATTGCACATGTGCGAAGGACTTTATGGCCATGCACAGGGAACCTATGCTTCCCTTCTTGGAATTGCACAAAATGTGAATCGTACTTGTGAAAAGGGGTTCAGTTATTGTTTTTCCCTTTCGGCACTTAATTACGAACTGTTTGTGCCGATCCGTCTGAGTTATTTATTACCACAGACATTCGACGCTATTTCCAGATTATCATACTGCTGGTCGTCCTTACAAACACCCGTGCTGCTGAAAAGATATGCTACAATCTTTAATTTACTTATTTAAGACCAAGCGGGATTTCCCTGGTTTTTCCGTGGCCCTTACAATTGTAACATCGATTCTATACTTCGATAATTATAGATCTTTTGATTTCTACTATAGTTCTCAATTAAGTTTATTTATAATAAAATGAGATAATTGCAAATTAATCCGAATTAATTCGTCACTAGGTTCCTTTGATTTTTAGGTAATTTTCATTAATAAATCAGACAAAATAACAAGATTTTATGGGATATTAAAAGATCAATTCTCATCATTTAATAATAAAATTTCTGCTGAAAACAAGAAATCATGTAGAAATCGGACATATCGGGTAATTGTATATTTGCATTCCTTTTAAAGATGCAAAGCTATTTAATAAATTGTGTATTGCATTTAGATGTGATTACTTCATGCGTTCATATAATTAAAATTGAGAAATGCTCCCAAAATGCACTTGACAATAATTCAAAGTCACAGCTGACTGTTCCAAATCCGTTAGTAGTGCAAGCAAGAGAGAACGAATAATGAACCATCTTGATAAAGGGTGGAGTAGTTCATTTTTATATCTCAGTGCATTTCAGTACATCTAATCCAGTTATTTAAAATGTATCTCTCCACTAATATTTAGTGTTTTATAGAATATTGAATAAAATACATTATTTTTCTCTTATTTAATAATACAGACAATTTATAAATAAAATAAAATAGTTATTTTGATCGTTCTTGGACTTGTTTTATAAAAGATTGAAGTACTTTTATCGATTCTGTTCTGGTAAGAAACAAGCAAAAAGTTAATTAATTATAAATTCAAATAGATGTCGCTGTCTGGTATTCGTAATTGTCAGTGTCACGTGCTGCCTGATAATTAAAAACAAACAAGAAAATTCCTTAAAACGGCCGTGTCACTTCTTCTCCCGGAATTGTGTGGAATCAAAGTATTTCCTGAAGAAGCCCTGCGCTGAAATATGCCCCTTTAATTCGTTTATGACTCGTAATTCGTAAATTTCTCTATACAAAAAGTCGACAAACTTCCTTCACAGACGTAAATAAACAGTCGCTGTTTGTGTCGGTCGGCAATGCCATCCGTCATAACAAAAATGGGGCTGCCTCCCGTAGATGGTATTTGTTTGACAGCCGACATTTTTATGCTTTGCTCCTCGCCTTTCTGCCTCATGACGACCACGCTCAGTTTCAAGTTTGCTTGCGCGAATGTGGTGATTCTGACAGCGGTCGATTTGTGCTATTTTGAGTGCAAGACGAATTGGGATGCAATTTTTTGGTGTTATCGTCTTCGGTGCACAGTAGCTGGTGGAACGGAAGGGTACATCTCTGGCAGAAGCGGCGATTTGGAAAAGGTTGGAGCAATGCCTAGGAATTGAGCGACTAGTCGCCTGAAGAAAATTGAAATGGAAAAGGGCTCTCAGAGGGATTTCTGTCTTTCCTTTTAGTAACAGCCTTGCGAAGATTAAGATAATTTAAGCGTTTCCTTCTTCACTGAATTGTTTTGGTGCTTTGGAAACTACCCTAAATTGGGGCACAGTAGGAACATAACCCTACTTTTCCCCGTTAGCAAAAACTGCTTCATTACAGTGAAGCTGGGAAATTAGAATTGAGCTTTCGCCTTTGCTCTACCTTAATTTGAATGGCTGAATGAATTTCATTCAGTTTTTATGCTGCTTAGTTATTTGCAATTTTTACAACAAACAAAAACTCTATTACATTAGCCTTAAGATCATTATTGATCATCTGATTGAATGATTTGAGTCGTTTTATTAATAAAGGTCTATTTTTGTTTCCGTAGTTAAAGTCATGAATGAGACTAAAGCGCCCACAGGCCATTTACAGAGCCAAAAGTTAGCGAAGCCGTTGCATTTGCAGCGGCTAGAGTCTAGTCTGGATCTAGGTCCCTTTATGAATTATGCTCACAGCGTTCTCTCCCAACCGCTGACCAGTAGCAGTTCTGATGAATCTGAAATGGATTTGGACAACCTCAACCCGGGGGACAAATTCGTGAACGGTTTACGGACAACAAAAATGGGTAGGGAACTATACAGCCTTTTGACAGGATTTAAACGAAAAGCTTCTTGATTATAGATCGTCGAAACGATAAAATGCACATCTACAACTTCAGTCAGGTGGGCACAGAGAGAAAGTGGCTGCAGGATATACTCCTAAGCGACTCGGAGTCAGAATCTGAAATTTCAGATGAAGATGAATACATCCGTGAGATGCTGCGGAATCATGTGAAGGAGCAAAAATACCGCGAAACGTACTATAAGTCAGCCAATGTAAGTAAACACTATCTATTTTTATACTTTTATTAAAATATGCCGGAAGAATATTCAAAGTCTAGTCAAATACAAAAATAGAGTCCAATGGACATTTTTTGTCTCAAGTACTCGAGTACTTGGAATATTTAAAAGAAAAATAATGAATACTTCAGTTAGAGAATATTTGAATATTAAAGGCTATTATTAACAGACATTAATTTAATTTGCCGAATATAATATATTAAATGTTTGGTAATATTGAAAGACAGTACTTCCACGTCTTCAATTAGAATTTCTTTAAATTTATGAAGATATCGTGGATTTTATGAAGTAGGCGTAAAATTAAAAAAATTATTAAGACTATTTACAATTGTCGGCGCTTTTAAGTATTATTCATGTTCATACAATGCGGTAATTAAGAATTTACTGTATAACGCTTTTTATTTCAGAATTCTCAGTACGGCTACTATGGGACTGGTTTCTTGGCTAACTATGATATGTTTCCGGAGCATCAAATGTCGGTGGTGGGAGTTAAGAAACGCCGAAAGGAGCGAGAGAAGAAGGCAGATAAAGTGCCACGCCCTGGAAAAATCCGAAAACAAGGTGGAGCTGCAAGGACAAAGCAAGAGCATGGCGAAATTGATCCGGAACTACGTGATTTAGAGTGGGATGAGTCCATTCTAAACATTAAGGACGAGCCTGAGGATGATTTCGATTCGAAACCACATAGTCCCATAGTTGGAGCACAGTCTTCAAGGAGAGGTCGGAAAAAAGGGACCTGGGCCAAGACGCCTGAAGTGATGGCTGCAAGGCGTCGTAAGGTTTGGCAACTTATGGCCAAGAAGGAGTTGGGTAAAGTTCAAAGGGCAAAGGCTAATAATCACAAGGAGATGATGCAGGGGTGCAAACGAGTTGCGACTATGTGCATGAAGATCATCCGACAACGAGCCATGCAATCGCAAAAAATTATGAAAGAAACTCTTTGGCGAGCAAAGCGACTTACTCGCGAAATGCAAGGCTATTGGAAGAGGTACGACAGAGTTGAACGGGAGACAAGGCGACGTATGGAAAAAGAAGCGGAGGAGCAGAGGAAATTGGATGTAGAAATCATAGAGGCGAAGAGACAGCAGAGAAAACTTAATTTCTTGATTACTCAAACCGAACTCTATGCCCATTTTATGTCAAAGAAGCTTGGACATGGTACTGAGGAGGAACAATTGAGGATCCTTAATCAATTGGATGAAGAAGTTAATCCCAGATTAGCTGCTATAGATGACTATAACAGGTACAGTGTTGTGGTGTTGCATACAAAATAATATCTATTAATAATTTTAGCGAGCTAATGAAGCAAAAGGCACAGAAGAACGCCTCTGATGCTTTCAACACAGAGCGAGCGCGGACCCAAGAGTTCGATGTTGTCGCTCAACCAAATCTTTTAGCTCCAGAAATTGGAGCCGATGGGGTGCCGGAGTACCCACAGCCTGCCATATTTAAGGGAGTATTAAAAGGGTATCAACTCAAGGGTATGACTTGGCTTGCAAACCTTTATGACCAGGGTATTAGTGGGATATTGGCTGATGAAATGGGTTTGGGTAAGACTGTCCAGTCGATAGCCTTTCTCTGCCACATAGCAGAGCGCTATGGGGTTTGGGGCCCTTTCTTAGTCATTTCTCCGGCCTCAACACTGCATAACTGGCAGCAAGAGATGCAGAGGTTTGTCCCAGATTTTAACGTGGTTCCTTACTGGGGATCACCCAACGAGCGCAAGATCTTACGCCAGTTCTGGGAGCAGAAAGATCTTCACACGAAAGATGCCAGCTTTCATGTGGTGATCACCAGCTATCAGCTGGTTGTGTCCGACTATAAGTACTTTAATAGGATAAAGTGGCAGTATATGGTGCTGGATGAAGCCCAGGCTATAAAGAGCAGCTCCTCCGTGCGGTGGAAGCTCCTACTAGGGTTCAATTGCCGAAACCGTCTATTGCTCAGTGGTACTCCAATACAAAACAGTATGGCAGAACTGTGGGCACTCCTCCACTTCATTATGCCAACACTCTTTGATTCGCACGATGAATTTAATGAGTGGTTTTCGAAAGATATAGAAAGTCATGCCGAGAATAAGACCGGTATTGACGAAAGGCAGATTTCGCGACTGCACATGATCCTTAAGCCTTTTATGTTGCGACGCATTAAAAAAGATGTTGAGAATGAACTGTCTGATAAGATTGAGATTATGGTTTACTGTCCGTTGACAACTAGACAAAAATTGCTCTATATCGCTCTGAAAAAGAAGATTCGTATAGAAGATCTTCTACATTTCACAGTGGGTGGAGACGGTCACTCTGTGGACAAAAATTTCACTTCCAATTTGATGAATCTGGTAATGCAATTTAGGAAGGTATGCAACCACCCAGAGCTATTCGAGAGGAGGGATGCAAAAAGTCCGTTTTCCATGAAATGCGAGGAGTTTGTGCTACCGAGACTGATCTTTGATGATGGATTACTCATAAGAGCAATACCAAGCAAAAGGCACCTCTTGTACAATAGGTTAGTATATTAAAATTAATATTACAGCTAATCATAGTAACTCTCAATTTAGGTTTAGTATATTTAAGTCGGAGAACATTCAACGCTCCAATTTTCCAAAAACAGAAAGGAATCGCGACGTTGACTATCCGCGATATGTGGACCTGAACCTCGACAGTGGGTTTTCTTTTTCAAGATTCATAGATCTAACTGCTCGTGAAATTGAAGGTTTAACGCTGGAGGGCCTTGTGTACTAGTAAGTGAATTATTTTTTAATTTTATAATTAGTTATTATTATCAAACATAACTGGAATACTTTGTGTCTTCGACAAATTTAAAGAGTAGATGTTTTGTCCTCTAACACTGTTTAATTTAAACTAAGTTAGCAATCAGTAGGTCGCTTTTAAACATGCTTTGAAATTGAGGAAACGATAGTGATTTGTCCAAATACATACGTTAAATTTCCCAGAAGATTACAGCAATCCGTCAGTTCAAATAGAATTCGCAATGTGTGGACTTAGTCGTTTTATAAAAGCAATTTTAGACAAAGTATTTTGAAGATCAATGTCTGATTTAAATTTTCGAGTTATATATGATGATAAGTGTAAAGAATTATAGGTGATTTGAATCAAAAGAACTGCACAGTTTGTAACATGAATATTTGGTAGTTGGGATATTCATAGAGTTCAAAATTTTATATTTTCATTAGTTATTTCTATGGTTGATTTGTTAAAAAAATATATAGCTATATAGTAGGAAATACAATAAACTTTGAATACTATGGTATTTAATCTACAATTGCCTAATATTGTCAAGAAGATTAAGGCAACATTGGAACCTTCCAGCTTTTTTTTTATTATTTTCTTTTCAAAATTATTTTGTTATAACAATTTTACTTAGCGATGAAAAAACCATATGATGTAATCATAAAAGATATTTTCGAAATGAACACCTTTGTGCATTTTTCCTAAAACCATGACCCTGATCTTAGGGATTTTAGATTGCATTCGAAGTTATAGGGAATAAAAAGTCTAAACATTTTTTCGCAAACACCCTGAAACCAATGAACGCATGGAAAACTAAAAAAGTGCTGTAGGCGTTTTGTACATAACATCTCATCCGATAGGTTTTTTATTGTTTTTGTCGTGAGTTATTTCTCAACAATATGTTAACTTTTTTTTTCCACAGCTTAAGAAATTGCATAGAAACAGAAGCTTTTCACAAAATTTTGAACTATCGGCGTGAATGGTGGTACGATTATAGTTGTTCTCGGTTTATGCTTCTAGAACCCACAGTGGAAAGAAAATTACATAAGAATTACATGTTTTTGGGTACTGCTATCAGAAAGTTTCTTTTTACTGCGATGACCGTCGCAGAAAGTTCTGTTTATACTTTTGGCGCCTTCCAAACAGTTAATATGCAAGAAACGATAGAACATCGTGTGATCAGGAGCAAAAAAAGGGAAAAGGTTGAGTTTTATAAACCGACATTTGAAGCAGATAATCCTGATATTAAGGAGGAACCAATCGAAGAGGAAGAAAAGGTAAATTATAAGATTTGATTTCGACAAGGGTAATATGTTGGTTAAAATTCCTTCCAGGTATTTGTATCTCCGGCTAGAGGGCGACCGCCTTCCAAGACGTCATTAGACAGAATACCAAAATCTCCAACGTCTTTACTGCCAGAGTTTCCTCACAAAAATAGACCGCCGCAATCGTATTCCTGTGAACCAATTTCAATGCCCAGGTTCCTTTATGGATTAGTGCCGAAGGTTCAAACGACAGGGCGCCGACAATAGTAAGGCAATTTAAATTATAGCAAAAGTGATTCTTAATAAAAATGTATCTTTCAGTTGCGAAAGCAGAGCCGCAACATGGGCTCAAATTCGACATGAACAATGTGAAAATCCCGAGGGTTACGCATTGGTTCAAAGTGGGCTAGAGGGATGTAAACCGCCCTCCGGATGGTCATCTATTGCAATTCCAGACAAGCAAACTTTGGTTTCTGATGCTGGTAAACTTTCAGTTCTAGACAGTTTGTTAACTCGCTTAAAGGCTCAGGGTCATCGGGTCCTCATTTACTCGCAAATGACAAAAATGATTGACCTTCTGGAGGTATGTGCTTGAACCTTTTCGTCTATTTTGCCTCATTAATTAGTTCGGGTTCCTTTCTCCTCCTTTTTACTTCCAGGAGTACATGTGGCATCGAAAACATCGTTACATGCGACTCGATGGATCAAGTAAAATTTCCGCCCGACGTGATATGGTCGCTGACTTTCAAAGTCGAGCTGACATCTTCGTTTTTCTGCTATCAACCCGAGCTGGCGGCTTGGGGATTAATCTAACGGCAGCTGACACGGTAAGTACCTTCCAACCCTTTTTCCACCCTTTGTTTTGTTAAAGTGTGTATGTGTGGTGCAACTACAGCTCGGAATTTTGTTGAATGCACTGCAATTATGGAAAACAAATTCCTTAGACGAACTACCTAATGCCATCAGGTGCAAGTGCGCTCAGCAGACCATAAACATCAGTGACGATTGCTCAATTCCTTCGTTTTCGTACACCGACATATTCTGTGAAACTTACAAGGAATATGTATTTCGTTAGATGTAGATACATATATATATTGAGAAGGTTAACTGTTTTGGGCTCTGTATATCAGTCAAGTTGATTAAGTTGGGGTATCACACTTCTGAATTGACGGATACTACAGGTGTAACACGAATGTTTCCTTCTAATTATTTTTGGGAATTCATTCTAATGAAAGGGTTGGATGATTGCGTCGCTATCCTAACAGGGGTCTGCTTGTCGAATTTTGTTGCAGGTGTAAACCGACTAGGGCCTAAGGCAAAAAATATCTATTTACCTCGCGCTGGCATATTAGTTTAGGTGAATTTTTTTGTCTGTTTAATTTGGAATTTTAATTGGGTAAGCTTTTTTCATATAATTTTATAATTTTCAAGAAGACCGAATCAAATTTCGGAAGTTCGCATCATACGCGTAAAAGATAAATATTAAATATTACAAGAGGCGTTAAAATTAAACTATCTGATTATTGTAATATTTATTCTAATTGACTTTGTACTTGTTTGGTAGATAAGTAAATTAGTTTTACTCATTGGAACTAACGGTAGGCGGAGGAATGCTAAAGTGGATGGAAATTTCCATAAAATCCAAGATATCTTCGAAACACTAAAAGCTAATTATTTAAAAGGTGTTGTTAATATACAAAACAAGTTTTTTCCATGAAATGCGGTAATGCCAAAAAATAATTTTGTTATTTCTAAGTATTTTTATAGTGTAATAGTAGGTATTGTGAGTTTAGGTAGGTAAGCAACGCATTTTAGGTGTAAATACCTGTAAAACAATTGCTTTAGAGCGGAAAACATTCCTAATTCTCAATTTTCCTTTGCAAATTGTTTACTGAAGATATTCAAGAGTAAGTATAATGTTAATTCTTTGCAATGTTTTTAGTTTTATTTTAGTATAATTGAGTTTCCTAAAAAGAAGACCTATTTAAGTAAAACCCACGAAAGTCAATAAATTTCTTCTTCTTCAAGCAATACCGCGTAGTAATCGTTGAGGAATTCGTTAAAAATTCAAATGTTGATAATCCAGATAAGAATGATGGAGAATATGAATACGGAGAGAATTCGTATCATAATAATACTAAAACATAAAAATGTTAATGTTTAAGCGTTATCTTCATTAAATTTGATTAAAAATATGATTAAAATGACTGTTTTGCTCTAAATAAATACAGCATAAGTCAAGAACAGTTTTTCTGTTTCTTTTTAAATTATTATTTAACTTTCATCTTAATATATGTATATAAATCAAAATTGAAAATTTTTTTCAGACCCTTTATCCCAAAACAGTGGAAATTCATTTTGACATTACTATCTTTGCTAGTAACGTGTTCCTACTTTTTTTTTATGAATTTAGTGAAAATAACGTGAAATATATCAACAAAATACGTATTAAAAGTTTTCTGTGCTGATTTGAACGTTTTTCTGATGCTACAATTTTTTAAAGTGTTCCACGGATATATGAGCATAAACAACGTGTGAGTTTAGCTTTATTTTGCTTATCATTTGTTTATCGTTTTTTTTTATTTCTGTTCTATTATATCTATTTTACTTCTCTTCTATTTATTTCATTTTATTTTAATTAACACTTCGTTTACAAAAAAAAAAAAACTATTTCTGACCCCAAAAATCACAAATTTTGAAAGAATAATAGGAGCAAATAAGCTTTTTACTTTTCAAATTGTTTTAGATTTGAGTTGTCCAAAACTTGTTAGGGACAATTTTCAGCTGCGCTTAAACTACGCAGATGCCTATTTTGTAAAATGGTTCCTGGGCTCGCCTCCATTGCTTAGTCGAGCCCATAAATAAAGTTCTTTTAAGTAACAAAATTGCAATTAACATGATTTCCAGGAATCAATATTTTATTCCATTGCACAGTCGATCCCCTCAAATACTTTACAAAATCTAATATTGCATTTTATAAAAAAAAAATCCGTTTTGAGTAATACCAACACCTAATAAATAATTATTTATTACTGTTTCGAAAATATCTTGGTTTCAGTGCAATTTTCACCAATTATATGGAAAATAATATTTTTTTGGTATATCTACAAAATTCTGGGTGTTTAATGAAGGTAGTAAGTAGCTAAACCTGCCTGTAAATTTTAATGAAATAATCTAATACTTTAGAATAAGGTATCAGAACCCTTTTAGAAGCTCAAAGATTTTTTCATAAGTTGATTATTTTGCTAAATTAATTTTAACTAAATTTCTTACAGAAAATCGTTTTAAAAAAGGGAAAAATAGCATTAGAATTAAAAAAATTGGAAATATAACTGCAGACCACATCTACATTTTATATGCGAAAGCAGAGGTATCTAAAGAGATATTACCTGATAAATTTATAATCATTCATCAGTATACTGACTCACTGATGGCTGCTGCTAAATCATGGCGAATCGGCGTGCATGGCAAAAGCATTGTTATGCATCTTGGAAACAAGTCGGTTCCCACAGGTCAAAAATCAGTATCAATGCTGGTTCAGTGCTGTAAATAAAATTGCTCGGCGAGCATATATGCATAGATCAAAATAACACCATCAGCGGCAGTGGTCGCAAAATGCGGCGACTCTAAATTATACGCCTTATAAGGAGATTTATAACGCCTCAATGAGATTTCAGTTTCGATTAGGCCATTGCTAGACTTTTGCGGTTTTGGTGTTCTGAGTTGGCTTTATGTTTAGTTTCGAATAGTGAACTCAGAGTAATTCTTTCTCATAAAATATTGTGTTGCTTTTAATTTACGGAAGAGTCCTTTTGAAACCAAAGTTGATTTTTCGCAGGAAATTTAATTAATGATTTTTGTGTAACGAAATTGTATAATTTAATTTTTCGTTTATTTTGTGTTTAGATATAAATACACAATTTCTTAAGAAGAACTAAGGCCCACTATAACGGGCCTTAGAATTTGTCTCTTTTTTTTTGGCAATTAGATTATTTCATTAGGATAGTGGAATTCATTTTACGTAAAATATGTACTTTCCAAAAATAATATAGATAGGTTATGGTAATTACCTTTTATTGATTTCAATGTAATCGCACTTCGACTTTAATTTTTTTTTTTATTTTGCCTTGGTATTCAAAATATTCTTAAAAAATCCAATACTAATAGCACCATGGTTTACTGCATTATATTCGCAATTTTTAATTTTAGTCTGGACTAAGTTTTTCTAAGTCTGATTATGTTTTACTCAATCCTGACTTAAATTGAATATATCCGATCGTTATTCTTATCCTCTATGTAGACTAAAGACTTTGAGCTTATATATTAGAATAAGAAATTACATACAGAACAATTAAGAGAAAAAAGGAGTAACTATCTTAATATCTCTTTTAGTTATAAATTATTGCAGATGTATGTAGGTTGTTAAATGGTGACACCAGTTTCAACTAGATATACAAGTTATAGTCGTGAAAAGTCAGCTACGAGTATCTGAAAGTTTTAATAATAAAATTAGTTGTATTACCTAGATATTTAAATGGTTTCCCCTATATTTCTGTTCAACTGAAAAATTATTTTTTTATTGTCTGTAATAATACTGAAGAGATAGATGTGTTTCTTAATATTTTTTGAAGAAAATTTCAAGTATAATATCATTGCCTGATATATCTACAAGTGCGTATTCTCTTTCGTTCGTGTAAAGTAAAAATCCTTTAATACAACTAAAGTGAAAGAAATTGCAAGCAATGTGGACTTTTGAAATATGAATTAATTAACTGAATAGTCTGGAAGAGGCTAAAACAAGTCTATTCATCCAGGACTGTGTCTGAGCATACACATTGGGAAAATATTGTTTGCGCCTTAATTTTAACTAAGTCGAGATCATTTCAGGTATATTACCTTCCCATCCCTACATTAGTTGCATTCCTGGGACACGACTTTCATTCTCGCTATAAATGCATCGTAAACTCGGTTGATACGTGTTTATGCCCACGAGTCACTTCATAAACACTCATCCGAGCTGTAAATTGGACGCGTATTCCTCATTTATGGGCTGAAGTAATGCACGCGTGTTGAGATGCAGCGTATGCATTTTATGATTCCGAAGGAAAATGAAAAGGAATACTCCGCCACGACTTCGAGCTCTAAAAGTTTGTAGATAGTTGGACCTAATTGCTTGTAATGAAAGTTAATTGCCTTTCAGTACCCAGCGAACAACTATATGTATAATATCTTTTCATCGTTGTGGAGGGACGAACTTGAATGGGAAAGATTCAGTAAATCTTATTTTTGTTTTTTTTATTTTTATACATTTTCCGAGAGGAAGAAAAAACGTTTCAATTGTGGAATTTCCCTTGATTATTCCCGCTGTGCTTATCAATCACATGCAGGCTACGCTTAGGGAATACACGAGCGACACACGTCTTCGTTGAGTTTATTTACATCAACAGGCCATAAAATTGCCCCTCTAGCTCGAAGATCAATTGTCATTGTCACTGGCAGCAGTCAATAAAACTCAAGCAAATGGGGCACATATTTTGCGGTATCTTAAATAAAGAAGAGGGCGAACCTCCCCTGACTGAAGATCATCTATAATTATGCGCTTTCGACGAGTGGGTTACATTACGTTCAGAATTTCCAAATTAGGGGCGGTGGCACTAAATCAGTTACTGTTTCTGAAAAGATACAATTTATTCTCTCCAGACTCACACCCACAGCGATCGCAGAGCAAAGGAGCCCAAAGGTTTCCACACATAAAAAAATATTTTCAATTGTGGTGGAAACTCGATTTACCTGACCTAGTCCTTTCAAGAAAAAATCTACTAAAAATACTTGGAACCGTGGGAAAAGGATGAGGGCTTGTTGAACAGGTGGACTTCCATAAAACATTTGCCCCTAGATATTTGTTTTTATTGCAATAGTAACTACTCACGTTTCGAAGAGAATTTCCAGTCTATGGCTTAATGTTGAATGCTCTGCATCGCCGTGGTCACGTATAAGAGATAAAAATTATAATCATTAACAGGTTTGGTAATCAGCCAAGGGCGGTTCAGTCTCAACTTCCCAAGTTTTCGAACTGATTCATTCATTGTGGGTGGCATACGGAATTACATCGTGGGACAATTATTTATTACTGTACTTGTCCCGAATAATTATGTATTTGATGTCCTCATAACATCACCATATAAATTACATGTATTTCCGAGTGAATGAAATTTTTTGTTTATTACAAGAAGTGCGTACAAACGAAATTTCATTCCGTTTGTACGCACTTCTTATAATAAAAATGGGCCTGGAAACTTTTTAATTGACTGTATCGATATTAGATTGACTGTCTAGAAATCAACGTATTCTTTAATTCAATAATCTACTTAAATATAATAAATTGGTTAGGTGTGAGTATATCTCGTAAACTGAGGAAGCGTATCTTACATTCTTACAAAAAGGAAAGGGTGGGTAAATGGGAACAAATATTTTATTGACCATTATTTTTCGTATGATATCCAATTAAACAGTCACGTAAAGTTAAAGTAGAAAAAGAATAAATTTTTAAAAAGCTAAACGCATTTAAATCTATCTCTACAAGATAAATTTTGGCAGAAATAATAGTAAGAATAAGAATGTAGCACTATAGCATTTTGTAAACTTTTAGAAAGTGAGATAAACCAGCCTCAGTAATTCTAAAATTAGAGCAACACCTCTGAGCAGTATCTTGATTCAAAACTCAAATCTCTCAAGCCAAGTTTGATATTTTATTAGTTTAAGACTTACATTCACTTATGCCCATGTTTGAGGATAAAAAAAACCTTTACGGTTTTGAAAATCTTGACGTCCCTTTCCACTCTTGATCTAAATTAAAAATAACGCATAGCGTGATTGGAATAAGACACCACGTAAGGTTTAAGCCTTTCTTTTGAGAACAGTAATCGCGCTTTAAGTGTGCCGGCAATATTCTTCACAGTCTTCCGACCGGATGCAGTCCTTGTTCTCTCGTCTATCCCTTTAAGAAAGCGGCGTTTTTTTTAAGATGCGTGATAGACAATACTTTGGGTTTTCAATCTTCCTTTATTCAGTACTCCATCAGGAAAACACGTTCTATCCTTGCATCCTGCAATTTGTTCCTCCTGGCAGACTATTTCCCCCTCCTTCGGTCTTGACAGAAATTAATTGCTTTCTTCAGGGTTTTGCCGATTTCTTTTGATTGAACGAACCGGGAGAGTGGAATATTTAAATGCCGGCGACGGTTTGTCTAGTAAATCACGTCTTTGTGATGACAATGGTTCAGTTAAGAGAATGCAACTAAAACAGGACTAAATTAGCTACATTTCTCCATGCTAACTAATTTTTCTGAAAGAGTCACTGTTTAGTTAGTTCTCCGAAAAATTCTTCACTTGCTTTTGATTTGGCCGGTTAAAAGTTACAACCAAAATCGAACCTTCAGGAAGGCTATAAATAACTTTTTATGCGTGGCCACCTGGCCGAGTAAAGCAAAGCAGTCCCATCAGCAGCAGACCATTTAGGCAAATGAGGGCTCGGGAAGTTCTCGTCGCAGCTCGCGACATAATCTGGTTCATCCGACCACTAATCTTCCAGATCCAGTCATTGATTGGACTACAAACGATTACCGGTGTGCTATCGGCTGACAAGCTATTAATATTTTGTTAATAGGTTCATCCAACATTTACGAAGTACTTAGGCGGCTGCCTGTTTTGGGAACATTTCCTGCATTTTATGAGCCCACCATAAAGAGTTTCGTCGCTATGATCCATCAAGTTTCGTCCGGACGAGGATTTCTTGGCAAATCTTATTAGATTCTGTTGTTGCCAAGTCGTTGCCACTGCATAATTCTTGCTGGACAGAAATTTTCGGAGATAACACAGTATCTGAGATCGATCCAGCCTCTGGGAGATTTATTCATATGTTTCCCGCGGGATATTTATCAGTGTCACTTGGCCAAAGCCGGATTTTGTTCGCGATTCGCTACTGTATATTCTAAATAATACATCGAGTTTCTTTTCGGCTCTTGTTTTTCTGTCTATTTCGATGCTGTTTCAAATGTCGTGGATATCGTTGGCACTTGTTATCTGTGGTAAATTCTTACCAATTTTCAGCTCTTGCTAATTTCTACATTTAACCTCTTAGCTGGTTGGAAATAGTTCGTCTTGCCTGTTACCTTCAAAAATAGTAGAAATCCATATTCGAAGTTGGTCGTCAGAATAGCAGCGAATTCCTCTCGAATAAGATTTTTATTGATTTCAGTTGTTGGAAGTTATTTGGTCTTTTGGAGTTGGTTGACCATTTTTCATTCTTTTGCAATAGGTAAAAGGATAAAGTTTTGTTCTGAGGAGGAGAAATTGCGATAATTTATCACACTACGTCTGGTTGTTAGGATCAGTATTTTATCGAAAATTTAGCAAATTCTCTTCTTAGTTCAATTCATATTACCTTAATTTAAATATTTCATACATAGTTTTTACATATTTATTTATTATTATTTATATTGCCAGAATTTAGCCAATTGTTGAATTTTTTTCGTTTTAACTATAAAAACCAAACAATAAATATCGAAAAATTCGTATATAAAATATATGATGCAAAATAATTGATAGATTAAATAGACTACAATCAGCGTGATCTTTGTTACGGGAGTGACATTGTTTTAATAATATTAATTACAGAAACTGGTTGCTTTTATAAACAAAATGTTAGGTTTTCCGAATTCAATTAAATGTTCGAATAAAAGATTTGTAGAAGATTGAGTTGCTGGTATAACTTCATACGAGTTACTGATTTCGAACTTGTCCATTTTGCCTATTATAAAAAAAACAATTTATTTGAAATATTTAGTTATTATTTGAGTTATTATTATAGAGAGAGTATTCCCGATTCGAACATTTTCTGTTCGGGGTATTTTCCCGAAATTTTCCCGTGTACCGTGGCTATTCTCGAAACATTGGGAACTTAAAAAAATAGTATCTTTATTTCATTAAAGTCTTTGCTTTTAAGCTTTTTGTAATGTCATTCCCTTCATTGTTGTGTGTTCTGGATATTTTATGGAAAAGGTATTAAGCTGTACATTTTTTATTTGATTTTTTATTTTTGAAGTTTGATCTTGTTGTTTTTTTGGTTATTTTTACTATATAAAGTATAAAAACTTGCATACATTTATAGAATATAAATTTTATTTTAGAACTGAAGTCGTTTGTTGTGGCTTTATTTATTTGTTTGAAGATATATTTTTCACAATACAAATGTTTTGTTGTTTTTAAATTTGGATAAATCCTTGCTACGAAGGTTGTCTGAAAAGTTACCGACTAAAACATAATTTTTGAAAGACAATATTCCTACACAAATTAAAGACGAGTTTGAGGCTGTGTGCGAGGACTCTGCACCATCAATTACGACTGTACAATTTTGGACAGCTGAATTTAATCGTGGCCTTACCAGCTTGGGTGTCGCTGAACGTTCGGGACGCAACCATTGACGATAACATCGCTCAAGTTCTTCTAATGGTAACAGCACAACCGACAACCGTCGAATTAAAGTTAGAGAGATTGCAGATATGGTACTATGAAAAATTCCAAAAAAATGTGTTTGTCACATTTTGAATTAAGATTTAAGCATGAGAAAGCTGTCCGCACGTTGGATGCCGCCTTTACTCACTTTGGCTCAAAAACGTGTTCGAATGAACATTTCCAATGCTCTGTTGGTGCAGTTTTAGCGCAATAAATCATAGTTTTTGCACTAATTAATTACTGTAGATGAAACTTGGATACACCATTATACTCCAGAAATGAAAATACAGTCAAAAGAATGGACTGAGAAGAGAAGTTGGCTTCAAAAACGCAAAGGTTGTTCCTTCTGCTGGAAAATTTATGGCGACTATTTTTTGGGTTAGTGATGGAGTTAACTTAATCAATTATATTGAAAACGGAAGAACTCTTACAGGAGCATATTACGTATCATTACTTGAAAAGCTGAAGGTAGAAATTGCGAAAAAAGCCGCATTTACAGAATAAACATTTTTTTATCGACTTATTTTTATAATTTATTTTAGAATTTATTTCTCAAATTGCTTTCTTATTTTTCGTGCTCTCTTGAACTAAGCCCATATGGCAAATTTCTGTTATTTTTACTTTTGACTCATTAAATTTCAAAAACAACGAAAGTTTCATTCTGCCTAAATAATAGCGGTATAGTGTTATGTGAATATGTCGAATTTCGTGCCTGAAAAAGAGCATTTGCGGTATGCATTGCTTTTCTTATTTCATCAAAAAAAAAAAGGCCGTTGAAAGTCATTGTTTGCTGATAAGAAATTTACGGAGAGCATGCTCCAAACATAAAAACATGTGAGACTGGGTTTTGAAAATTTAAAAGTGGTGATTTTGATTTGAAAGACAGTAAATGTTCGGGTAGACCAAAAACATTTGTGTGTGTGGAATTGCAGGAGTTATTGGACATAGACTCAACCCAAACTCGAAAACAATTGGCAGATACGTTAAATGTGAAACAAAAAGCGATTAGCGACCGTTTACTAGCAATGAGAAAGATCCAAAAAATGGGAAAATGGGTGACACATGAACTGAATGACAAGTTAAATCGAAAATCGATAAACCATTTATGAAATGCTGCTTCAACGATACGAAAGGAAGACATTTGTGCATCGGATTGTGATGGGTGATGGAAAATGGATTTATTTTGAAAATCCAAAACGTAAAAAATCGTGGATATCGCCTGTCCAAGCTGGCCCATCGACTCCATGGCCCAAAGTGTATAGAATCGAATGGCTAATAGATCGAATAAATAAATTTTTCCATTTTCTTAAAAGTTATGTGGTTTTTCATTTAAAAAACCGGTAAAGACTTTCCGGTACACCTAGTGCATCGAGATTATGTAGAAAAATAAAAAAAGATTTCCTGAAACAATATTTTGGATCTTTGTTCGGTCGGAAACTTTTTAGATAATCATCGTATATTTAAAACAATTCTATTTCAAGCCATTCGACACAAGGTAATTGTAAAAATTGAAGTTTTGTCCTTGTGTGATATGATATTTTTTATATTATAAATAATAAACATAAAAAATAAATTATTGATTGTGATTTTTATAGTTTCATGTTATCCCTAAACCACAAAAAGAACTTCACTTAATTTTAAATTCTTCCGGAAATGTTTCTTAAATTCTCGAATAAATTTCAAATCAAAAGGATTAACCGGGAATTTATTTTATATCAGTAATTGCATAACATTATAATGAAAAATACTAAAGCTTCATAATCAGGCGTTATCTAACCACTGTACATTAAACTCAATTATAAATTTGCGTTAAATTCCATAACCCTAATCGTACCACGATGTGACTCTGAGTTACATTTGAACTTTGAACTTAAATTTTTTGATTATTTCAAATTGCAATTTAAATACTGTTTGTTTTTGGTTTGGATTTTAACTGGAGTTTAAATAAACAATTAACACTAAAATATAGATGAATTTACACTAAACAAAAATAATAACGTTTTAATTATTCCCTTGATTCTCATAAGTAACTCACAGCCACATCGTGGTATGAATTATAAAATCACGCGGTACTATTAGGGTTAAGTAAAAATGTTCTTAAAGTACGAGCCAAGTAAATTTCCACTTTGGGAATATTTTCGACAACGGCATATCGTTAGATATGACGGTATGCTTTTAAATTTATTTCACTTTTAAAAGACAAGTTGTACAAAAGTGCAACAAGTTTATAAGTTAAATAAACGCATTTTTGTGATAATAGTCATTCTAGACTATGGCGAATATAGTTGAAATTTAGTATTTGCTTCTGAAGGATTTTGTGAAAACTTTTTTAATTTCGAATTGAACCGAAAGGTTCTTACTCATCCCTTTTGAGAGTAAACCGTATTTTGTATTGAATTTAGAGAAGCATCTGAAACTATAAATCTGCCGATTTTCCTTGCAGGCGGCCAAGATTTGCCTGCATATCTGGTAGATCTTTCAGGTGATCATAATCGTGCCGTCATGTCTTCTTGGCAGTCGTGTCCGGCACTCGTTGCTATTTTGCTGGTAAGATTCCTGCAGGTCTTTTTCGGTTTTTTCAAAATGCACAAAAGATCCCTATTCGTGATTTGAACTTGATATGACCCTGAAAATTTACAAGCGCGGATCTCTTCGAATGCATGGAGGCGACATCAAAAAGTCGCGATGGAATGCAAGGCACGGAACCAGGCGACAAGTGGATTCCCTGCCGGTGTGGGCACTGATTGTGCTTACAGGGCAGAGCAATTGTTTTATTGTCAAAAGTCGTTTTCGGACTGTTTCTTATGTGGTTTTTATTATTCAGGTCATCTTCTACGACTCCGACTGGAACCCCACTGTTGATCAACAGGCCATGGATCGAGCCCATCGGCTGGGTCAGACGAAACAAGTGACCGTCTACCGACTCATCTGTAAAGGAACCATCGAGGAAAGGATACTTCAGCGTGCTAGGGAAAAAAGTGAGGTAGGTTCATGTAGCCATAAAATCAAAAGTCGTGCCCCATCAACGGTAGCGTTCCTTTGGGGCTCAGCCGTGGTATATTGACACGTGCCCCCGTCTGATCGGTGGTATTTTCTTATTTTACGACAGGAAGTCTACCTGTTTCGGGTTGTAATTGTTGAGTCGTAGTCGTGGCATCAACTAAAAGTCACGAGTGGCTATAATTCAGTAACCCTTTCTGGACGGCTGCACTATGGCGCCTTCTTAATTAATTTCGTTTTCTAAGCGTTATCTAATCGCCTTACAACCTCCTTGTCTTCCAGATCCAGCGTATGGTCATAAGTGGAGGTAACTTCAAGCCAGACACCCTTAAGCCGAAGGAAGTCGTGTCTCTGCTGCTCGACGATGAAGAAATTGAGCTAAAATGTAAGTGTAGACGGATGGAGACGAGGGCATTATCATAATTCATTTTAATGCTCTCTTTGATTATCGAACAGATCGCCAGAAGACAGAGGAAAGAAAGGCGCTTCAGGAGGACCCTTATAAGGCCCAATCGACCGTGGAAAGGAAGCGCAAAATGATTAGCAAGGTGAGTAAAAAATTCTGTGGGAAAGTATTATAACTACTGTGTCCTTAGTTGAAGAATTTCCTGTAGACGTAAGTTACATTAAAAAAAACATATTTCGGGAAGATACTTTTTACAGGGAAGCGGTTGAAAAAGGTTGGAAGAAGTAAAAGTAGTTCCAAACCGATTTGAGATTTAGCATAGCGTTAAATTGCTGCTACGCTCGGCTGGGATATTCATCAAACATATACATATACAACTAAGAGCCCTTCCGCAATTTGAGGTTTGTCCGAGTATACTTCAAGGAAATGTTTCCGATTCGCATGTTTGCGGTCAAAGAAGGTTACTTTCTTAGCGAATTCCTCTTGACCATAAGCCCACAAATCAGTCGCGGCGACGAAAAGCTAATGTTTGACTTCTTCGGGGCCGCCGCCAAGGAAATGATTGCCACATTAGTGCTTCGCGACCTGTTGCAGAAGGCCCAGTCCGCTCGGTTTCGCTAAATGATTTTGCTCGTTCAACGGAACGCTGCCTGTTAAATTTACATCGGTAAGGAACCTGTCGGCCTGGAAGATGGCAACAAAATGTGTCTCTAGCCAGCAAATAACCAGAGCACTTTGTCGCGACCAGCCAAGAAAATAAAAAAAATGGTTCAAGTGATTGTCCCGCGAAAGCGAGCTTGTTGATGTACGAGGGAGGGCGCGGGCGATGACATACCTGGCCACTATCGGCCTTCAACCTAAAAGTTTTCGCTCTAGCGGATCGCTAGGTCCCCTAATATCTATGTTTTGTTTTATTTTACTTTTCGTATAGCCTACTCGGCGGAAAATACTGATGGAAGCAATTCTAAACAAAAATGCCCTTCAAATTTTTGTAAACTGACGGGGAGATTTTATATTGTAGATTTTCTTAATCACACCTTTTAAGGGTAACAAAGCATTATTATTTTTCTTAAATCTTTTTCAATTTTAAAAGTAACAGTCATTGAATTTTTTTTTTTATCAAAATAAATAAATAAAAATAATTTTCTTTTCTTTTGTTATTTCTTTAGTGAGTGCTGATAACGTACACAAAAATAATCAAATGTGTATTAACAAAATTTCAAACGCGTCTCAGTATCATATTTAGTGCCATAATATTAGGGTTCTGTATCAAAATTGGAACAATCGGAATCTTAGTTATTTAATTTCGCTAACCATCTATTCTTTTTTCTGTGTGTTATCTTTATTTCAGATATACTATCGAAAGCGTTCGAAGAGGTTCAAATGTTTCTTTTTGGTGTTAAAAAATACGACATATAAAATAAATTTTATAACTATCATAGATTTCGAACAATTAGTAAATCTGTAGAAACGATCGGTACAGAATTTAGACTTGTAGTTAACTAGTTTTTATATATATTAATTTTTATGTAAATACCATGATTAAAGAATACAACTTATATATTTAATTTATGACTTAAGTTATTGCAGTCTTGAATATGTTTCCTAAATTATTTTATTTTGCTCTATTTAAAAGTAGTAGATTTACAGGATTTTCATTAAAATAGGTGGTAATAAATTTTAACAATTACTTTTAATAGTGGAGTACATAACAGCTCTGCTGAATATTTATTACACACCCAGTGAATTAAATTATTAATTATTCCTTCATTTATGTGTACTGGATTGAGTTATTCTTTTTTGCAGCCAGCAGACATGTTAAAGAAGGCGAAAGGAGAGGAGGGTGGCGTTGTCGATGATATAGGATTGCCTGAATCGGGTGCAGCTAGTCCTGCACAAAGCGAAAGATCACAGAGCAGCACAAAGGTCGCAGCCAGTAACTTCCCTGACATCTTAATACCTGGCGCAACAATCGGCACCAACGATGACTCCAGCAATGAGGCGCTAATAGTTGACTGTGATAGTCCCAACAGGGACAGCACCCCAAGTAAGTGACCTCCGCGAAGAATTTTTTGAACTCCTTTCCGCCTTTTAACGAAAACTTGGAAACGGTTTCTTAGTTGTAAGACATTCACTACCGTTATACCCACACGGTGATAAGTTCGAGTTATGAACGCAGAAATGATCCGCGAGTGCGACAGTTCGCGATAATACCAAATGCAACTTCTATGCAAGACGGAGATACACCCAGATACGTCCAGGCGAACATGGTTTTAAATGTTGCAATTCGGTTTTTCCTGTTATTGAAAACAAGCGCTCAACATGGGACTTGGGTGGCGCGGTGCGGCAGACGTGGGCCGACACAGCAAATTAGGATTTCTTGCAAGGCAAATGAAAGGTAATAGAAGGTGCGTCGTTGCTACGGGAAAATAATCCGGCACATCATCTTCTACGTGCCGAGCTAAGTTGTCTGATTCGTGAATATCTGTAATTTTTCAAATGATTTAGTGAAAGTCGGATTTCCTAGTAATAGTGGTATCCTTTTTCTTTGGAAGACTGTAAATCCTCAACTGGGGCTCGATTTGGATTCACGTGAATACACTAAATTTCGAATAATAGGTACATCTGAAAAAAATTGCTCATTCATCTGATGGATCCGAATGAGTATTAGATTAGAATATAATCAGCCGGCATTTGCTCCGCCATCGGCCAAATGTTGGATATGTGTTAATATAAGTCAGATTTTTTCACTGACTTGAAACGTTTACTTATATTCTAGTAGTCTTGAAATTATTTATTAGTAAAGTTCTCTTTAGAATGCCAATCATTATTAGCACCAAAATATCTGATCTTTTAAATTTTTTCCCAGAGAAAAATGCATGCTCCATTTTTTATACCACAAAAAACACAAATTTTTTTAAAATTGATTCTCGAATAACATCGGTTATACCTCTTCTCCTCTTCACATAAGGCGCGACTGAGGGTTCAATAAAAGAACATGAGGCGGTGATAGTGTGATATAAATTGAAACCTTTAGGGGGCGTCAAGCCTAGATATTAATCATCCAGAGTTGAAATATCTATGAATATTTCAAAAGAGGTCAATCTATTGGGGGATGAGGGATGATCTCTTTTTAATTGCTTGAGTCAGTCACGTTGTCTGTTTTGCCTGACCAGCCACATATGTCTCTAATGCACAAGAAGATAAATGAAAAATGTGCGCTGAAGGGTACTGTACTGTTGAGAAAATTAGGGTAAAGGTGGAAAATCGTTTGTTGACTCTAGACAGACTTTGGTATTAGAAAAATTTGTAGGGCGTTATGAGCTGACAATTTTCATCGAACCCTCCCTCTTAAAATGAAAGGCCTTTTTAACATTTGTAGGATCTAAATTAATTATAACTTTGGTAATTGACATTTTTATTAACCGCGAATTTTTATGGCCCTGGAAAATCATACTTTACCGACGACAAGGAAATAATAGATAGTCGCGTGTTCGAGTGACATAACCAAGCGAATCTTAAAGTGGAACTAAATCAAAACAAACTGTTGACGGAGCTGCAGGTATCAGCACACAACCCCTTTTACAGGTAAATTTTCATGGAGCTTAAGAGCCTGTCTGAAGTCCTCGAAAAGAGCTCTAGCAGCCAGCTATTATTTCCTTGGCGGCAGTGCTTGTTTCTAGGAATCATATTTTTTTTCGCCGGGCCAAGTTAAATCGAAAATCGTCGGGAGAAAGAGGTACCGCTACTACATAGCATGCCAGACACAAGTTTTATCAATAATCATTTTGCCAATCGAAAAATGCATCGAACATACGTCCCGTCCGGTCAGGGGCAGAATTTTCATAAATTATGTCTGCGGTAGCTGTAACCGGCGTAAGCCATCGGCTGCATAAGCCGTAGAATCAGAAGACCTCATATGGCATCATATGTGTGCTTTGGCCGCAATCTAGTGAATTTTATCTCGTCAATTTATACACGTCCAACTCTCCCGTTGATTTATTCGCTTGAATAGTGCTGATCTGATTTAGCGCTGGTTACGCTGGAAAAGGACACTATCATACAAGTAAGGGTAATATAGAAATTATATTGAAAACTCAAGCGACTAGATATATGTTTTGATTGAAAAAAGAATTGAGTATAAATACAATACTAAGATCTATTTTTGGTTTTGTTTCATTCAAGATATAGTAAATAATGAATTTGTAGACTCTTCATGTACGAAGTCCTTTTTACGTGTAAGTGCTAAGGGAACTGCTATGTTTTAAATTGACTGATATACATTATTTTCGTAATTTCATAACTTTTTTTGTAGTAAAAAATTATTTTCTATTAAATACGGCTTTTTAAGAATGTATGTAAGCAACCTCAAATATCTTTAGAGACGACTGACTTGAAATTTTGCATGTAGGTTCTGAATAAGATTTTCATTTTATTAAAAAACTTGCAATGAAAAAGATACTATTCCATATTTCATGGAATCTCTGCTTCATAACAGCTTAATACTAGATTCAGTTTTATATTTTGTGTTGCAATTTGCAGTAGTCAGAAATATTAATTTTTAGTAACGAATATTAATTTTTAGGCCTCATGGTTCCCATTCCGAGGAGAAATATATTATAATTCAAAGTTTTTATCAATCTTCCGAGAACCAGTGTGCATTTGCTAAGTATTATATATAACTGTTTGATGAAAAGTAGGGAATTTTGAAAAGTTATATTGTATTCATCATTTTGAAGTTCAATCAGTACGTACAGTAGCCTAATTATAAATAAATAAATAGCTTATTAAATAGAATACGTACGTTATTAGATACAATAGAAAAGTTTAGAATATTTGGTAAGAATATAAATTTCATAAAGTCATTGTACAATGGTATTTATTTAACTTTGGAATGATTTTGGAAGATCCTATTGAAATCGACTTTATTTTTGTTATTGTTTCTTAATTTTGAACTGTTTTATTGCCGAATTGGATTTTCCAAGAAAAGCCGAACATCTTTTTGTCTAACTACGGCAAACTAAAAGATATGACTTTAGTACTAGATGTATGTTAATTTGTTCTCTCAAAGCTTTTGGTGGATATTAACAAGAAATAAGGTATCGTTCAATGCGTAAATCACTTATTATTAAAAGTTTTAGATAAATCGATCGTGTTTGGTATCCAATAAAAGGTCTTGACGAGTAAATAAGTAAATACTAAAATTGTTATTATTTGATTATTTATTTTTAGGGTGTTTCAGCTCTACATAAGAAACATTATATAATAATAATAATCGATTCCTTGGGGTGTTCTAAGCAAATTTTTGTTCTTGAAAATGTCCTATTTCTCAGAGAAAATTTGGATAAATATTAATTTTGTTAGATATGTCAGGTGTCGTTGGAAATTTTCTTTTATCCACTTTGGAATGAGCTCAAGCTCAGCGTTACTTTTATAAGGAATGGTATAATCCGAACACCCTGTAGGAGGGTAGTTTGAAAAGTTTCCGATCTAACAAAGATATAAGGCACTTTTTCTTCAAATTTATTTTTATTTTTCTACATAGCCTTCTTGTAAGTCACTTCTTCCAAGGATGTTCCCATTTCTCCCGCGTCAACAGGGCGTTGACAATGTTACGCTGCCCCCCAAACGCGGAGAGCTTTCTCATGCCGAAATCTTGATTCAATATGTGACAAACACGTTCTTTGGACATGTTGAGCAATATTAACGTCAATGGTTGCAGTTTTTGGACATCCCGAACGTTCATTCTTTGCTAAGCTGGTATGTTTAAATTGAGCTGCCCAAAAGTTCACGGCGATGCAGAGTCCCCAGACACAGCGTCTTTGATTTGCGTAGGCGTATTACCTTTCAACAAATATTTAATGACAGCTCGGTATTCGATATTTTCCATTTTCACAAAAACATTCACATTGATTCACTCAAATGATTGTCAAGCAACAACTGGGCGTCGAAAATGGCTTAAATTTTGGTGGTGGTACTTTTCAAAGTGTGCGTAAACACATTTCTCAACTTTTGGTTACGACTGCTGTTGAGGTTGGAAACTTTTCAGATAACTTTCGTATATTTTTAATATTGGTAACAGATTTGATTTTCCATATTTTCTGAAATGAAAATTAGAAATCAGTCTAGGGTAATTAAAATTGTAATTTAAACCAAAATAAGTGGTATGTTAAATTCTTAGTAAGGAATATAAAAAGTAATAGGAAGGAAAGTAAAAAGTAATTCCTTTTAGTACAGGTTTTAGGAGGTTTTCAACATAAATTGTGGCGTTTACAATTTTGTATCAATTCCCTAGTAAAAGGGACATTATAATTTTGAGGCTTACAATTATAATAACTAACTTTAATGTGCATACATTGATGAATTGAAATTCGGTCTGCTATAATTGGTGGAACTCGGAGCGAATGATAGAGGTTCGCCAATTACGTTAATTAAGGTGTATCAAGTGTCATGGAAACCGAAAGTGCTGCATCTGCGACCCACACAATCTGTTGGTGCGGCGCGCGCTGTCGATGTCGCGTTAAGCTTCTCGACGAGGTTCACCGTCAAACAACTTCATTCGGACAATTGAAACAAACCCATTCAGCGTTGTCAACAAGACTCGATTCGTTCGCTTAATCCGATTTCGGAATTAATCCGCTTTGCAGAGGCCGCCCTCGTCTCCTCTCCTTCCATTTCGGCCATGTCGAATATGGGGCTATCACACAATGCAGTGCAGCAATAATGGGACTATAAGTCATCATATAACGCAATAATTTCCAGTTTTGCACAAATATTGCTAATAGCCTGAAAGATAAATGATCCCGGCGGATTTAGAGCAGCCGATGAGGCCAGGCTAATATCTCCTTTTTATGCAGGGCTGCAGCTTCCTTTTAATCCGATAAACGATGCTGCGATGGAGAAGTCACTCGTCATTGCTGAGGAGCTCATGTTAGGCCTTTTCAGATGAATTGCGAAGGACAGCTGCTCTGAATTGCCGAATAAATTATGCGTAAGATAAATTTTAGATTTTTAGTATCGGGCACGGGAAGTAATGTCGCTTCTTCCATAATATCGCAGTGTTTTTGAATGGCGGGACCGGGAGACAATAAACAGCTCCGATGGCAGTAACTTTAACTTTAGGCTGCCTGTTCCCAACATAAAATTGCCATTAAACGCTGGAGAAATGCACCGGAGATGGTCTTCGTGAACGACGCGAAACAATTAACCGTGAGTCCCACTACTAGTTGGTATTGGCTCATTTGTAACCTAATCTTCGTCTGTTTTATTGGGTCGACACTTAAAAATTTCCGGATCAATCATAATCGAATTTTCAATCCGGGGCCCGAGAGAAGGGCTTTATTGGGAGTCCGGTAACGGTCGACTATAAATTGGAGTCACTCATTACACGGCATCGTTTTACAAATTGTTTTTTGATTGTCGCTGCATACGCGGTCTGTAGAATTTTATGGCCGTTTCAATCATTTCCAATAGTTGGTGACAATTAATAGGTGATTTATCTCCACCGCCTGAATGCCGGGACTGCTTCATGGGAACACAAGTTTAGCTATAGCTCTTTAGAGAATTAATCAGGCGGGCCTTGCCGTACTGCTCTAATAGAATAAAATTCATTTTAACTACAAATTATTCCATTAGATTCGCTCTGGGAGGCATTAAATCAGCCTCCTGAAACATGTTAAAAATTGAATTTAATAATCCCGGAGTATCCGTGTGATGACACAGCATTATACTCTTCAGGAACTTGCCAGAGGTGTCAGACTAATTATTATCTGAAAAAGGTATGTGCTTCTCTAACCGTTCTAGTACTTCTAATGCACGCAATTGCTTCAGCACAGCGTTGTACATATTTTAATTTTCGCTGAATAAATCACAGGTCGACATCCGTAGTTGCAGGTTTTCCTCAAATAAAGGCCAATAAGTTGCAAATATATTCCACATTGTGCAGCTAGTTCTGCTAGTGCTCGACGTCGCTAAACAGAAGTGTTCGGCACATCAGGCTAACTGCGAACAGTGCTCCACATGTCACAAGATTTCCACATTTGATGCAATCCAGAAAAATGATTCTCCGCTGAACAACAGTCGTACCGATGTTTGCGGTGAATTGACGTGAAAACTATTATGAACGGAGATGTAAGGTGTCAATGATACGAAGTTAGTTCTGAATAATCTTAGTTGAAAAAAAAAACGTCAGCTCATCTTTATAAAACTAATTTAGAATGAAGAAATAGTCAATAGACCTGAAACTGTCTTTTTAGAGGAAATTTGTGCACCAAAGTCGCCAGTTTTATAGTTCCTTGAAAACATTTTTCCAAGAATAAATAATATTCAAAAGATTATGTGAACAAGTTTCTCCATTGGTACATTGGTAAAAGGGTATCAAGTCAACACCAAAATATTACTCTAAATAATAAGGCGTCTTCTAAATGCAATTTGAATATTAATTGTCCTAATTTTAAGAAAATAATTGTTGATTGGTCTCTTCCTTGTTTAAAATAATAGGGCCCAAAATAATAATTCAAGTAAAATCACCACTAGTTTTCACCTTTGCAAACAAAAAAGTAATCGGTATTACTAATATAAGGGTTTAGTATTTTCTGACTGAAATGAACGTCGGGAGGAAAAATTCAAAGTATCTGAAATTATAAAAGAGATAGGACTTCTAATTTTTAAAATTTTAATTGGATGGTTGGAGAGCTCGAGTTAGGTCAATAAAACGTTGTTATGAGTGCTTTTCATGTCAATATTTCGAATAGGCTTTTTGTCTTTAATTCATTTATTATTGTATTTTATGGATTGTTTTAGGCGTTTTTTAAGGGAAAAGCTTAAATGTTTTTAATTTATCGTGCTTACGTAATTTTCAACGGCATACTTTTTGAGAATCATCAAAATCCGTGAAATTATTCGGCAAGACAATTTTTAATATTTTTTATTTATTTATTTATTTACTTATTTCGCTTAATGCAAGAAGTGATCCTAGTTTTTTTTCTTGTTTGCTTTATTTTTCCGTTCATCGTTAAAATTTAATAAACTAATTCCTAGCAATTATTTTCTAGTTATACTATTTACGACATGTATGAACAAAACTAAAATTCAACTCCGCACCGCGATTGTGTTTGGATTTGCTATCAGAATTTACTGAACAAAAATTTCATAGGCGCCTAATGCAGACTAAAAGTACTTGCCTCTGGATTAGTAAGGAAAAGCTATTTTTGAGAAAAAAATCATCAAAATCTTAGAACCCTTGTGACATTTTCAAAATGCCATTTTGCCGGAAAGTCTAGGATATTTCAAAATTCGCTATATTCCTTTTTTTTAAATTTAAACCATTTTTCCTTCGGATTTATTTCCGTTGTATTTTATTTAGTACAAATTGTGTGTATTAATATTTTATAAATAAAATGGGAGACCAATCTGATCAACCTGGCGCAGTTGGTGACATTGATGATCGCTCAGTCCAAAAGACTCCGATGTTAGATCAGCCATCAGCAGCAAATGTTCTAAAAGATGAAAAATCTTTAACAAAGTGGGAAAAGTGGCGCGAATGGGCGAACAAAAACGCGAAGCCGAGGGTACGTAAATATTCAAAACCGCCACTACCCAAAACTAGATGGGCCAAAAGTCCAATGACTGATAAAGATTGGGATGATTTTGATAATTGGGCAGACGATCGAGCCGAACCTAAATTGATAAAGGAAAGTCCAGAGCCACCACGACCAAAATCAGTTGAGTTGTCCACACTTTTGCCACGTTTAATTAAACTGTCGAAACCCAAGGGGGTCACACCACGTTATACTTATAAGAAAGTGGAACTTACTTTTGTTCCAGCCATTCTTCATGGAAAACCTGCAAGAAAGGAACAACATAGAAAATTGAAAAAGCCAGTAATACGTAAATGTTTCCCAAATATTGAAGTGGAAGCCGAATACTTTAGGTTCAAGTTAAAATTTGAAGTATACCGGAGTGCATTAAAGTACGTAATAATAAACCGTATTAAAAATCTTGCAACTCCCAGAAAGTGGCCACCTACCCCTCATTGCCCTATACCAGTCGTGAAGGAAGTAATACCACAAAGAGTTAAAATGAATTCTAAACAGTGGATTTGGCACCTTCGTCGTCTTGCTTATTTTGCGGCAGCTAGAGAACCGTCCACAAAACCGTCTTATCCTAGGAGAAATAAGAGGCCAATTAACAAATTGATGAAAAGAGTTTTAATTTTGTCTAAACCTAAAAAATTTCCGCCTCAGAAAGTGAGAGAAACAGGAGTGAAAAAATCTGCCTTACAAGCTCAACCATCTGCAAGAACTGTGGCTCTAGCTGAGGCGAAACATAAAACTAAAAAGTTTAAGTCTACAAAAGAAGGAACTGGTGTAAAGAAAGCTGCACTAACTGTAACCGCTACGTCAAGAGTCGTGGAACTTGCTAAGCCAAAAACACGTCCCGAGCCCCCACCGCTGAAGAAACGTTTTAGAAAAAAAGATAAACTTGACTTTACTTGTGCCCTTTATGCTCCATGATAGTCACTCTTCCATGTTAATTATTATTGCAAATACTCTTAAAAATATATGGATACGCTACCGCATCTCATAATTTTTCAATTTCGCTTTTTATACAATATTAGTTTCACTATTTTGTCTTTAAAAATATTTATGAAATTCAAAATAGTATAAATTCAGCATAATTATATAATACATATAGAAGGATTGATAAAAAAGTGATTTTTATTAAAAAACCTGTTGAGTTGAAACACAAACAGTATGTATAATACTTTCGAAAAATTGGGTAATTCGTAATGTAATTTTGTTTTTTGGTGAAAATGGAAACCGATTTTCTTATAATGTATAAAGATTTTATTGAATTATATATTCTTCATTTTGGTTCAATACCCTTTGCCATCTTTCTGGCAGTAGCATGATTCCACGTTCATAAAACTTTTGATCTTTGCTGTTAAAAAAATGATAAAGTAATTTTTGACGTCCTCATTTGCAGTAAAGGTTTTGCCGTTTAAAAAATGTTGCAAAGATCGGCACAAGTAATATTCTGAAGATCTGGAGAATATGGAGGGAGTAACTTTATACATACCATTCAAGCGGTAAAAGCTTTTGGCTAGTTACCTTTTCTGTTGATCAATTTTGGCCTTTTCTTCAGTACACTTCAGTATTTATCGTTGCATTGTCCGGTAAAAGCTAAGAAAAAACAAAACGATTTTTTTGAAATCCCAACAAACAGAGAGCATCACCTTTTTTTGATGAATATTGGCTTTTTTACTCTATGATCTCTTGTGTTTAACATCATTGTAGACAACCCATTTCTCGTCCTCAGTTTATGATTCGCTAAAAAAATGGAACATTTTTTTACGTTTGAGAAGCAAATCACAGACGTTCCTGCGACAGATCAAATTTCTTTCTGTAAGAATATGTGGAACCCATATGCCGAGTATTGAAATTAAACGTGATCATGAATGGTCGAATTCGATAAATTTAATCTCTCAGCATTCTCACGGTGCGTGGTACATCTTTAACTTCAGAATTGTCGGAACGAAATTTTGTAAACCAATTTTGGCATTGGCGTTCTGTATATATATATGTACATCTCCATACACATCCAATAATTTTTTTCTTGCTTCAACAGCATTTTTACCTTTTCGATAGTAAAAAAGTAAAATATGCCGAAAATGCTGCTTTCGATTTGCCATATTTGATAGGTCACTACAAAAATTCTTCCGCAGAATATATAATGACAATTCGGCTTAAGTGGCTTAAGAAGCTGGCTGCGAAAATATACAAGTACTCCTGTTCTTAGTAATGAATTCACAAATGGGATTTTTCATACTGTACATACATTCATATCCTCTGTCACACGAATTGCAATTTGTGTTTTTAACCTTTGTAATTGAGTCGTGCTTTATTTGTATACATATTTCCTTCCTATGACTGTAGTCTGGTGAATAATAAGGGAAGTCCAATGTTTGAATGTTTCAAGATTAAATCACTGTTGACTAGTAGCACTGAAAATTGCGCGTTGCTTTGCGGAAGAATGAATTCGTCTAAATTTTCTCAAGTTTGGTTTAAAGTTAAGTTGAAGGACTTTCTGGTACTCTTTATTATTTATTCTCAAAGAAGGAAATCGAGATCCAAGCTGTTAAATGCCCCCCACCAGGTGGTTCCCATTTCTAAAAATTATTTTTGAAAAATATTAGGTGTGTTTTTGGAAATCTCTCCAATATCCATCCAAAGAAATTTTTTTCATCGTTAAAAACAACGTACATGTATGAATATGAAAAAAAAGCAATATTACTTCCAGTAAACTTACAACAATTTGATTACTAAAATAGTTCATTTTTGATGTTGACACTCGCAAATTTTAACCTTTTCACTTTATGGAGCAGGTTTAAGTTTTTCCTGCATTATGCATGGGTGTTCTTAAGAAGCCTCCTGACAGTTTCTGAGGAAGCATTAAATCTATATTCTCAAACCCACATTTTCAACGAATAGCAAAACCGCTAGTTATTTTTATAAGGAACATAAATTGACTCATTTTAACAAACATTGCCTTAATTTTCCAGAAGCGATTAAATTGGTGTTGCTATTTCTTCATCTTAGAAAATAATAATGCTGATTTTTTGAAAAGTTTTTATTTGCTTACTGACATTTTAAAACTGAAGCTATAGTATAACTAGGGGGAGCAGTGTAGTAGCCGTGTTCCTAAAATTGGCCAAAGTTAAAAAGCAACTTTGGATTTGGGTGATTTGGGGGATTTGGGAATGGGAAGATTTCATTATTTATATGTACTTATGCAGTACCGGGATGGGTCAGGGTTCTACACAAAATTCTTATAATTTTTTTTTGAAAATCTTGAGCTTCCACTATTTTAAAACAAATTAATCGATTTGGTATTTTAATGGCAAAGTATAAACATTTTTTTTAAACCAATTATGTTGTTGCAGACAATTAAAAACAAAGCATATACATATGTACATCGTAGCCCTTATGATAGAGTTTTGGTGTTCAGACAATGTTGCACGAAAAAAATTTATTGCTACAAAAATGTATGTAGTGTATATTGACTTTTAATTTTGATTAGGTAAAAAATATGGTCTCAAGCGTTTCACAGCATTACCCAAAAATTCTTACTTATACATAAATAGAATTGTAGGATATAGATTTATTCTAATTATATTTTATAGTTGAATTGTATCTTACAGGATGGAATTGTTATATACACATAAATAAGGGGCTGACTGAAAGGAAGAAAACGACGCGAATTTAACCTAAAAGGAAAAATGATTCATTTAATATGCATCCTATTATGCCACTAAAATTGGTCGTTTAAAGATGTCCAATGTTACTTTAGACTCAAACATTTCTTTATTGCTTTCCTAGCTTGGCTATCTAAATTCAAACTCTTTCGAATTTTCTATAATTACTTAAAAACTGACTGAAGCTTTTACTAGTTATTTCAAAGACTTATTCTAGAAAGACTATAGATTAATAATCATTAAACAAAATTAAGTTTTTGGTCCGAATGTGATGATACAATCACTAAGAATGGAATTTTCCTTTCATAGTTTCATAATTATTATAACAACTTATTACGACAATGTACAGGCATCCTTCGAGTAGCACGGTACTTGAATTATACGAAAGTTGTGAATAAGTATGGCCAAAAATTGTGCAAGCCCTCGAATAACACGAAACACTATTGTATAAAACCTAATTAGCCTCGTTATTCGAGGGATGCCTATAATAGCAAATATTATATACCTTTATTATATAATATTAATAAGAAATTAAATAAGGAAAATTGAAATGATTTTTAAAAGTCTTGTTGCAGTTTTCCACATAGGACTATTAGGGTCCGTTGCATTAAACAATCTGCCGGAAGTAGCCTGGCGACTTCTTCCCTGAACTGATGAAATTTCTTCCGTCCGTTTTTTATGTTGATTTTCTTCAGCTGCTAAATTTTCTACAGACTTTTGTAAAAAATGATTCATTACGTTTCGAAGTATGGCCACGTGGCTATAGAGCTGTTAAAAAAATGCCAGATCCCTCATCGGTTAAAAAATAGGGGAACTAAAAATAGAAAATATGATGAAATCTGGAAAAGCGGGTAGTTCTGTTCCATAAAGTCACCTGGCATCGTATCGGACATTCCAATTAGTGTCAGCCTAAACTTCAACATACGACAACATTTTTTAGCGCACTTCTAATGGTTTGTCTTTTTCTATTTTCAGTATCATTCTCACCATATGGCACGTTGGGAAGACCGCGAAGGCGACACCATCCACGTGGGACTAAACGTGGAAGGCCGAGAGGATCTAGGCGCGGTGTTGGCACCGGCAGCCTTGGACGAACCGATTCACTGCCCCAAATACCAGCAGCAACTAGTTCCGCCGGTAAGTTTCCACATCCTCCTGTTCAGATGGTGCATGTCCTCCAGGAGTACTCGATGATATCGGGAATCGTTTGTTTTGCAACATTCCTATCGGATTTGGGCTGAGCACGTCTGCCTCATCCAGGCAGGCAGGAACTGAATATCCTGATTGAATTTGTATCGTATTGCATTGATCACGTTCCCGTGAAATAAGGGTGTGTGAGAACCTGTTCAAGCACGACAGCGGCGGTACTTTTGTTCAGTACAATCTCCCTGCACTAGCACTAGCCGAGCGGGGATCTTAGGTACCCTCCAGTCGCGCTGATTGATTTAATTTCCTTGTTCATAGGGATTCAATTAAGGCTCTAAACAGCGTGCTGAAATAGGCACGTGCTGACATTCAATCCCAATCTGAGTGCTTATGGTAACAATGGCAGCCGCCACTCAACAGAACAAAATCCAAGCCACCAAAAATAGCCGTATACCAAGAGAGGTGCCAGGCGAACGGAGGGCTCTTTAATTATTAAGATATGCTAAATATTGTCGGGTCGCGTTCGTGATTCATCTTGATTCGCGCTTTCTGCAAGGCCATTCATCAGATTCCCCGGCGACACACCGGAGACTGCGTCATTTTATCATTAAAGCTGTCGCAAAAGTGAATAGTCATCGCCTAATCGCATAGTCTGATCCTACTAAGAGCGCAATTAATTGCTTCATTCAAATTGCGATAGGAGACGTGACCGATGCTATCGCCAGAAGGTAAGATGGTCTCTTATGGTCCATTAACTTGGCAATAGCCAGGCAATTGGGCGAAATCGAGTAATCTGCATCGTTTTCCTAATCTTTTTAAAACCGACTGGCAACATTTCACCAAAAATTTACGCCCTTTGCTCTATCTGAACGTGACTTTTTGGCGAATGGGCGGATTGGATGCCAAATTTTAGAATTTGCATGAGGAGAAAAACTTTCATTTCATTACAACGTAATTTGATGCAAATGGATGAAATTGGTGCCAAAAGGGAGAGAGTCGTTTGGGCAAATGTCCGAGGGGCAAATTCTGATAAGCTTCTTACGAGGGACTTTGCTTTGATGTGTGCATCTACATAGAATATGCTGATAATAAGCCAGTTTAATTAAGGGGCTTATCTTTTGCTTATGTTACCTTTGAAACACATTCGTAAATATAATAATTCTACATTACCAAAATGTAGTATTGTTAAGGAATATCTAAAATAAACAAAATATGCTTGAATTAAATTAAAGTAAAATTCGTTTTTTATTTTCTTATCCCTCTGAAACGTTTATGTGCCATTTAATTTTTATGAAAATTATTATACGGAAGGTTTTTGAGGTCGCTGTTACGAATTTACTATTAGATTTTAAAATTTCAAAATTTCGAATCCGGTATGATGGACACACATTTTTAATTTCATTGGAAAATGGTGTGTTACGTTTTGTTTCAGAGTAGAGTTAAACAAATTATTGTTTTGGTTCAATTTTGGAAATTAATATATTAGCTATGTTTTAGCCATTTTTGGAAATGTTAAACAAAAATGAAAGTGTCCTTAGGAGCTTCTTACTTGGCCTAAAGGAGAGTTTGGACAATAAACTATTAAATAAATATTTCGAAGCCCTACAAACTTTTACAACACATTAAGTTTTTGTTTAATTTTTAATTCTACTTCTACACTTGCAAATTTTTAATTTTCCGGATTTTTCTAATTATTATTTAAGACTTTGTTTTAATTATTTAGAAAAAATACCCACATGGAATTTCCTAATTTAATTAGTCACAAAAATTTTAAAAAGTGATTAGATAGGCTTTACGAAAAAGTATTTTGAATATATTAAGAAAAAAATCGTCCAAAAATATATTATCATGTGGATCGAGGTTTTAAGAAAATCGCTTTTAAAAGGTTGATGTACGATGTATATTATGTGCTTTAATTCTTTACTTCAAAAATCCTGGAGAGCATAAATAATATAATTAAAAAACAAATATCTTTCCAAATATAAATAAATATTTATTTATCTTTTGCTAGGTGGAGAATCGTTAACGAATACCGGTGACGGAGCATTCCAACCAACTCTGGTCCCTGTAAAGCGAGGCCCAGGACGACCAAGGTTAAAGCCAGGGGGCCCTCCCCACCAAGGATATCGAGGTGCTCCAAGAACTAGAAAGCCCATTGGTCCATTGGTTGTTCCACTTGGACATAGTCCAGCTGCCACACCCCTCAGCCGAAGTCCAGCAATGAGTCCAGCTCCAAGTCCGGCTCCAGAACGTGGAGGAATCGGATTTTATCAACCTGTCGAGGACGACTGACGAATGGTTAAATTGAAGTGTACGAAATATTAAAAAGAATTCTGTCTTTGTCGTGTTTCGCCCAGTAATAGTTTTAGGTTAGTTCTTAAACGTTCTAACTACTTTTAAGAAACTTATGATCAATAAAATATTTTAACTATTTAAATTATTTGAAATATTTTTAATGATCTAAGCGAGATCAGAAACTTCTCAAGGATACCGAATTTTTTTTGGGGGAAATATTTGGGTTAAGATTCTTATGTGTGTGATCATTGCCATTTTATTGCATTCGGTGTGAGATCTCTTTGGGCACTGTGTCTTGAATACAACTATCCTCGTTTAAGAATTCTGACCGTGTTTAGTGAAAATATTTCGGCAGAGGACATACCATGAATTTCTTGACATAGATCATTCCCGATACCGATGTTAGTCTGCCGATTCTCTTGGTATTTTCAACATTTTTCCCACACTTAGAGTGATTTTTTTATGGGAAAAAATTCAAATAAAAATAATTTCATAAAATTACGAAAGAGTTGAAGATCGTGCGATGTGGAAATTACCCCTTTTGCGAATTTACATAACCTGCACAGACCTAGAGACATTCGCGCGGTTTCCGATAATTCAGTCGATCGCGCACAGAAGTCACTCAGTCCGCGCACCTTTCAGCTAATAATTATGACATAGCCCACCTGGACAAGTGCTTAGGTAAACAAGGAAGAAGTTGTATCTAGAAAAATCATTCAGCCGCTAGATCGATTAATTTCGTATGACGTCAGACTGGTGGGATGGGATGCCACCAAGCCTCAAGGAGTTTCCCACAGTCAGCGGACTTGTTCGATCGTGTCGCAGTCGAGCAAATTCTCCATAGTGCGAAAAGCAGGCAAAAAAAGCAGCTAACAAAACCGTTGAGGAAAGTTATTAGCTAGCCGCGCATGCGCAGACACAGATAGTTCTTCGCATATCTTGGAACGCTTCTTGGATTTGGGCGCTGCCAGATCATCTCGGGGGCATATGATGGAATTCAGATTATCTTAAGCGGTGAAAATTATGATCCTGACGTGTCTGCTCGATTCTATACGCCGGAGTGCGCTCCAGTCCCGCATAGTTTTATTTTTGATTAATGAAAATAACACTCGACCGCAAGTGTTTTCATATCAGCATGTGGCCGCGAGACGCCTTTTCGGTCATCCGGGGAACATGTGCGGTACGTTCGGGTTTTTTTTTTTTTTTTTGCTGGCTGGTCCCAAGCAAAATGTATTTCGCAATTCAAATGGATAATTGCGCTCATAATTTGCAATGGCTTCTGTGCCACGGTTATTCAACTCTTAAAAAAGAACGCAATTCGAAGTGGTCACCGCTGGAAGTTTGAAATTTTTTTGGCCAAATAGTTCCATATTTCAGAAATTCTATTGCCTCAAGTATGGAACTACACATTTAATTCTAGAGTATATTGATATCAATTCATTACCAGTTAACTATTATTAAATCCATCCATAGTTAATAATCTTAAGGAATACCGTAGATGCAGGTTACTTTGGATACTTTTTTCATATATTTTTAGAAATCGTTTTGATATTTAGATTGTGATAGACTAATAAGTGTTATATTGTTTTTATTTGATAGATGAGGATAGTAGCAAATGAGTAATAAGCGTTTATGTAGCAAAAAGTTTGTAAAAATATATTTTTTATTTTTTTTTTAATTCGAGACAAAGTTGTCCTTTGAAGAGGATTACTTTGGATCGCAAATTTTTTGAGTACTTGCTTAAGTATGCAAGTATTGAGCTAATGTAAGTCCTTTGAAATAATAAAAATACGTAAGTATTCACAGTAGTAAGTTCGAAATGCAAATGATAGGTTTAACCTTAAAACGATTTGAGCAACCAATTAGAAATAGGCGCCAGTAATATCAACAGTCCGACTCGAAGTAAATCGTTTACTGTCTTGGCTACGAAGAGGCGGGAAATTCAATATTTTTGTTTGTTTTGAGCCAAAGTTACCCGCTAGAGCTAAAGTAACCTGAATCTGTACATCTACTTCACTGAATAGTTAAAAAAATGAACTAGAATACAGTTAAACCCTTGTACAAACCAACCTCCCAAATAACAAACTTTTCCATATAATGAAATATTTTTACACAAGCACTTTTAAAAAAATATGATAGACAATCGCTTAATGACGGTATTTGTTAATAAAATAATAATATTATATATTCATAAAATTAACCCTTTGCATTCTGTTGTTGCCGATAATGCCACATTTAAAATATTAACTTTAAATCTAATGTCGCTGCTACGGCGAAAAGACTGTTTTACTTACTTGATCGCTTTAGTATAAAACTGATGCGTCTGTTTATCTTAAAGTTACTATAAAACATAAAATTAATTAAATAAAATAGAACTAATGTAGTGCTGGTGTTGTCGATGTACGAGAGGGTTATATATAAATATTTTTAGCTCAAAGTGTCTTCTATAATATTATGGGGAATTTTAAAAAATTATGTTGCTTCGTTGATTTTAATGAATAATAAAGCAATGAATTACAAACAAATTCAACTATTATCACTGTCATTTAAGTTGTAAATATGTACACAAGACCAATGATAATAATAAGTACATAAAATATGTAATTAGTTCAAAATTTCAAAAAATGCAAGTCACTCAAAAGTTTCTGTAAAGAGAGATGAAAAGGGTAGTGAAAATAGAAAGACAATAAAAGTAGCGATATGCGTGGAACAAATTTTATGTTTAAAGTGGTAATTTTTCTTACGTATCCCCACTCCTACTAGTTAAACAGTATTTTTAAATATCTGAAAAAATATTAATTAATGTAATTTATACTGGGTTGATTCAATGATGTAATAGAAGCGCTAACGGCTTTTTGGGCGTTTGTTTAACCCTTTGCCTTAAAACAACGTCTGGGAGACGTGATCCTCTTTCTGTGCCTAAAAGGAGAAGCTCGTATCAGATACGTGATGTTTTGTTCTGGCTAAAAGTAAAAAGCTTATATCAAATAATGTTGTTTTTGCACGATAATGTTTATTGTTATTGTTTGTTATAATTGCAATATAAAAATGTGGTTTTAGTAAATAGTAAATGGCAAATAAGTGGATTGCGCAAAATTTTGGCCTGTGATGAAACTGCTTGTGGTCACGGCGAATGACAGAAACTCTCATCGAAAGTGGCACTAATAATCGTCGGTCAATTCATAAGGCAAATGGGTTAATAACGTTCAATTAACTTTTAGATAGAATCTATATTTTTTAAAGAAAACAGTTGCATAAAAGCTATTGTTAATATGGTATTAACTGAAGGTAATATGGTACAACTGAAGGTATTCTAATATTTTTATTGGAGATTATTAAGGATGAGCTACATACATACATATTATTTTACATCTCTTGCCAATTTTGATATTTTTATGTGAAATGTTGATTTATAATTTAATAGTCGCTCTCTAATGAATTGATATTTTAGTTTTTGGGATAATTTTAATTCGAATAGTTTTTTTTTTTGCATCTGACGCCTAAGTAATAAAGCGGTCAATAGACACAATATGTTTAAAAATTTCCAAATTTTGGGATTTTTAAGTGATACTGACTTAAATCCTTTTAGTAATAATGCTTTAAAAGTTTTTTTTATTCTATTAAAAAGTTATTTGGAAAGCAAACAATAAAATAATCCTAATTTAGTGTTAAGTGGGCGTTTATTGCCTGGAGTATCTTAGATCTTACCTAGATACACCGAAGTGAACTAATTAATATTATTAGTTTATTAATTAATTACTGTTTTACGACTAATAGTCGACCAATTTACGGATCATTTTTGGATCTGCATAAAGTTATAGAAACTAGATATAAACAAATGCCTTAATTTAAGTGTAACTTGGTATTTGATATTTATCTTTTAACTCTCCTATGCCAACTTTATGCATCATTCGATACGTTGTCCCCTTTTTACAAAATTGATCAAAAATAATCTGCGGTCAATGATGGGACAATTCCGAGTATCATTCCTCGATTGGATAAAACGCCTCACGATCTTCTTTATTTCTGTTGAAAGAATGAGTATTTTTTTATTAATTTAATTTTTCTTCTTAATTTAAAAGCATGTGTAGTAATTTGAGACTACGACAAGCCCATGTAAAGAAAGTGCGAGATCTCAGCTGGGATGCTTTCGTACATAGCCTCGCTAAAGACAAGCGCGACCTTTGCTATCATAAAAATGATCTTTCGGCGCACAAAAAGTAATTGCCAGAATTAATAAAATCTCGGAGAGGTGCACTTCGGCCTCCAGACATGGGTCGACAACGACAGCGTCGAAGAGACCGACGACGAAGAGCCGAAACAGAGTGGAGCAAACTCCTCTTAACGATCACTTTTACCGTGACCTCAAAGGCTAGCCTCTGTGGTAATAAACCGGGGAGATTCACCTGCGATTCACCTGTACAAGGTTCGTCTAGCGGTGGGAGCCCGCTGATGATTACTGCCTGGTGTGAAATGTCGGACTATTTACTGCACCGACAGCCAAATAAAACTGTTTTAAAGCCATTGGAGGCTTTTAGGTGCCACTGAACCCCAGATCACGGAGCATTGCAGCAGATTAAACGGCTTTTGGGAGGTGCACTGGCAGGGAAAATTATGGAGATGAGATGTCCGAACACGACCAGTCCAGCTAATGGGCTTCTCTTTTGGCTCAGTGGGTTACTGGAAATGCTTAAAAATTACTTTAAGCCGTGACTCTGGGAGGCTGCGACTGCTTGACTGTTTTTAATGGATTTAAGAGGAATGCTGATACCTTAGAAACAAGCCAAAGGATTATTTGGCGAATTGAATAAGCGTAAAGTATTTTTAGAGACAAACTCTCAAAGTTCTGTATTCACTAAATAGTTTAGCAGTAGTGTAGTTTAAATTTACCATCATCTAGTCCAATGCCCAATAAATTCGAATATACTTTAAATATTAATTTAAAAATCATGGTGGTTTAATCCTAGGGGGGGTTAGTGTGGCTGCCTAGAAAGGCACATTTAGGCCAATTTTGGCCCATTGTGTTTACCACGTAGCGCAGGAGACCATGGTTATTCGTGGGTTTAATAAGGTAGCACACTTTTTCAGAACCGTATAACTGAGTTGGCACATACATAATTTAATAAATCATTTTACTAAAAAAAACAAATAACTGAAAAGGTCTACAAAGTTTTCTAAAAGTGACCCAGGTGCGGATCCAAAGGAGGGTCTTGGGGATCATGATTACCGCCTCTTTTCAACGGAAACACTACATCTAGAATAGACGTACAATCTCATAATCTCATTAAATAGCACTAATAGCATAGCATTAACTATGGACTCTACGAACCAATTACAATTATCGCCAAATTATTTAAATTACACTGCGAAATTATAGTTTTCTATTTATGTATGTTGCCCACATTTGCAAACTTGGTTAAGTAAATTTTTAATTTTAACGAGCATATTAAGAATTAAATATAAAATTTCCTGTTGAAGGAATGATTAAAAGCGACTAATATGCAAAAAATATTTACCAAAAAAATGAAGCCGAAGCTGAAGAAGCGATTCCCGTTTTGCGATGGGATCTGTATACCGCAATCAGTAGCGACAATCAAATAGTAGGTGGAAAAAGTTCCAAAATTCCGATAGGCTTTGCAAGAAAAAATAATTTTTTTAAAAACTGGCTTTTATTAAAATGCACAAAAAAGGAAAAAATAAACCAAAAAGTTTATAAAATCCATATCTAATGTTATGTAAACCATAAACCAAGAAAAGGGTGAATATGGCTGCTTGGTAGAAGTATCATCAGCAAAAGTAAAGTATGATAAAAATACACACGTACTGTCTATAATCAGTTTAATTATGTTCTTATGTTTTTTAAAGGCTTGACGTGAGGTTTAGGGGTTTATTTTAAGGGGTAGGTAATTTTTTTATTCTTTCCAAATAATAGGTTGATTTCCCGAGTGCCTCAAAATGGGCATTTCAGTAATGATCTAAATCTCTCTCCGTCCAGCCATTTCTTCAGGTTTGGACTTTTACTTGCATTAATCGGGAAGAACTAAGTTCAACACTACCTTTATTTCGATCCACACTCGTATCAGATACAAATTTGTAAGTTACAGAAAAGAGAAATTAAAATTCCAATTAAAAAGTCTTAAAATTAAAATTCGAATTAAAAATCAATATTACAAAATCTTTACGATACTATGATCTTTATAAATTAATAAATTAGATATATGTAGGTAAGAGAAGAGGGTTTCTTTCTGCTGTCTAAGTAAATCAATTTTCTAGTCGCAGTCAGCTGCAACTTCTCTGTTGACCTATTTCCTCTTCGGCAAGAAACATTTTATTTTTCCGCCTAATCCTTCTGCTTGTGCCTTAAACTTGCTCGATGGGATTCAGAGTTGGAGAACCCTTCTTCAGGAGTAGCAACTGTTCAAGTCGTTTTTTAAGGGGCACAGTCCACAAAAAGCAACTCCAACCGAGTCAATAACTTAGCCCGGCAGATGTATCTAATTCTGGAACTTGTCCCGAAAAGTTACACTTTTCTTCAATTAATGCCCAAAACCCTTTCACGGATCGGAGTGGTTCTTTCATTCCTCCTTCAGGATACAGCCAGGTTACCTCAAGTGTTTTGTTTTTTTTTGGAAAGCAACTAATGTCGTCTTAAAACATCTGCGCGTGAGCTGCATGCATTTTTGTAGTTTTTCTAGATACAGGACGAGTGCGTGCTCCTCGGGGATGTTTTCGAGCGGAAATCGTGCAATTGCGAGATACTGCTTTCATTAAAATCCACTGATGGCTCGGTTGTCCAGTGCAACACATCCATCAATAGGATACTAGAAATCCAATCACGTTCACGGAAAACAATAGCCACTTAATGAGCTGCTTGACACCTCATGATTTAATTTGTCGCAGCTACCAAAACATTTTTGGGAATCAGTCTCAAAGCTGAGAGGGCCAGTGAGACTGATGGCTTCGTCAATTGAGAGTGTGGGAAGTTTCAGTCCCATGGAATCTACCGAACAAGATTCAGATCATTTGTCACGTTCGCGACTCATAAAATGCATAAATTTCGTTAGAACGATGCCGCGGGTATGCCTATCCGCTGCCAAATGTCCAACAAATTGGACAGCCCAAGACTAAAATTTCGTGGTTTTATGGAAATTCGATTTAGTTGTAATTCAGGGCAGCGTAGCACCTCAATTGAAAATGAATGCCGTCTCGCAGGGTATCTTCTTCGGTAATTTGTCAATCAGCGGGGATGGGTGCTCTGGTGGACGCGTTTTAATGAATCTGCTGAGAACTGATTTGAATACCTAAAATTGAGCAATACATGGTAGGAATTTTCTGGTCAACGTTAATTGTATTTGCCGGCTTCACTCAGGAAATCGTGAATTGTCTACAAAGCTCAAATTCTTGGAAACCAATCGAAGGCGTTGGTCTAAGATTGTCGTGACTTAGATAAGTAAACAAGATCATAAAATTGTTTAGGTCTATTTCATAAAATTAAAGAGTCTCATATTATAAACAACATTTTCGTTTTAAATTTGGGTTACTATTTAAACGAATTAAAATATAAAATCACAGTTACCTACATACACTATAATTCATGAAAAATGGATTAAAGTATTATTTGAATTCTTTGGGTAACATATGTACTTACAAAACTATTGATTTACCCGGTAAGGGTTAACGCCGGGCAATGGCAATAGGTGGGGGATACCCAATCTAAAATTTAAATAATTACTATTATTATTTTATTTTGGTTTATAACATATAAAATGCTTTACGCAATAGAGAATCTTATAATAGTGCCGGAATCTGCGTTCATTCAACTATGATATTTTTATGTAGGCTAGCAAAATTTGAATTAGTATTTTCAATTATTTCAATAATTGGGAAAAGAATTTGTACGAAAAATTTAATTAGTGTATAAAATTTAGGAACTGAATCGAATTTACTGGGGAATGTCTGAAAAAGAGAGTTTTGCAACAAAATTTTTATGCAATTTTCTTGTTTTTTTTTATTCTATAAGTTCATTTCGGTGCTACTGTGTAATTCTAGTGGAGAAGTGAACATTAAGTGGGATTTGAGCATTTAGAAATAATGTAGAGTTAGGGATTCTACGATGGGAAGGAAAAGTTCAGGTTTTAGATTGAAACCAAGATGTACTACAACTTAATTACCGCACACAGATTTATTTTAAGTTTATACTATTCTGTAATAAACTGAAAAAAGTTACGATTTTAGTTGTAAACGTTTTGCACACCACACATATGTTTGTGACGCTGGGTTCAGGTAAGAGAATGGTAGCGTTCCATCCGGGTACATATTACGTATACATATGTGACATTGGTAGCGAAAGCGTTAATCTTCAAATATTTATGTATAATTTCCTATTACTTTTCAAATTTATTGAATAAAATCTTTAAAAAAAACTTTGAATTTTTAACATGCGCATTTTTTATTCGCATACCTCATTGGTCTTTTAAAAATATTGAGAGTATATCATGTCAGTATAACACTTTTTCGGCATCAACATCTAAGTATGCATATAACCGGATTGATTCAAATTCAATCGACCATATTTTTCTTTCATTTAATACGTCGGTTATTCCACCCATAATTCTAGTATGCATTCGACTTTTTTTTTTTAAATCGCTTCTTTATAATTTTGAGCGTATCCCTTAAAAATCGTCTAATCTTGAATTTGGTATGAAGGAAAATTCGGAGCCCACATAATTTTTGCTCGAAAGGTCATTAAATCCGTACTGACGAACATCTGCCTGAGGTTCTCATGGCTGCTTTAGTAGCGGGAGTACCATAAGTAAAAAAAACGTTTAGACTAAAAAAATTGTTGAAAATAAATCCCTGAATCCGACTTGAACCTTGTCCTAGATCACAACTGCACCATAAAAGGAAAAGCCACAGGATAGCATTTGTTCCCACACCCCGTACCCAAGGATGCACTCTTCGTGTGCGTAAGGATTCAATTTCAGGTTCTTGATTTTAAGAAAATTTTCTCAGTTAAGAAGGAAAGGATTCAAACCTTCATAGTGCATTTTGTTTCTCACAGCATCCTGTAGTTTGCAACAGCCATTCAGAAAATACAGGAGTTTTAAAATATTCGCTTTGCAAAATATGAAAAACATGTCTAATGCTCGAACTGAAAATTATTTCACTAGTAGATTGCCGAGCAGAGGTGCATATGTGAAATTTGAATACTTCCGGAAGATATTGTTCCCAGAAGGCGATGGGAGTATCCAAATTTCGTTTCATGACTTCTCAAGTGGGCTTATGAGAAAACATGTGTTAAGCGTTAATTAGTCGGTGTGGCTTCTAAGAACATTTTTAGCCTCTTAATTGTTAGAAAAAAAAATGTTCCCTTGATGTATAGAAATTATGATATACCTTATATTATTAAATTTTTCATATCGAAATATAATTTTTAGATTGAGTGGAAATTTCAACAGGATGGTGTGCCTTTGCATAGATGGAGCTCAATTTGATATCTGCGATTTTCCCATTCAATTGTTCTTAACCCATTCGAGACAGCATATTTTTTGGAGACCATTCGCAGGAGCCGAAATGTTTTGTTACTCTATAGAGAACATTTTTATGCTTCGTCATTTTGGCTTTGGATCACTCATTTTATGGACTAAATTCAAACCAATACCAAATTTTATGTTTAAACACTTCTAAGATACTTTTTATTTTAAACCAGTCTTGTCTCAACGGCTTCATAATGGCTGATAATTGCTATTCAATATCATGGCATACACGATATGCAACCGATATTTTTGGCTTGGAAATGCATTGCACACACGGTGTGCAGTCAGTCTCGAATGAGTTAACAAATATAGAAAAATTTTCAAAAAATCAAAAGCTCTAAAAAGTATAAAATAATGTTCCGGTACTTTGGACTTCTTCATTGTTACTTACAATAGAACCATCTTTAGATGCAATCTACATACAAATAATACGCCGTTTTGGATTCAATATGTTGTCTTCTACATCTGGCCAGGCAGTCTGAGGACTGTTCTCTCGAATCGTTCAAGCTCTCCAACCAGAGTGGGAGAAACCGTGCACCACACGGGTAAGGCGTTCGTAAGTATAGGACGAATCAGAGTTTTGTAACATACATTAGGAGCTTAATGCCCGGGAAAGCGTATTTAGAATTAATTATGGGCTTAAGTGATGACATCGCATGTTTGGCCCTCGCGAGCACCCTGCGAGCGTGGTAATTAAATTTCAGCCGATGACGCATTGTCACCCCCAGATACCTGATTCTATCAAATAGATGATTGTGAAATATGGAGAGATATTTACTTTCCTTAGGGGCCAGGTGGTGACCCTTACCGGAGGCGTTACGAAAACAGATTAACTTACTTGTGTCTGGGTTAACTTTAATTCTCCACTTTTCAAGAAACAGGGAAACCTTCTGCAGGTGCTTATGCAGGGCCGACAGGGTCTGAAAAGGAAGAGAAAGGCAAACACAACCGTATCGTCAGCATACTGAAGGGAGCTGGAGTCGCCCAACTCAGCAGGAAAATCGTGAAGGAACTCATTAAACAGCCGGGGTCTCAGAATGGACCTCTGAGGGACACCGATACCGATTGGGAACTCCAAGGACACCTCCGAGCCCAGACGTACCTTACCCACTCGGTGAGACAAAAAACTACCATTCTCAAAACGTGAACGAGCCACTTCGCTCGAACGAGTTTATGAAAGAGGCCACCGAACCACACCGAATCGAAGGCCTTACTGAAATCCAAGGAACAAGTCATAGTGCATTTTTGCTCAAGCAAGGCGGACGCTATTTCATCATGTAGTTCCAGAAGAACATGCTCCGTAGAGAGGCCCCTCTCAAACTCAAACTCAAACTCAAACTGGATATCAGGTATTAGCGCTCGGCCCGAGCAGAAGTCCTCCAGGTCTGAGAGAATGACTCGCTCCAGAATCTTACCCATGTTGGGAAGCATTGAGATTGGTCGAAAGCTCACAATGTCCCACGAGGATTCGCCCTTCGGGACCGGTACTACAATCGCCACCTTCCAGGAGGAGAAATAGCTATTGTGAATACAATTATTGATTATGATTGTGAGGGGCGGGGAGATAACGCTTGCCACCTTTCTTAGGATAAAATTAGAAACGCCATCCTCGTCAGAAGGGCGTTTATTGTTGGAGGTCCTAATAAAGTATTCCACTAACTTAACTGTGGCAAACAAATGCATCTCAGCAGGAGACTCAGCCTTGTTATCGAAATTTACCAGTGAGTCCCGTCACTGACCTAAAGTCCTCTATCAAGCTCTCAATCTCCCAAGCTAATGGCCCCGACTCCCCACCACTCGCTTCGTCATAAAGACCCCACGAAAGGCCTCCAACTTATCTCTTGTGTCCTATAAACTTGCCCCAAGTATTCCAGGGGATCAGTGGTCACATTCAGTCTGTATTTTTGCTTGCCCGGTATACGAGCGATCTCCCTAAAGACATATGGTGATGGAGTTATCTTTTCCAACCTTAGCACAAAAAGTCCAGGTGCGAACCTCCTCTGGGGAATGTCGCAGTTCGAGGGTGTATTATACTCATTCTTATAGCCGGTTCACACATGAACCAGTCATAAACTCTTCTTCCATTGGAATTTGTGATCACATCTTCCCACTCAGGGTGGCGAGCCAACACACGCCCGAGTGCCCGCAAATCCGAATCCAAATTCCGTGAAGCCGCGCAGGACACATAGATCGCGCCGAACAATACAGGCACCTCACTACCCCCCAGCGAAACAAATACTTCAATTAGAGTAGCCGAATGTATGAAAGGAAGTTCCCACATGGAGGTACTTGAGATGTTTTTTTAAGACTATTGGTGTGCCACGACCCTGGTCATTTCTAATCAGCGTATAATTCTCAAAGCAGGGGCGAAATCTACCCGATAGACGGGTTTCCAAGAGGAACGAAGCGGTCGGTTCTCTAGTCCGCAAGTCATCATGCAGCATGCAAAGCATAAGAAATTATGGTTGTAATCTCTGATCTTGTTGGGAATTTTTAGAGTACGGGGTACAACGTATAACCATAGTTTTCGGCGATCTTTAATTTCAAAATGAAACTATAAAACGCAAGCAGCAATTGCTGCATTGAGAACAGGAAGACGAATCAATTGGTGACAGGAAACGTTTCTATTTTTGTGTTCATAATGATAAAAATGCATAAACCTACTCTTTACTCTGAACAGCGAGCATACGCCTTCCAAAGAGCAATTAAAATTGTTAATTTTGCGGCGACCTATGAAACAAACAAACGAGTCCTTATGGAGCTATGCAAGGTCTATAGCTGCTCAATGTCAGTCAAATTTAATTAAGCGATTTATTGACTGACCGTCCCGAGCAATAATCTAAACAATTTTACATGCATACCCCGGCGATCTCTGTCTGCTTCAGCCGCATCGGCCGCAGGAATCAGGCCATAAACTCCGAAATGTTTTGATTGCCGTGAAGCAGCGACAGATTCATTAACGGGATTCGGAGATCATCTTCCTCGCGGGCAGATTAATTGCTGTGACCGCGTCATCCATCGTAGCCATCGAGCCGCACACTTGTATGCTATCGCTCGCGGTCCTAAGACACAAGACGGAGTCATTCCACCTTGGCATGAGTGGATCGTGGCAGCATCACGACTCATGGTATCTGTTGAAATATGACCATAACGGAGAAGCGCGACGACACTTGTTGACACCTCATGTGGGCGGGGAGTCTCGAAAGACAGTGGTCCCAAGTGGGCCACAACGCCAGTGTCATCCGCAGCTCATCAACCAAATGGTCCCTGGTCAGATAATTTACGAGGAAGCCTAATCTGCGTGCAGTATGGCCCTGGTGCGATCCGGTTCGATAGGGCCTCAGAATAATGCGGCGAGCGCAAGCAGTAGGCCGTAGACCATTATTGGGTCATGCTAGTGGGTGTTTTCCATTCATCTCAGTTTTGTGGCGCGAACTCGGAAGACGAGCTCATTCACAAGTCCGCCACCCACTGTAGGTTTCACTTTAATTTCCGTCGAAGCGGCTCTGGCTAACGTGCCCTACACGTGCGCGGATTCACCATCCGCTGTGGCAATCTCTAGGTGTTGCACAATGGACCGTGAGAACCGGGCGCTGTCTCGGCTTTCTCTTCCGCAGATGTAAGCTATGATGACTCTTGTGTGTAAACAATCTGTGACCTCCAGACAATCGCTGTTCCCGATTCCTCCCGAGTTTTCTGCACATCCAGGGATTTCGCTACAAATATAATTTCACGATAGCAAAAGGAGAGCAATTCAATTTAAATTATTCTTAAAACAAAAGGCAGAGTAGTTCTACCAAACTCAGATCCCTCTTTACACCTCAATCAAACTGATTACAATAAAGCCGTTGGTAACCATCAATCCATAAAATGCAGAAGGCTATCGGGAAGATCTCAAAGAAAAATATGGAAAAATGATGAGAAATTATTTGCCTTAGTACGAATTTGAAAACTAAAAGTTACCATAATGTAGAGTTTTGAGGAAACTAGTAAAGTAAGTATACTTTACTGGTATTGGAAATTATAAGAAAAATATGGATAAGTATGAATAGAATTCACTTTTTGATGGTTCCAGCTTAGAAACAAGATACCCGGAAAAAAACAATTTCAATTGTAATTGCAATTGAATTATAATAATGCACGATATACTACAATATATGGTCACTTTTGCAATAAATTTGGCTTTTAAAACAAATACGTATGGCACTCAGTGCTATAATAATAATAACAATAATAAAATAGCCTCGATATATTAAATTTTCTACCGCAATTCGTGTTATAATATGCTCTAGGCAACAAAATGCCTACTTAAATAGCGGAATATTCCTAATATGGTACAAAACATATTTTTATTTAACACGGAACCACAAGAAATGCATATTAACGAACGTGTTAATAAAACTGCTCGCTTATCTCTCATTTTGGAAACATTATAAAAATTTATGAAACATTTTAAAAAAATCACGGATTGTTAAAGGAACTAGAAAAGTGATTCAGGTGGAAGCTTACATTTTTAGATATATTAAAAAAAATATAACAAACTTTAAAATCTACAGAAAAAACCAATTATATTAAATTCAATATAAGGTGTGTTATTAAGAAAAACTAATAAAGTACGAGTTAAACTCGAGAATAAAATGTTTAATATTGAAACTCTTTTCTTTTAAATATGAAGATGGAATTTTTGTATCTATAAATTTTACTCCTGATAATTTTCATAATTGCAATTGTTGTAATACATAAAACTTTCATTAAATTAATGTTATATTGTTATTAATATACATAAGTTTTAGTTAGCACGGCAAAAATACAAGTTCTTGTAAGGTATAGTCAAAAAACTGTATCATTGAAATGGCTCAATAGAACCTTTATGTGATTGCAACTCACCGATAGATGTGGTCAGCAATAATTCCATTACTATTTGCCAATGTATGTCTTATTTCAAAACGTGCTCAGGTTTTCCTTTCTATGTAATTAAATTATAACAACAAAATTAATAAGTGAAATTAAATTACTGTTTTTCTTGTTGTGTTTTTGTATTTTTCCTTATATCAAAATGAACACTCAAACTAAGTCCTAGACACATTTTTTAAATTGGGTCAACATTTTTGAGCCTTCCGCATGTTAGTCTCTTTTGTAGAATGTTTTTAATTTCGAAACTAACTCACCAGAAAAAACCGCGAAGTGTTTCATTAAATGTGCTTTCGGATCGATGCAAAATTGTTGTTGATCGATATTAACTATACAAAGCCCAATGCAAATGTCTAAAAGTGTTACAACTTTATCTTATATAAATAATGAATAAATGAGCATCAATGAAAGATGTAAGAAAGAAAATTGAATAATGTTTTGATGTTTTAGTCGTTTCTAGCTGTGGGATTACTTTTACATTTTATCGACACCCGTTCTTTAGGGGTTATCTCACCATCATGTTCAGGAGTGTTCGTAAACGACACCTGGGTCAATTCGGTACGGTGGTTCTTGGGCTACAACTGACTTCTTAATGGGCATATTCCCAGACACCAACTGCAGGTCCACTTCGCCGGAAAGAATCCAATATATGAGAAGTAATTAGATGGCCAAACCTGGCGGCAGCCACGGAATATCCGATTTGCAGCAATTAAAAGCGCAACAGCTCCAAACAATTTGACAATTTGTTCTGCCGGTGAGAAGGGCTTTGAGCTCGCGGCAGATCTTATCCGACACCGTGGCATATTTTTGAGCGTCAAGATGGTGCCTGCGCTGCGGCCTGGTCACGTTTGCAGGTCCTGGACGCGAAGAGTTCATAAATTACGAGGCAAAACACCGGTAAGTCCAGGAATTCTCAAGGTAACCAATAGCCAGCGAATGGGCACATCTTTTCGCCAGATACACGCCAATAAATTCCTCAGTTAAGTGTGGGCTCGCGCTTTATGGCGATTTTTGCAATTTATCAGAGAATGCAGTATTCGAGTTTTTGTAGATGGTGGTTGACGACACATATGTGTGGTAGAAAATTTATGCGGTCCTAGAAGCGATCCCAGAGGTGCCTCAATTAAATTTTCCCCTCAATCAGCTCAATTTTTAACTTGTCGCCACGCGATTTCCCAACAAATTCCACCCAACGCAGCCACAATTCGACTCAAATGCAATTATTATTTTTGCCAAAATGTTTGCATGCAGTCATCCGAGATATGCGCACCGTCCTCATCCTCCGCCCAACCTTTGAATTCGCTACATTCACTAGCTTGCGGTGCGCGCCCAACTAGAGAAGCGTTGCTTGGGACGAGTAGCCCGCAGCTGCATACTGCCATTTTGCATAAGCGCGGAATTTTGGGATTTTATACCTCTCACCTGACCACATATGATTCCGTTGAAAGGTTGCTGAAAAATCTAATCAGCTTTTATTAGCGAAACTCGCATGAGTCAGTTGTTAATGTCGTCTTTCATCATCATTTGAGTTGCTAAGCTCAACTTGAGGTTTGCTATAATACACAAATTAAAAACACTTTGTTATATGTGGGTAATATTATTTCATTTTATGGGGCTCTTATTTTAAAAACCACACCGTTCGCCTACTAATTTATGCTTTTTGTTTAGCCCTCAACAGGTGCGCTGTGCTACGTAAAATTTAAGATAAAAAAACTAGTGTTAGTGCACTTATGTCACAGTAAAATTTATCTGCGGAAAAAATATAGGGCATAGGTGGTCCAACTCAACCCCCTATAAATTTAAAAAAAAAATATTTCATAATTTCCGATTGTCGAAATGTGTTAAAAAGATCTAACACCCTGCCAAATTAACTCCTTAGTTACGTTTTTTGTTTTTTGGAGCCTCTGATAGTTCAGTTGTTAGCGCGCTGTCCTACCGTCCCAGAGGCTGTGGTTTCGAATCCCACGAATAACCATGGTCTCCTGCGCTACGTGGTAACACAATGGGCCAAGAATTGGCCTACGTGTGCCTTTCTAGGCAGCCACAGCAACCTAACCTAACCAACGTTGTTTTTGAGAAAAACGTCTGTGGAAAACAGACGGACGGACGTACGGGCGATCCTATGCAGCAATGATCTCCAAACTATTTTGACGAAAATAATTATAAATTGTACTCCCTAATTATATATTTAAAAATCGGGTGTTGATTATTATTTGCCGCTTTTTGTTCCTCTTAATATTTATATTAATTAGTTCAGTATAGATATAAAAAATTATTAATTTTTTCTTTCTTTCAAAAATAATTGTAAAAAATAAAAAAGTATTGAACATTTCAGAAATAAAGAATACAAAATAAACCTCCAACAAACAAGTATAGTACGTGGTATATATTTATGGTGTATGGTATTTGATAAAGTTATTATCGTTGTAATATACTCGTACACGAGTATTGCTTTACAATTCCACAAGAAAGAGTTTTATACTTTTAATTTTGTACGCGTAAGAGGACATAAAGTATTTTGAATATATAGGTAAATATGATTCGTGCCTCTACAATTTTCTGCGTACTCCTCGGGGTACGCCTACCTCACTTTGAAGACCTCTGCTATAAGGCATTACCGCTGGCGCGGAAACATAAAGAGTAAAAACCGTATCAAAATGTAATTTTTGTCGTTCTTTCTTGTTTCCTTTTGCAACAGTTGTTTGTTGTAATTGAAACGTAATCTAAAAATTTAATAATAAAGAGCTGGTTAAGTACGAGTCGGACTCACGCACTGAAGGTTTTGTACTACGGAAAACCCTAAAAACGAAACCGCCCAACCGATTTCTACAATATTTTGTAAGTGGGTATGGTTGATTCCACCTTGAAAGATAGGACACTTTTGGACCCGAGAGGTGGTGATGTTGCCGACATCTAAATGTTTTTTTTTTAATTTTTACAAGAAAACAAATTTTTTTTAAATATTTTTTTCAGATTCCTCATCCAGTATACAGCGCGGAAATTCATTTTGGCATTTCTATCTTTGGTAAAAGCGTGCTTCTATTTTTTCCATGAAATTAATGAAAATAACGTGAAATATATAGACAAAATGCGAATTAAAGGTTGTCGGTGGTGATTTAAACTTTTCCCAGATGATACAATATTTTTGAAGTGTTCCACGGATATAGGAACATAAACAACGTGTGAGTTTAGCTTTATTTTGTTTATGATTTGTTTATCGTTTTATATTTATATTCTATTATATCTATTTTATTTCTTTTCTATATATTTCATTTTATTTTATTTTAATTATTTTGTGTATTATTATTATTTGAAGTAAAATACCGCGAAGAAGGTCAAACTTTAATAATGCACGCAGTATAGGAACACGAAACCATTGAAATGCAAGAGTCAATAGAATGCACGCACAAATTTCGCAAATAAATGAAGAACACAGATTCAGCGCAGTACAAAGACGTACGCAAGCAATTTCAAGCAGATCGCAACGAATGTTTGCGGCAAAATGCATTAAGTGCCAGCGTAGCGCGTCAAAACAATATAAACACGCGCAGAGCACAAGAACGACAAAGACATATACTCTATATATAAAATCAAAAGTTTGTTTGTTTGTTGCTCAATTAGGCCTAAACGCTTGGTCCGATCATTTTCATTTTTTGAGTGAAGGCACTGTATATTTCGGCCTAAGATATATACTACTTTTTATACGCCGATTTGAAAATGGCGGACCCAAGATGGCGGCCAAAATTTGGATCAAGGGATTGCCATGTAAATTGGTATTTGGAAGTCTTGACTGCGGATCTATGTTGGGAAATTTAAGATGGCGGAGCCAATATGGCGACTAACAATTTTCGAAATTTAACGAATTTAAGTGAAAATTAGTGATGTGGGTATTTTGAGGCCAATAATTTTGAATCTACTACCAAAATTTGGAAATTCAAAATGGCGGACCCAATACGGGGGTAATCAACATTTTTGGAATTTAACAAATTTAAGCGAAATTTATTTAACTCTAAAACATGTACGGAAGATACATAAAACATATTCATAAACATTCGTCTCTCAGATGAACATATTATTTTGATGATTATTGTTTTATAGAATACAAGCCGACCTACTTACTGCAACTTTATTAGAATAAGTGCACTCTGCTTAAAAGTTCATCTTTCTATCTCTTTCATTTTAATAGTTTCAAGTGTTTACATATTTTGCGCGTTCTGTGAGACAAATGTTTATGAATCTATATATAATACAAATATGGACTGATTATTTTGAAAGTGGGGTAAGCTAAAAATGTCTTAAGGTAGATTTTTATATATTCTTTAAAGTAAAATTAACCTAATGACATTTTGGATTTACACCACTTTCAAAAGAAACGGTCAATATATAAAAACCGTTCAAGATTGATCTGAAAATTGACACTAGGGGGCTTTGGGGATGCTGATTTTGAATTCGCCATAAAAATTTCTAGATTCAAATTCCTCAATTTCGAAGAATTTTAATGAAAATTAATTTCTAAGAGTATTTTGGGTTATATAATTTAAATATACCAAATTTCAAGATGGGTCTGCCAAAATGAATAAATAAAAGTTAAACTTCAAGGGATTGCCATAAAATTAAATACAAAGGGGTTTTGCTGTCTTCGATTCCGGCTATCAATATTTCCAAATTCCAATCCAATATGGCGCTGAAATTTCTTTGGAGTAAGTAATTTGAATGAAAAATAATATCAAGACAATTTCAGAGCTACGGAATTCAAATCTAAAATTCATAATAGCAATTTTTAAATTTCAAGAAATCCAGTTCCATAATTGCAAGATATTTCTGCTTTCGCATCCACAGAAATTACTAGCTAAACTGCATTACTGAACTTTACGCGCATCGTCCGTAGCCTGGTAAATCAGGTAGTATTGCATACAACTTACAGCTTTCCACGTGAAGCCGTTTTTGTAATAGGCCTGGTAATAAAATATGTCTAAAAACTATAAAAAAAAAACTCCTTTTAACAATACCAAACATAGGTATATAAATTTCCTGTACGGCGTCTCCATTCAAATAAAATATTTTTTATAACTTTAAATACGATTTTCGTCTCTCGGCCAAGGATTTAAATAAATATGATGTGCTAGTTTCAAGTCGATATCTCATTTCGTTTAGAATTTAAAAACCTCTGGCAGATGGACGGAAACCTTTGCCACAATAATAGGGTTTTTTTAGACCCTACGGAACGGAACCCTAGTAACTATTTAGCTTAGAAGCAATATGCTGATTTTGAGTCTGTAATCAAAATTTGGAAATTCCAGATGATGGAGGATTTAAAATTTTTGAACTTTAAGGGATTTCAATGGAAGTAAATATCTAAGAATAAGGTAGTTCTTTTGTAGTTCGGCCAGTTTTGGTAGACAGAGAGTCTAGTTAGTAACATACTCGTACATATATAGAGGTAAGTCAATCCTCAGTTGAGAGTTTGGCACATGGTACTCATATTTCAAGTTAGATTTTACCTGTTCTGTTGATAGACAGAAAGGAGTGCTGCACCAGTCAGCGAAAAGAGGGCCCTCGGAGCTAGGTCTCATTAAGCAATCTTCATTAATTCCTGCGCTATGCCTCACCTGACACTCACTCAGCTGCGCAGCAGGTTCCTGAGGCAAATTCTCACATAGGTGGGCTAGGTTCATTCACAAATCTCGGGAACAGCGGCAGCTGGCTGAGCCCTAAGAAATCAGCGAATCTATCTAAATACTAAATTGGCAAATGCAAATTGCATGTCGGGCGTAATAGACTGTGACGCGGCTGCGACCGCGCGGTTTGGAAGCGAAGCAGCGATGCATCGATGCATCGAAGCAGTGAGCCCGCAATGCATCGAGGCAACGAGGCAGATGGTGGGTGCCAGTTGCATCTCGTGCATCTATCCGTCCTTCGGCGACTCGGTGCAGCGATTGTGGCGAACCCTCGAAGCCAACACCTCACCGTCATCGCCACATTCCGGATTCCGGATCCGCCAGGTTTTATCGGTTCGCGCAGTGCCGCGACGGCAAGGTTCGCTCGCTCAGGCAGGAATGAAAAACGAGAAGAACGCCGGCCGCCACGCCGCTCCAAACATTTCCTCTTATTGTTCGAGGCGTGGAAAAGTGAGTGAATTTTGCAACAATTTTCACTTTTTAGCAATTGGCGAATCTCACGCTCATTGGTGCGGTACTTCGGTCTGCGCTGAGATTGGCCGGTACCTTGACGATTGCTGCGCCAGCCCAGGTGATGGATTCGGCCGCTATTGAGACGTCTTCCCGTCGCTTCATTAGCGTGCTACTGAGGTGAATGCGAGCGGCAATTACCCGGGGCTGTTTACTTTTTGTTATGCAGTTCCGAGCAATTCCACCGATTCCGACAGATGCTTAACTGGAGCGAATCCATGAAATCTTTATGGCGAGCAGCTAAGGTCATCGCCGCAAATCGCCGCTGGGTGTGATCACCTGAAAATATTCAACACATTTCGAAATGTCTCTCTGATCAGTGACCTGGGTGGGTTACACCCCTAAGGACAGTAAAAGGTAAGAATTTCCCATGATTTTTCACTACATCGTTGTGAAAATTAAGTATCCAACACCTTTCGAAATGCACCAATATTAAGCAAAGTAACACCTTTATAAATTTGTTATGCACTTATTTCATCTCTTTTTTTCAATTTAAACCCTTGAAAATAGCCAATCGAATGATACATAGTTGTACAACGTCGATTTTAGCGATATCCAACCTTGTTGCACAAAAAATAGTCATACAGCAATTCTCGAAAAGTTTGGTATTAAAATTGCAAATAGGTTTGGATATACCTACTTTAATTTAACGTTTTCAATTTTCAAAATGTTTCATTATGGCATGCAAATTATCCTAGAGGAATTAAGGCATTTTATTATTTTTTAGCATATGTTTAACGGCATAAAAGTACTATAAGATTAAATTGCATCTCCGGACAACATTTAAATTTTTTTCTGGTATGAGTTTTAATAAAATCTTTAGTAAAAGTAGTAAAGGATTGAGTCCAAAGTGCATTGCTAAACATTTCTTCTCGATATTTTTGTATTTAAATAAACTTTTACAGGTATCTAAAAAAGATATTAATTCTGTCACAATACGATCAGTGGGAATTATCAAATCGATTACACAATCCGCGTTTGTAGCAGTTATTTCAACTTAATTCAGCCAGTTAAGCGAGACTGGATCCACTCACTCCAATTTCCATCCAATCTGCGTATATATGGGATTGCATTCAGAATCAACTTAGATTCGATTCTATACATACTCGTATACGTAGTATTGGAGACGGACATTTGATTTTAATGAATCATTTTTGTTGAAATTAGGATTACGTCGAATTGTTCCCATAGAAATTTGATTTGTATTGCAAAATGATTAGTTTTAGATTTTTGTGGCCAGGACCAAATTGAAGGCTTCCTTATTCTACATTTTATTTATTTGGTAGATTGAAATTAAAACTTTTTAAAGAATCAAGAATTAAATTAGTTAGAATTTTAATTTAGATTCTAGAGGTAAGAGATCTGGACGATAATCCGAGTAAACCACAACTTTAAAAAATCCAAATTTCCCTTGTATAGATAGTTTTTTAAACTATGGGGGTTATCTAGTAAAATACATGCATTTTATATATATTATAATTTCATATTTACAGGCAATAAGTACCAATTTCAATACAGACAAGAAGAAGCCCAAGCTAGCTATAATTTGTTTTTTTTAATTTAACCATTAATTGCAATTTAAAGGATGTGAATTTTTGAAACTTGAAATCATTTTTCATAGTTACACAAACAACTTCATTTGCAAGGTTTGAAAATTTGGTTTGAAACAAATTTTTAAAAATGTCTATGGAATATAAAGGCATAAAAGACTCTGTTAATTCAAGTATTAATTAAGTTGTGAGTAAAATGCTCTTGATCAAATAAGTTGACTAATAGCAACTTCATTTAGATATTAGTGGCAGTTTAAGAAAAAATTGTTGGGTACATTCTACTCTGATGATTAAATCTGAAATGTTTTGTATAACCTAAGGGAACAATCTTGAGTTCGTCTAATATTGCGACCATCCATCCACCTATCGCAGTAAAATCCTTACCAGCTGGCAAAACCCTTTCAGTGTCATCGCAATCTGACCAAATTCAATGTTTTGGCACCCATCTGCTAGATAATCCAGAGCACAGCTTGTGTAAGCAGACGACTCAATTGCGATAAATGTAGCAGAAATAAATGGCATAATAAGTTGCAATAATTACCCCCAGTGTAATGTGGACAATTCGCCACCCCCATGTTTTGTTCGGCTGACTCAAGGTGGCTCGACTCAACCCTTTCTGCCGCCCTCGCCACATGCTCATTCTGCTCATTGAGTCGGGATTTGGAAGGGGTTTCCAAAGGAAGGCGCCAAGGTGCCTGTGTATGTACCACATGCAACATATGCTCGGTAGTTACCCATAAATTTTGCATACGATTCATTAGCGACATTCGAGAAATTATGCGGCGGTGGGATCACTCCTATCGCGCGGGTGTGCCAACTGCGCAATAAGCGGCCCCCGTTGGGAGTCGCGTTAAATCGAAGGTGAAATTAATTTTGCTTTTTAACAAGAATTCTGGGAATCCATTGCGTAATAGTACCCGCCGGCGTGGCATAGTAGGTGAGGTGCGATGCGGCAATCGGGGCTCAATGACAGGATGCAGCCTCTTTTTAGGGCGAATCTTAATTGGTTCCGTGCCCAATTAGCGATCCAATGAGAAGCTTTTCACTAATTGCGTTTGGGAAGCTTTTAGGGGCACTGAGGTGGTCCGAGAGGTACCACTGGCCATTAGCAATTATAACGCTCACTAAACTCTAAATGGATGGGATCGGACGGCGGGAAACGCCCCCAAATTAGGTGTAAAGCATTTTGTAACATCGGCCAAAGTCGCTAGATTGCCGATAAGCGCCGGCTCAAATTGCTCCACGGAATTGTTTTGCGACGCTTTGCATATCCGGTAGCACTTTGCCGCTTCGCTGTTTTTTCACATTTCTATGCAACTTGGCGCGGTGTTAGCCAGCTGAACATTGGAAAATGCTGAGATCGCGGTGATAAAGGGTTAAATGGGACAATTTACAGCTCCACTTTGCTAGACTTTGCTTTGACACTTTCGTGTGGTCTGGATTTTAGTCTAAGTAAGAGCCCTGGGTCGCATTCGCATTCTCGGGTTTTGTTAAAAATTTGTTATTTTCTCGAAACTCGAAGAACAAAATTTTGTCCGATAATGTTAAAATATTTACTAAATTTTACTAAATTATAAGTAAAGTAATAAAAATGATCGTATAAATTCTGAAACTGTTTTTGATATCTTTATGTTAAATTGAGGATTTCTAGGATTTTATATGATTTAGGGTCTATTTCATTGGTTGCATGGATAGCATGTAAATTTCTGTTCCACAAGTTATAAACGGATAAACCTCGTAATAAACTAACACCTAGATCACATGATTGTTATTTTTTTATCTATCAGATAACCCAACATTTTTCAAAGTGACTGAAAATGATTCTAGTTGAATTATAAATTATTTTGTAACTAGTATGAAAACAGGCAATTTAATTCATCATACCATTCCTTACCGTACCATAGGGTCTAAAACAACCGTATTTTTGTGGTTAACTTTAACTGTCTGTACCCTCTGCCAGAGGCTTTAACTTTTACACAAAATGAGATATCGACTTGAAATTCATATATAATATTAAAAGCTGTTGTTTGGAGAGCTGTGCTTCACTTATTCAATATAAAACAAAAAAAAAGAAACTTTTTAAAAAAAAAATAATAAAATTGGTTCAAAAGTTTTCTTACATGAGCTGGTTTTTTTGAAAGTGGTTTAAGTCCACTTTTTAAAAGACTAAGTTAACGGTAATTTTAATGAGCTATAGACACCTTCTCTCCATAGGTACAATCACAATTTCAATAGAGTTCTATTTTGATATAAAATAAACAAAAACAGTTTTGCTGTACAATGCTATCGCACAAATATTTCTTTTGAAAGTGGAATAAGTCCATTCCTAATAATTATAATTAAAACAATTTTCTTATTGCAATTATTATTGATTATTGCTACTTCAGTGCAGTATATGAAATGAAAAGAGAAGACTTTGTCTCAACCAAATTTCTAGAAGAAGCAATATCAAACAGAAAAAGAAATACGAACGCAGAAATTGTAAACTGGCTTAAAATATGTTGGATGAGGTTCAAAAGTAATGAACCTCACAAATTTTTTTATAAAATTAGTATGGTAGAAAATGATCAATTTAAAACAATTTTTTTATTTGGAAAAAAAGGAAGACCAAAAAACCTCAGCAAAACTAATATGTTACCACTTTATAAAACTTCAAGGAGCATAACAAGAGAGAAATAGAACGATGTGATAAGTTTATTACCTTATATACCACCTATTCACCATAAATACTTCAATATGCTATAACTGTAAAATAAAACTAAGTTTAATATATCTTTTTTTTTATTTAAAGATTTTAACGAAGTAATTTTCATTTTTATATTTTTAATATAACTGAAATAAACTCTAAATAAACTTGGTTATTCGTGTATTTAAATGTCTTCATTTTAACTATTACTTTTTTCAAATAATATTAGTAATTATTATTTCATAATAAAATTCAAAAAGTGTATAGTGTAAAAAACATCACTCGAATTGATTAAAGTTGGCTAATTTGTTTAAATTGATTCAAAGGCAAACCCTTAAATATCTCAATATATGAAAAAATGGACTTATTCCACTTTCAAAAAAACCAGCTCACATTTATATGTGCAGAAAACGCAAAATATTAGAGAATCGCAAAAGAAAAAGCCTTTCCTTAGGTACTAACAGAATAAACATTAAAGATCGTATCGTCCTTTAAAATTCGTTTTACGTAATTTTAGTTTTTTCACATCAAAGCTACCTGTTATATAACTTACCGGAGACTTAAGTGGGGAAACACAAAAAAAAAAAACTATCGACCAGCTTACTATCTGAAACTATATAAGCAACCGGTGAAATAAAAATGATTTTTCATTAGGTTGATTTTACTTTAAAAGAAAATATATGCATAAGAATTTATCTTATGATATTTTGGACACTTTCAAAATAAATGGTCCATTTGTAGCTAGTAAAATTGAACTAACTTTTTTCAGAGTATATGGTATACTCCCCTAATCTGTCTTGGTATACTCCCCTAATCAGCCTTGTCCTCTAATTTAGTCTCTTAGATTAGCACTAATCTTAAGTTTATTTAATTGTACGTAGTTTGTATTAAGCGTTAAATAAATAAATAAGTATATGAGAAAAAATCCTTTCGTTTTTTTATCTGAAATTATCCAAATCGGAAAAGGAGTAATCATTGCAAGATTTCAAACAAACGTGTTAACAAAATTACGAGTAATAATACAAAGCATCCAAAAATTACCATTTTTTTGCAGCATTAGTACAACTCATTAAAGAAAGACAGCGGCATCGTCAATACTTAAATGAGTCGATTATCTGAATAATGAAATAATCGCTAATTAACCTATTCAGCCTGCAATCATTTATCTCGCGGACTGAAATCCCCCAAAGAAGCCCTATCTCTTTGCTCTTTTGCCCCTCACCCACCCGCCAGAACCTCTGATAACTCCTTTTGTTGGTATAAAAATTGATTGGCAGTGTACACCTTTCCTGCAGAGATCAATTGATGTTCCCGGCGCGATTGCAACATTGTTGCAGTTTTCATTCCCGCCGTTGGATCAGCTGCCAGTCCAATCCAAGTTCCAACGTGGCAAGTTCCCCGGGATGCCTCCGTCAAATTGGCACATTGCGATTTATCGTGGTGCCACCGTCTCGACAACTGGTTTTAATCCTTTTAAGATGTTTATTGGCGCTGGCGAATTGTTTTTTTTTTCCAGACCACAGATCGCAGACACATGCCCCGACAGTATCAGGAGTTGGATTAGAGCTATTTTCGGTTCGGAATTCAGTCGAATGTCCCATTTTTATCCCGTGTCGCAGTGAGTTTAATTTTAGCTATATGATTTGTTTGATACTCGATACTGTCAGCCAGCTATCGAGGAAGCACAAAGAAGGGTTGGGGCTCCAATGCTCATTAGTTCGCTACCTTCACGAATTTTCAAGAAACTCATGAATGCATCAAAAAACTAACTGCTTCCGGTTTTAGCGGGAAGCTCATGAATATTTCGTGGACATTAATTACTACCCCTTTTATGGTATCGCAACAACGCTTCAATATTTCAAATTATTTTCAAATACCTTTTGCTGTGTGTTATGCTATTTTTGAATTAAAATAAAAAAAATTATTTGTTAGACGAAGGAAGGCTTCTTTCTTAGAGATGCAACTCCCCTTCTAATTTTTTTTTCGGCCGTGAATATCTTGCAGAATCCTTTTTAAGAAAATTTTTTTTTTCTTTAAGAAGCATCCATTTTTCAGGAATAAGCCCCTTATCAAAAGAATGCACGTTATTAGATCCGATTCTGGATTGAGGGCAGTCCCCTTTTTTTTTTGGACGAAGATGAGACAATTAATCTTCTTTAGGGGAGAAAATACCCTGACGATTGTGCAAAAACAGATAAATGAAACTCCAGTGAAAAAAGAATCTCGGGTCGGAAATTGTATAAATAATTTTTTCCTCCCTCAAGATTTCCAATCCAAGAAATGAGAGCATATTTGATTTGACTAGAATAATGTGTATGAAGTAGAATTTGTTATAGTTGTAAAAATATATACAATTATTATTTATTATTTATTATAAAAGAGATGAATGGACATAATGCTTGAATCTTATGAAAATATTAAATAAAAATATTTGTAATACATTTAATTTTATAATTTTTCAAGGGTTTCGTTACCACGATCGAAATTTCAAATTAACATCTGCCGCATGGACAGATATCGAATTTAATTTTTTTTTTTTTGGGTTTTTAAATTTTTAAAGTCTATAAATGAATAAAAGGAACGTGGCTGTAACATAATTGCATTCACAAGCACCTCAACTCCAAAATATCCGAAAAGTTCTGGCTGCCAAAAATCTAAACGGGTTTGAATCGATCGGGTGTTTATGGCATTTTTCGATATGGCCGGTTCCAATCGATCAGAATCAACTGCAACCAGTTTGAATAAATAATACGCAAAAAATCTCCTCTAAACAAAAATATTGTCTACAATTCTATAAAACGTAAGCAAATATCATCCTACAAAATTTAGAAATTTAAAAACAATGTACTTTGTACATATTTACATATTGGAAGTGTGGTGATAGGACAAAATACGTGTCTAACAGTTGTCTATCTGCAGGTTTTATTTTTCTAAAAAATTGTCTGTCTTTCTGCAGAATTTTGTAAAATTTATGATAACTTCTCTAAAAATATGCCATTCTTAATATTTCTTTTTATCTAATTGACCGTCTTGATGCAGAATTCGGATTTAATTATTGTGGTGCTATTCAAATGAATGGTTTTTAAAATGACAGACTGTGTTTATACTTTTATTTATTTATTTTATTTATATTTATATTATAAAGATTTTAAGATTTTAAAAAAATGATTAGACATCCAGTAATAAATACTTTGTGTTTTATTTTTTAATAATATACATAGGTCAGCTGGGATATTAAAAAACTTATTTTCATGTACATATAGCAAATTCTTTTAGTTTTCACGATTACGTTAGTTTAGTTTTCTGGTATGTTAAAGAGTTCATCTAAAAAGATACAGTGAAAGTGAAAGGTTGTGAAAATTTATAGTTTTTAACGAAATATGTCAAGGGACGGTGAGTACATTTTTGAACAAGGAAATGTTAATTAATAATCTATGCTCTTTTATAAAGAAAATTAATTAATTTGCGTGTTACTTTGGTACTCGTTACTGAACAGTGATTAATGGAATAATTCCTTTAATTATTAACACCCTGAAAATACTGAGGTTAAAGCATATGAAATATAATGGTGTTAGGATGGCGCAGATTTAATATAGATAAAAAATTCACTTGTTTCGCTTTTTTCCCTTTTATTCAAGATTACAGATGATAAATTGAATCATAATATGGCATGATAAATCGTTTTGTGTTTGTGAAATATATCCTTTTAGTTGTGAAGCAATGGATTCTTCAAAATGTCTAGTCAAGGATCACAATACATGATACAGGGTTTATATGTTATATAATAGACCTACTCCAAAGGCTACATACACATAAGGTTGGCAAACTTGCACGTTTTTAAAAAAATCGTAACTTTTTCACGACGGTGTGAATTGGAGTTTTACATTTGTATTATGTCCAATATTTTTACTATGCTCTTTAACAATTGGTTTTCTGTAAATTTTATTTACGAGGAGAATGTCAAAATATATAAAAATTTTCAGAAAAAATAACAAAGGCAACGAAACAATTAGAAAAAAAGTAACTTAAAGAGGAGAAACAGAAAAAAAAGACTCTAGAAAAATTAAAAAGATTAAAATTATAAAATTGAAAGGAAAACAAATAATAAAAATTGGAGAAAAACCTTAAATAATATGAATATGAAAATATCTAATTTGTGTTTAATATACTTTTATATAGATATGTTAAGTATAAGTAAAATATTCAATTAAGGCAATATAAGCATAAGAGTAAAAGGTTATAAATTTTTAAAATAGTTCTGTGTTTCATGCTTCATTATAAAAAAATGGTGCCGTAACTGGTTTCAGAATGCTCATTACTGGAAAAAGAGGAGTTTTGCATAATTATCAATTATTTTCTATAGTTCCTTTTAATTAATAACTACTATTCAGTGCAGTTTGATATGTTATGTGGTACATGCTTCTAAAAAGTTATGTGGTACATGCTTCTAAAAATATTGATTTCGTAATGTCTGAATTGAATGCATTTTTATTTGCGTATTATAAATTTTTAAAATTAGATGTTTTCGTGAAGCCTAGTAATCTTACGCTTTTCTTTTTTAATACTTAATTCTTTCTTAACAAAAGCGAAATGAATGTTTTATTATACATATTCGGATTGCGCTAAATTTTCATAAAATTTTTGCTTTATTTTAAAATTTGAATATTCAGGTTATATGTACTAACTATGTAATAATTGCGTCAATTTTTGTTTAAATATTTTAAGTCGATTAACTAGCCTAAAATGCCTACAATTTGTTGTATACGGACAATATGTAAAAAAACAGTGTTAATCACAGTTCAAGAGCACAACAGCAGATGCCGCCATGTATCTTCAGTTTAAATCAAAAAAATCCCCGAAAATTATTTTTTTATAAACAGCAAAAAACCGGATTCATTAGACAGCGACATATGGAAGGTAACTCTTTTGCCAGCAGGATGCGTGCCTTTTATCCAAACTTATCCTGCACCTACAATTCGTTCGGTTCATCTGGCTCATAAAAAAGGACTATCGCCGAAGCAACAAATGTTCGGCTATTTCCCGCGCACCTTTCTCCGTTTTTATAAGAATTTTTTTGTCGAAATCTGCACCCCCTAGCAGAAGTACATAGCTGCGATTTGGTTAGGGTTTTGCATGCTGGGCTCAACAGTTTCAGGTGCGCGAAGGTTTTTTTCCGCCATTGTCAATCTCACAAAAGGAAGGGAGCGAAACTGATTGTCAGCACCTAGATACTTTTGTGGGCAAACCAAAAAATAATGAATATACTTTTGTTCACTTACTGCAGCGAGTTGCCTTACTACAGAACAGAACAGAATCATTCTATTCATGAATATTTTAATTTCTAACATCTTTGAGAGATAATTTTTCCTAACTAACGTTTTGGAGTCCTTAAGAAATTGCCAAAATAATGATCAGATTAAAATGATTAAAACTCAACCCTTATTACAATCATTTGATTTAAGACCAATTTTTCTTATTTAAAGCCAGATAAAGCTTCAAAAGTAATGGCATCATGCAAAATATTATTTAGGCAAATGTTTATTTATATTACGGAAAAAAAGTAATAACTTACAAAAAGCAATTGGAAAATCCTTAAGTAGATATCTTTTGAAATTATAAACTTTAATAACTAGTACTCAAATGTCGATCGTAATTAGAAAAATAGGTAATTTTATTAATTAATTATGCAATTACCTTATAGGAATAGCATAAAATAGACTATTGTAGAAAATTGTAATTATTGACGTAGATCATTATGGTGAGACTATATCGATACCTGGACATTATGGCATATACCAAAGATATTTGTTCCACCAATATTATATTTTCGATACTTATTACATTTTGGTAATTTTAATAATATCCATTAGTGAAATGGAAAATGTTCGATTATTTAAACATTCGGTAATGCGCAAAAATATATACTCCATTCACAAACGAGTTGTATATTTATTTATCAAATATTTTTACTTTCTCGCAATTTATAAGCGATAATTTTCAAAATACTCAAACTAGTTATAGGCAATTTATTGGCCAAATATTTTAAAATCCTCACTTAATTCGTAATTTAGTCACAATATTTTTATTATTCAAGTATTGGGCACCAATTTTCGGTGAAGAGAAATATTCGGTATTTGGGTATTCATAAATTTTTGGCCAATCAATTACTTATTACATGGAGAATGAAAAATTCTAAAGGGCGTTTTTAGTGGGCATGCCAAAATAAGTGGGATGAAAGATCTGACCTAGGCAAACAAAAAATTGTATGGCAGGGGGAGGCAATTTTAACCGTTTGGGAATTACAGAGTGATTCGTAAATTTAAATTTTCTATGGTATGCACATCACTATTTTATTTTTATCTTTTCATCAGCTCAAAGCAGCGACATCTAACTTACACCAAAAATTGGCATTTAGCCTTTCCTACCTATCTACCACCACCCACTGTAGGTACACTCAATTCCGAAATTGGAATATATTTTTCTTATTTTCTTAAAATTCAGCTTTTCCTCTAATTTTCTCCGAAATTCATGGAATTAATATGCCTATTTATTATTTTGAACGAAATGGCTATCATATTACCATTTCAACAAGAAAGAGCATGTCTAGGTTAAATACGAGTATAGGTAGAAAAATCTGTTCCTTAGAAAACGTTGACTGGTATATTATGTTTTATTGCCCTGTAATTGAAAAAGTCGTAAAACGAACATAATTTCTCTAAAAATTATCGGAAATATTTGTTTAGCATACACAGGTAATTACTTTTAATTATTGCTGCAGAAAAGTCATAAAAAGTTTAATGAAATTTATGTTATTGCCATAATTAGCTTGTCTTAGCCAGCCATACTTAGGACTACCCGGCGCTCTGTTAATAATACCTGACAGAAATTTTGTTATAAAAGATGGTCAGTTAGAAAGAACATTGATCATAGTTGAAAAAGCAAACGATAACTACTGGTGTTCTAAGCCGAAATATTTAAAATTAGCCGAATTCATTTTTGAGGAATATGCAGATATAATACATATTTACGTTGTAGTAAACGGAAATAAAGAGAGGCTGATCGGGAATACCAAAGGAGATTTCAAAATCGACGGGTACCCCAAAGAAAGGTTTTTCTGGGGACTTTCCAGAGGTTAGGAGAAACCGGAAGTGTAACGGATCCGCAAGATTCTACCGACGTCGAACAGCAAATAATCAGCATCGTCAGACAAACCCCTGAAATAAGCACGAGACAAGTTGTAAGACGATTAGGAGTGTCTTCATTTACAGTTTGGAAAGTTCTGCATCGAGAGAGATGACATCTATAACATCATATGCCAGTACATGGATTATTGGAAGGAGATTCCGAGAGATGATTGGAGTTTTGAACTTGACTTTTGGAATGCGACATAAATAACAGAGCGTTTCTATACCGAATTCTGTGAACGGATAAATCGTATTTCGATAAGGATGGTATCACAAACTTCCATAATCTTTATAGCTTCGGATACAGACTCATAGAGGCTAAGGTCGACATCATTTCAGTATAAATTTCGTGCCAATGTTTGGGCAGGTATCATGTGCAATCATTTAATAGAACCAATCATTTTGCCACAAGTGCTTAGTGGCCAAATTTATATGGACTTTTTGGAAAATACACTGAAAAAACTACGTGAAGACATCTCTTTGGATAATATATATTACCCATCAATATTAAACCAATCCGATGGGACACCAGGGCATATTGGTAACATTGTGAAGGTAAAATTAAATGAACAATTTTCTGAGCGGTGAATTGGACAAGGTGGATTGGTTCCTTGTCCTGCTAGACCTAAGTCATTTTCAAGCATCGTAAGTAGCGGCGGAAATTTTGAATAGTTTTTGAAGCTATTAACATTAACTTAAATTGGTTTTAATTAAACATAAAATATTTTGGGGTTAAATTTAGTTTAATTTCTATTTTATTTAATTTACCAGAAAAAGCACTAAAATTCTTGAAGCAGTAGCCATAAAATTCTGGAAATAATTCTAAAAGTTATACTCTGTGGTTTAGAAGGAACAACAAAATATAGTATACGGATTTCTAACTCCGGCTATTTTTATAGTAAAATTATTGGTCTAACAGCCCAAGGCCGAAGAATCGGACCGTTTAATTTCTTTCATTCTGATATTAAATTAAATAGGCTATTTTTAATTCAAGAATTTTATTGATGTTGTAGTTTGTTCGAGTGTAGTCCAAGGTGGTTTAATGGTCATTATATGAAGAGATTCTTTCGCTAATGTTCGATACTGATTTACACTATGTTGGTATATTTCAGAACTAGGATCAATAGGTAAATATAATTATCTATTTCACGGTTAAATCAATTAATTATTACTGTATTAAATTAGTAGCCTGGTTCCACTGTACAAATATTTAAGTTCAGAAGAATGCATTTATTATTTATTTATCAATTTTGTTTTTTTAGCGGGTTTCCTCATATCGTTGACACTACTGCTCTTCAAGCCAATTTTAATATCGGAGTTTGAATATTTAAGAAATTTAATTTTGTTTTTATTGAAATTTCTTTTTCAAAATAAATAATAATTATCATAGGAGGCAAAAGTAGTAGAAAATTAAATATCATTACGCAATTACAATTTCCTCATACTAATTTCAATCGTAATTTGTAATAGTGAGGAAAATGTTACTAGTAATTAATTACAATAAATTAATTGAACAAGAATTACCATTAGAATTTTAATTCCCATTGAAGTAATGGTAATGTTAGTTGTAATCATTACCAATGAAAATCATTATTTTATAGGTATGTAGATGAAACATTCATTCAGTCTCTTTGAAGTTATATGAAGCTAAACAAATAACATCTTTTTAGACCTATGCACGGTTGTAAGTAAAGGATAATGGGGATATTTAGGTTAAATAAATTATCTTAAAATAGTTTCAATTGAACAAATTTTACCCTATTAATAATGTTTGCGGACAAACAAAATTTTGAATATAATATTACACGAACTTTGAATATCGCATGATCTCATCGTTAAAAGCCGGGGTTTATTAAAGAAGAAGTGCTAGAGGTGCTAACCAATTTTCCACCTCATTTGCAGATCAAAATCATAAAAAGACCCGACTGCTCGGTACTCGGTCTCTGGCCGCTGCGACCCAGTAATTGAATCTAATTGAATCAACAACGAAACGCACCTCATTACCGCATTAGAGTGTAACACAGGTGAGTAAAATGCGCTCGTTGACGGCGGCATCGCGTTTTTCTAGGTACGCGGGCCAGAAATAAGAAATGAGTGGCTAACGCGCTTTTTCGGCTATAAAATCTAAGTTCGCGGGCCCGACGCGGCAGTAGTGTGAGTGTAAGTCAACGAGGTGAGCTGAAATGGATCCGAGGGAGCGCGTAAGGTTCGGGGACTTGTCCAAAATCGAAAAAATGTCGAAGACACCGAAAACGTGGTCAGGAAATTCCATTTCCAAGCCATGCGGCCCGCTGCGGTGGTGGCCGGCTAGCAGCTGAATTATGTTATGAAGACGAGCGGTAAATCACTAGACTTGAATGAGACAGTGAAGCGTGATGGTGGCCGGTGTGCTGACCACTGACCGGATGTTCGTCGAGATATCAAGACGGATCCCCACAGTCACTTATGTTGCCGTTTCCCCTGATCTTATTGTCTTAGGAGTCTTAAAGATTCACGCTCAAGTGAGTTGCGCATGCGCCTTGACGTGTTTTATGTTTACTTTTTCTTCGGATGATGGACTTTAGCCGTCGCGCTTTCGTAAGGAGATGTACCAAACGAGGGGAGATATTAAGAGCGAATTGATTCACCACACAGGGTCCGGGAGACGATGGTGTTTTTCTTCTAAGACCGCTTCTCCGGCTATCACTGAATTCATGTTTTGTGTGTGGAATTTATGGCTCTGTACCCGGCGCTTTAAGAGTCCGCTGGGTTTTTGTTCTGACGATGGATGCCCTGGGAACCGCTCAGCCAGGAGGGCTAATTAATTAATTAAATCAGCCATTATATCTGGAACAATGGACCACGGCCGTTTTTCGGCAATTAATTCGCCGCGAAACTTTTTAATAATTAAACGGAATTATGAGAAAAATGAAAACAGGAAGCGGGTTATGGCCTGCTTTCTAAATTAAGCCTGTTACGCGACGGATGACGCAATATTTTGCGTAATTTATCGCGATCTCTCACCTTCCCTGAGGGCTATTAAATATCTTACCGAGGCTGGGAGTAATTGTTCAAATATTCGGTGTATTTCAATAGATTTTATGGTACCCATTCCCCTGAAATTTCAGAAATCCTGTCGCATGAAAATATTCAATCAAAAATCTCCACAATTACTACATACATACCTATATTAGCTAAAACTTACCGGGCGAATAATCTTCGTTTTCCTCTTTGATACTCTATACGCATTCATCCTTATGAGCTTCGGTGAATATTACCAAATATCTTTAGATAAAAAATGTGTCCTTCTCTTTTGGTATGTATATAATTCTGCTAGAGTTAGTTGAAGAAAAAGAAAATTCTTTCACATCACAAATGCGTACATTAATACCACAAATGCTTGCATATCAAAAGCATTGCATTTTGAACAAGGGCGCACAAGGACTACAATTTGAACGTTTTGCTGGGGCGTACAAGGACAGTACTTGTCTATTTTTGAAATTTGACTTAAATTTCGGTCTCGATCTCATACCACCCTTTACCATTTGGGCCATTCCCTATATTTTGGCTCTTTCACGCCTGTGAGTTTCGGTATTCAGCCTTTCTATGCCTTTAGAAAAGCTCAACGGTCCTTGTTCGGCTGCTGCATGCCTACTGATCATTTTCACTCGAGAACCCTAGAATTATCAACATATTTTTATATTAAAAGAGCAAACTTTAATACTGGTTAAAAGTACAAAATTAAAGAATTAAATAGCGAATATGAAAACAAAATTATTTAATTCCTTCCATTTTTAGAAAAATAGGGTTAAAAAATACGAAGGTTCGTATTTGAATTTCGACTTTGATCCCAAAAAATATATGATTTCGGCATTTATTTAAAGTTATCTGATCCGATGTACAGTTTGTTATGGTTTACTCGTTTTTTTGTTTAATTTTTATTTTCAAGCATAATATCTGAAGTCTGTTGGCCTTACTCATATAGTACATATATGAAACTTTTCTATTGAAGGAAAGCTACAGCAAATTTAAATTTTGTTACCCTCGCAATGGTCTGGTAGAATCATAAAGAGACTTCGAACCCTACATTATGCTTGATATGCGTTACAAAGGTACTACAGAAGTTAGAACATTGAACCCTGTGGAACTCCAATAGTCACCGGGAGTGCACTAAATTCGACATTACTTATTTCCACTCTTAATCACCTATCATTGAGAAAGAACTTCAACAATATAACACAATCCCCGGAAAGTTCACTTTTCAAAATTAGAGCAATAAGTATAAGCCTTAATATTGCTTTGGTTAAAGACTTGCCGGCAACCATTGGTATCACTTTATATATATAATAATTATATAATTTATAATAGGTATATTAATGGAATAAGATCTGCAATATTTTATTATTATTAAAATAACATGCCTCGCTTTTTGATACCAGATCTTTCATTTCTAGATATTTTATTACGATTTTACGAAAGGCACAAAACTGCCAATCTTACGAGAAGGTATCATTTTTATTTTCTGAGTTGCGAAAAACCTCAGTACACTTTCCTAACACTATAACATGATATTTCATGATTTTATTCATAGTAGCACAGTAAAAGAACCGAAAATGTTCCTGAAAAACCCCTTGAGATAAACATTAAATATATGTTTTATACTTTTTTAAACAACTTCAAATCAGTCACTCAATGGCGGTCTCAATATGCTTAAAATTGGATTTAAATCTCTCAAAACCGTGTATATTCATTTTAAATTTATTATCCGGAGAATTTAAAATGATAGTGATGATCCTAAACAAATATTTTTTTAAAAAAATATATAGAACCGCCTCCTTACAATCTTACGAATTAAAAGGCATTGAATTAATTCACTTAAAAATCCTCTTGTAGGTACTACCTTTATCCTTGAACCTAAAATTTTACTAAATACGTGAAAACCTGACTGATATCAATCCAATACTAAAAAATCATGATAAACTGAATGTTTTATATTCAGAAATTATCCTATAAATTTCCCGGAAAAGTATCCGGTCCTGGTTGGAACGATCACAAAATTTAATTGATAACTCATTATCAACTATCATTCACCGGCTAGATTTGTTTTTGGTTCTTCCCTCTATTTACAGTTTATGGTATGTTTGCATTTCTTTTGTTCTAAAAAAACATTATTTTAATAACTTTCAGCATCTAAAACCGAAATGTTTTCTTCCAATTTCTTTCGAGTTTGGATCAAACTTTTTGCATTGCCACCAATTTATCACCCTCAGGTAAATGCCAGGTCTTCAAATTAATCTTTTAATAAATTTATAATCACGCTATCAATTTTATACCAACATTTATGAGAAAAACTTATTTTTTTATTTTTTGAAAATCTGCGGAGATTTATTTTGTTGATATATTTTTTTTTATTTCCAAGATGCATGAGAGAACAATTTCTTGGGTCTGAGGGTGTACACCTGCGAAAATAATGAAAAGTTGGATGGCACTGGAATCGAGGGCTGGCCGAAAGCCGTAGCAATATATTTTCAGAGATTATCCGTAGTAAATTCCCCTTCAATTATGTTACTCAGCACCATACAAAAGAGGAAAAATGTCACCAAATTCTCTGTCTTCGTTTCTATTCTTCAAGGCCTGACAGTCGATCAGTCTTGCATTGCTCTTTTAAAGCCAAGATTTTAAACAAAAATATTTTTTAGAGGCCCACCGCTGATTCTACCTGGGCGAAGACAAAAGTCTGAATTTACTCCTATTCTTTGACAATGTTTCTGCGGTGCAGGGTGCATTTTATTCTTCAAATATGTTTAAGAAATGCATTCGATCAAGTTTTTCAAATGGGAATCCAATAAATTAAGATAGTTCCGGTTCGATCCACGACACGATCTTGAAATTATCATCATAACGACCGGACACTTAAAAATAGACCCTTGCTTGGCTTTGTCCGCGTCTTTATTAAGTTATGCTTCGACAACTTTAAATGTGTTTTTTCGGTGCTATTGATTTTAAAAAATTTACACCCATTCGAGCTAAAATGAGCTACTGTCCTTAGAAAAGGATCCGTTGAGGACAAAAGGAATGCAAATGTATCTCATAAAATTATCTACGCCGGTGCAAGGTGATGGCTTCTTTTGGCAATAAATTATGACCATCGCGGCATTTTCTTTAAAAACTAAATGATTGAAACAGACCCTAATGCGTATATATTATATTTATAGGCAGTTATTTTTTATCACATATGCTGTTTTTAATGCCGGCTATTATATTTAAAATTAATACGTTTAACGTTTTTCTGTAATAAGAAAATGCACTCACTTTGCAGTTTTAATAATTTCGTCTAAAATAAGTTATTTATTATACATAAATGGTCTGCAAAAGTGAGCGAATTTTGAGAATTTATTTTTTAGATTTTACTTGCTAATTTAAAAGAAAACACAATAAGTTTTAATAATAAGGAGGCAACAACAAAAAATTGTTATAAAATCCGAGCACTGCTAGCATTCTTGTAATTATAAAAATCAAATTTGATGAGATACTTTTAAAAATAACTATGTAATTATTTATAATTCACGTTTATGGGGGGCGTTACTTTTTAAGTTTGATAAAATATTAGTATAACATCTTAAGAATATGTAATTAAAGTTTTGAAGCTAAATTCAAAGCACTTCTGATGTTATAGCCTATCAAAGTCACTATTCTGCATATGTAACTAAAGCATTTAAATTTACCCAAATTTTAAATGTGATTTTTCAAAACTATGTTCTTTAAATTGGCCTAAGCGATAATTTAAAAAGTTTTTTTATCGATCACAGTGAAATTGAATACACATTTTGACAGTAACATCAGTTCTTGAACCTAAAGTTTTAAAAAAGCAGTTGAAAAAAATAAATATGAAATATTTGGTGTGAAACGAAATTTTCTCGGAAAACATCACTATAATTTAACTAGAGATCTGATACCATTTTCAAATGTTTAAGAACGTCTACGGCAATTTCATTAAACTCAAGGGTTGATATTTTGTATTTTTTGAAAGTATAATATTTTGAATAAAAGATTGTGAAAGTTTGATAGTTGATGCAATAATAAGTTTTAGAGATATCTTATAATCGTAAGATCTCTTAACTCGGGGACTATAAGCCTCCGTACAGAACTTGGAGACACATCCGAGGCCTTGTTGACCCCAGAATATCTTCAAACTGCTGTACGAATATCTCGCGAACTATGCTTTTTTTCAGAATTTATGTTAGAAGGGGTTTGTATGCAAGAGCATACACTTTACGAATTGCCTTTGGTTTAATAAACTAATTTGGGGCGCCTTGAATATGCCTAGTTATTCTGAGATATTTCAGTTTAAACAAATTTTTGGGGTCTAGATGGATGCCCTATACAGACCCAACGCCATGAATTATATTTTAAAGACTACTCGATATAATAAGTAAAACTATTTCAATAAAAATTACAAAAAAGAATAAATAATAATAATAATAATTTTAAATTTTCGTTCATGGGGTACAAAATTGTTTTCGTCCTATTTCTTTAAAATTTAAAAATCAATTATTTTTGTACGCTCTATTTTTGAGAATTTTTCTTGACGAACCATGAAAGTACCTCAATGTTTTTTTGAAATTTGACTTAATGTTTATTGGCATTTTAACAATAATTTTGAATTTTTTGAAGCGAAAAAATATACAGTGGTATCGACATTAAAGGTTTGGAGTGTCAGTTGATTCCGACAGTACTGCTCATCTGAAATTAAAAAAAAATCTAGCGTCATTTTAAGTTGTCCACGTATAGCTATCGCAGGAACTAGAATTACGTAAAAATTCTAAAAATTAAATTTTTGCACAAATGTTTTAGAAAATACATATATATATATATGCACTGAATCTATATAAATAAAATCAAAACTCTCTTCGTGACTGTGCGCTCATCATGCAACAATTACTAGAGATATCAAGATGTGTTTTTTTTTTAAATTTCTTGGTAGAAATTCAGGTAGAAATAGAAGCTATATTTAATCACAATGTGACCACAGGAAGTCGCCCAAATATGCAGTGAAAGAAAAGCATACATTTCATTTATACGTTTGTACAACTTTGATCCAAAAGCTTACCTTGAATTATGAACTCAATTTAATAATCAGCGAGCTTTGCAAGTTTAATTTAAAAAAATTAAAAAGATTCCTAAATATTATTCATTTTAAATAGTAATATCTGTTTTTCATGGCTATAGTAAGATATTATTGATTTTTAATATTGAATTAATAAAGCCTTTTAGAAAAAGAAGTAGTCTCTACCTCTAGCCTCAAAATCTTCTAAAATAACTTGATCCTCTGAAACAGCAGAAGAGCGGTTAGCTGCTGAGAGCTGAGTTTCAGCTACGATTAATTTGGAACTCGAAGTGCTATCATGCTGACACAAATATAAAAGTGGCTTTGACTATGCTATAAAAATTAAGTAAACTAATCATATTGGATATATTGGTTCGGAAGTGAAAAGGTGCAAAATGCAAAATGCAAAATGCATGTGCAGAAAATGTACGTTTACCTCCTATTAGTAAGACAAAGTCGCGGGTATCAGATAGTATACCATAAATATTCGAATAAAATCAGTCCAATAATTTTTTGAGAAATCATAGTATCCAGTTTAAGAAATGTTTTGAAAAAAAAAACGCTTTCAAAGTTCCAAGTTGCTGTATTTTTGATTGTAAAAATGTAAAATGTACCCGGTATTACTTGACAACGACTTTGAATATCAAAAAATCTGTTTATAATCTAACCACTTAACTGTTTTTATAAACGAATGTATTTTATGAATGAAAATCAGTTTAGGATCACTTTTTGAAATATGAGTCCTACTATATTCAGAGTTCCAGCATTATCATTGGAACGAACATAAATAGCTTCTAAACACCGAAATCAATCCAAAAGAAACGAAAGACATAAGCGACGAACTTAATTTACGGAGAAACTTCAGCAACCTCGGTGATGTTATTTTCCCAACTCCGAACTAAATCAAATAAATTTTGCAAATATTCGCAAGTCAACAAATTGATTGAAGATTTCGTAAGTGCCACACCTTCCAGCGGTGCCTTGTGCGCGGCCGTATCAGTTTTTTGTCCCATCGTCCCGCGGTTTCGCAGTGCCGATGTGCTTGTTAGCGATATTTCACGGTTGCGCCGAAGCCCACAGCCATCAATCACTGCCCATGCCCAGTGCTCCTATGATATTTTATAAATACATCCAGTGCAGGGCATAATCACGGCATGGCACATATTTTCGAGGCGCATACACCTCATGAGGAGTTGTTTCTCATGTTCGACTGTTGAACTGCAGAGTTGTCGCCGTCGCCGTCGCCTCTATGAGTTTTTGGTGTCATCCCAGCCACTTTTTGCACCGCCGTTTTGTTAGTTTTGTCACTAGATTGACTTGATGGACCCTCGCAGATATTTGGATTGTTTCGGGAACAATTTATTGCTTTTATCTTCGAAATGTTTACATCGATATTTTCGAAGGGCAGATGCTTTTGGACAGCGACCTATTGTCCTCGTTGTTTAAGAGGTGGGAAAAGTACTCAATAAATTTGGTATATAATTTCTCACATTTTTAAGGACCTCTTACAACGCTTACTTTATGGGAGGTGCTTGGCACATACCCAACTATCCCCTAACTCTCTGGTCGCGTTGGGAGTTTTTACCTGTAAAATTTTCGAAATTGCAATCAACTTGGAAAGTAAGCAAAACGCTTCGATGCTGGCTGACGAAGCGCACTAATGAAACGCAGAGAAAACAGCGAATGGCCAGGTAAACACGAAGCGCTACAATCTGGAATGAATAATTCATCGCCTCCATTCATTACGGAGGGCAAAAACTAGACCCCTGTGGAACACTCTCGTATGGAATCTTGCAGGCCGGCACACCGGCAGCAACAAATTTCTTAATGTGCCGCCTCGGGTGGAAATTTCGCTTATCTCCTGAGTGCTGGCTACTGGCGGTCGCTAAAACTCGAAGATGTGATCACACGTCCTCCCGTTTCTTCGCGGTGTCCAGCTTTTGAGTTCATTTTCCATTGCAAATGCATCGAATGTAAGATTCTCGGCAGTACTGTGTTTACGTTTTGTCAGCTGCCAAACTCTGAATACCATCCAGTGAATTTTCCGGAAAAAAAATTGTCGCCACCGCAGAAGAAGCAGGAAGTCTGTGACTCTTGGACCCATGCGTCTTCGGCCCAATCGATAGTTTCTTAGATGTTGAACGGCGGATTTGTCCGCCTTTCCTTATTTCCCTTGAGGACGTGCTCGCGAAGTTATGCGTTTGCGCGTGTCCACTTCACCGAGCGGGTAAGTTTTTTTCCTTTTTGACCAGGTAACTGGTGTTGGTTAAATTTAAGTAGCTCTCCGTACACACACACTTGCAAAAAGCTGGACTAATCTATGCCAAAAAAATCCATCCACTATTATACGATTTTTTATAAACTACTATGGTATAAAATAGTTTAAAATATTTTCTTACATTTTTCGTATCAATTTATGATTATATCAAAAATATTAGCATTATTTGTTTATTTTTTTACCGTCTTCAGTTTATAGAGAGTTTTGAAGTTTTCGATGTTTAAGATATAATTGTATATAACAAAAATGTTATTTTGTCCATTATCATTGACTTTTGCATCGAATTGTGACGGGCCATATTTCGAAAATCCAAATGTAAAAAATCGTGGTCGTCGCTTAACCAATCCGGGCCATCGACTCGAAGGACCAATCGCTTCGGAAAGAAGACAATGCTCTGTGTTTAGTGCGAGCAGGGTGGTATGGTGTATTATGAATTTCTGAAACCTGGTGAAACAGCTAATACTGATCGCTAAAAACAACAAATAATAAATTTAAAGCATGCGTTGATGGAAAAACATCCAGAATGGGCCCGAAGACACAGTAAACTGATTTTATTTCATGACAATGCACTGTCACACACAGAAAAACCGGTGAAAGACGTATTGAAATCGCTTGGATGGGACGTATTGTCGCATTCGCCGTACTCTCCAGATTTGCCCCCGTCCGATTATCACCTTTTCGCATCAATGGGACACGCACTGGCTGAGCAGTACTTTACAATTTTCGAAGAAGTCGAAATATGGCTCGATGAATGGTTTGGCTCAAAAAACAAACGGCTTTTTTGGGATGACATTCATAAATTACAACGGACAAAGTGTGTAGAATCGAATGGGCAACAGTTTAAATAAATAACTTTTTCAATTTTATTAAAAATTATTTGTTTTTTATTAAAAAAAACCAGTAAGAGTTTCCGTTACACCTGGTATACTCAACAAATATTGATGCTCTCACATTGAACAATGAAATTATAGATCGAATGGAAGCAAGAAAATTTACATTCAAAAATTATGGTTCAGTCATAGAAGATATAAATGATCAAATATTTAATCAATTCACGATAGAAATGCTGAATTCATTGATTATATTAGGAGTTCCACTACATACCCTTCAAATAAAAGTAAGAATGATCGTCATGTCGATAAGAAATTTCATTAAAAAAAATATTATACAATGGAACTCGGCTTAATAGTCACATTATGAAATAAAAATTTAATTCAAGCAAATATTGTAAATGAGGAAATTGATAATGAAATTATTACAATTGCAAGAATCGATTAAAAATGAAGTGATTTCAATTTGCCTTTTGTACTTAAAAGACGTTAATTTCCAATTATTCCTACTTTTGCTATGACTATAAATTAGAGCCAAGGAAAATCATTTTCTAATGTCGTTTTAATTTTAAATGAATTAGTGCTTTCTCATTGCCAACTTTATGTTGCTTATTATGTTCAAAATTTTAAACAAATATTAAATATAAAAACAGAGTAACGTATCAGTTCGCAAATTAAAAATTTGTGTCTATGATATTCCTAAAGAACATGGGAAATTTATCGAAAATAGTGATAGAACTTTCATTAAAAATGTGATGATATCATGATGTTTTATAACAAAGTGTTTTGCTTACTTCACTTTTTCTGAATTAAATAAATAAAGCAAATGTACGGCAAACGTAACACAGCCAAGGGAAGCGAGGCATCTACTAAAATTAAAAATAGAGTTGAGAATGAATTGTAGTTTATAATTTCATAATTTTGTTTAGTTAAAATTTATTTATTTTGTTATACAGTTTTAGCAGTTAAATTTTGACCTAAAATGAATAAATAAATGAATTATATCAGAGTAAAGTGTAAATCTAAACTAATCTAAAATCTAATGGGTGATGTTTTGTATACCATCTTCATAATTTATAAGCGTATAGTACGATATCGCATGACTATTCCATTTAAAGGAAGACACCACTGTGAAACTTAAAAGAATCGATTTTTTGAAAACACCTTTAAAAAATCTTTTAAACCTCCCACAGTCGGTATGATGCAAAAATGTTTTATCTTCTACCATTAGATGGTATTGCATTATAAATCACTCGTACCAAAACCTCTAAACGTATTTCTCTCAAAACCATGTTTTTAAAATTAGAACACAGCATAGGTCGAACAAGTTTTTGACCGATCGACTTTAGGGCAATATTATGAAAAATTAAAAATGCATGAAAATGCCTCCTCTAGAAAAATTAAAAAATTTCTGAATATATCTCATTTTTTGTTGTTGTTTGTTGATCGGATCGATAATCCGTAAAATATATAGCGTTTTCCGTATGGAGCATTTTATATACCACACAGCTGTTTCGATTTTAATCTTAATATAGAAATCTAACGAGGACTATGCCTTCCACTTGGTCTGTCGACGTCATGCAGCTCTGCCTGCAATAACACCGAAATTGCGCCCGAGATGAGGTCCTCACGTAATAAAGTTCTTCCTGGACAAAAACTTGCTCTCAAGCCGAAATGCTTCTAGTTGTTGGACATGACAGATGTAAGTGGGACATTATTGTCGCATTTAAAAGTAATTCACGCGTGCTCACACGCTGCTGTGTCCCTCTTCTTTGCACCGCGACTTTCATTTCGCCTCGCCTCCGGTGCTCTAGGCTCAGTTATAATGAAAATGGAGGTAGCGTGTAGCGCGAACGACAATGAGCCATAAATTTTGAAATAACGTGAATTTGTGGAGATATCAGCAAAATCTGTGTCTATGGGATCTTAGACCTTACGTGTGTCCGCCAAGGCATTCTTTTTGGTGCTAATGGCAGAGGGAAGCAGGAAACAAAGGCAAAGAACGGGGACCGGCTGGCGAGTGCAACACATGCATCAGCTATGCGGTTCCCACACTTAGCCTTTGTCCCAGTTATATCTTTTGAAATTGCGTTGTCCACACGCACTGAATACCTTTAAGGGTCCTCCAAAATTTTGAAGAACGAACCTCATCACATCGCTAAGAGGAGTCCCATTATTGCATGATTTCTATTCGTCGAGGATGAGATTCATTCGGCTCAGCTCTACCAAGAGAGGATGATTCGAATTTTTATTCTGGTCCTGCTTCCAACAATATATAAGTAACCATTAAAATTAATATAATGTGCATGTAAATACGGAGTGTTACGCTAAGGTCCGAACGGGTGAATGCCAATCGGTTCTACATGGTTTCTCGTGATCAGCATTTGTCCAGAGATCTAATTTAGGTTCAATACCAACAGGGAATGAATAATGAATGATCAGGGTTGATTGAGCCCAGGCCCAGGGTTACTAAGTAAATTACAAATACAAAAATTGGTCAACAAGTTTGAAAATAAATAACTACAAATCGAAGAAAAAAACAAACTAAGCTTTCTTAAATGTGCTAAAAAGTCTGGCCTTCAAGCGATCCCTGCGATCATTGGGCCCCCAAATGCCCTGAATTTCTATTTAATATCATTGAGTTTTATTTTTTAGGTAATTCGACTACATATTATATAATAGATGCGAAATTCTACTGAATTCTATATATCCTGCAGAATAACACTAGTTAGAAAAAAATAGCCGCAGGAAAAATTGTTCGAAAATAGAATCCTAGCTAAATATTTCAACCAGATATTATCCATTTTTACTGTGTTAGAATCGATTGGCATGCACCCAGTTCAGATCTTACTGTAACACCCTGTACGCTCATCCCTCGCTTTGTGCGATTTATTTCTGTGCGGTTTCGCCATTGCCCGCAAAAAACTTATCGATAAAATATTGAAGTGAAAAGTTTACTTCTTCTATTTTAACAAAGACAGACAAAATGATAAAAAATAAGGACCTCCTCCAACAAATGATATATTATTATTATTATTTCTCAACGGTGTTTTTTTGTCGGTACGCCATATCTCTCTTAATCATCAAAATTAATGATTGAGATATCATTTTAAGGATTACTTTTATCCAAAATTTAAATAGAAAAGATCAATTTTTTTATTATGTATAATGCGATTTTGCCAATCTGCTGGTCCGCTTCAATGATAATCACATGCCAGTCTTTTTGATTCAAAACATAAAAAATAAATAGCCTCCACCTAAAATTTGTGAATTAACCTCCTTTTATTTCGCAGTCTCTGAGTAAAATTGACTTGATTATCAAGTTCAAGTTCAGTTTATAATTTAATTACCAGATAATCTAAGTGGCAACTGTTGTGCAGCTAACTTTTCTTAAAAATTAAATATATTGAATTTGTAATATAATGTTTTTTTAGAAACATGTTCCGTTGTTTTAAATAGGTATGCAAGTATATTAATATTTTAAAAGTAAGTTTCTTTCTAAAAGTGGAAATGCTGATATATGCAAATATATTACCGAATTACGATTTGGACTATATAAATGGAATCATAATATACAGAGAAATTCAATTAGTCAAATACAAGTTTAATTCAAAACTTACGTTGAAAATATAAATTTTTTCTATTATACATAATGAGATTTTGTCAATCTGTTGGTCCGCTTCAATGATAATTAGAAAATCTTTAAAAATCGTCCAAACATGCTGCCAAAAATTTCTGTTGAAGCCATTTGGTGATGGAGTCAGGTTCCATTGGATGCATGCTGCAAGTGGCGAGCATCTGTAGCGAGATAGCAAAAAAAACTTTCCAAGATCATTTGCATGCCCCACCCGAACCAAGAGTGCATACGATTCCTCAGATGTCGCCTGAGTATGGCAATTGATCTAGCAGGCTGTCTTTCCTTAGAACGAGAGGCTGCAATCTGGCGGCATGGCTTCCAGCTTTGTTCTTTTTATTTTACCGAAGGTATGCGGCTCCAGGTTCTTGCTAGGAGCAAAGCGCGTGCCATTTGCAAGATTAAGTTTGGTGCCAGGTGTTCCACAAGGATGTTTTTCTGATATACTTGAAATCCACTTAAAAGGAACCTATTCTCCTTCCATTTCTGGAGAGGCTGCATGCAGCTATTGTAGCTATACATTCTCTGGTCCTAGAAACCGGAAGATCCCTAAAGGCTGAACAGATTAAACGTGAGCAACAGGCGGCTAGATAGACCATAATAGGTAGGCGGGTTGCAGTCCCAGCGTTTGTCCTCGTTAGATTTTTTGAGGATTTTCAATTTCAGATATAATTCGTAACCCAATAGCCATAAATGCTGCTTCCTATTGCGCCACCCATTACAATCCTTGGGGAAATCGATCTTCTGTATCATTGCCGAGGGATACTTACTATAGAAATCAAGACTTTCACATGGATATCAGGCTGTGCTACCTCTCCGAGCTTTGCAAGGTACCTACTTCCTTCTCTAAGGAGCTAAAAGAGACAGGAGGAAGGTAAATTAACACCTTTTCCCGGCGGATGCTCAGATCTTTTAGTAGCCCCTCACCTCCTACGGATAGATGATCTTGCCGTGATTCTCACTTAAGCATATATCACCTTCCTTTCTACCTCCTTGGCCGATCAATCGAACGCTTACCGGGTTCTTGATCTTAAGTCACAACAAACCCAGGTCATCTCGACTGATAGAGCGATTGAGCTTCTTCCTTCAGCTCGAATGATTAATGACCCCCTCAGGCGGGGCTTCTTGGATTTCTGAAAAACTGAGCTAAGTTCGCAGCTGCTCCCGATTTTGGTATCATGATCAGGAGACGGTGCAGGGGCGGAGGTGGCCGCAGTTTTACCTTGAAAATTGGCTTCGATGACTGTCGACAGGATACGATGACTTGTACGCGTTCCCGTCGTCAGAACATGTGTACCCCTCCAGAGAGATCGCATGAAAGTATGCTGTTTTTTTTTTTTGGTAAGGTACTCGAAAACTGATTCGAGCAAATCAAATTTGTTGTGATTCTCAGCAGGATCAGTCGAGTATACATACACTTTTTATATAAATTTTTAAAGATACATTCCCTTTTATAATTCTCTGAATATACAAGTATGGGGCCTAGGCTTGTGCCGGCCAGTAGTTCAAACACACTTAAGCATTTTGGAACAATAAGAACTTATGTGGGAATTACTTTCATACTTTATAAATTATTTTATGTAAAATTAATTAACCTTAACTAACAAACAAACCCTCCAAAATGTTTCAATTGAATTTTAATGCATCACTATACTTCGTTATTAAAAGTTCATTCATCATGTATATAGTGGAAGAGACGTATAAAATTTCTTTCCATAGAAACAACTACAGTAGAACGCCGATTATCCGAACGCCGATTAACCGAATCGCCAATTATCCGAATCGGTCCTAAGCGTAATATAAAAAATTAAAACCAAGTACTGAAGTAAGTAATGTAATTTTTGTTTTGTTTTGTTGTAACAAGTTGGAACTCGCTGGAGTCCAGATATATTTCAACTGTTATGGTTGAAAGCTAGAGGCAAGACACTACATGTTTGTTAAACTTAATAAAGTTTATTCTATGTGTGACATTTCGTTTTTCTTTATTACCAGTCTATGTCCGATTATCCGAATCGACCCCGGTCCCAATTAATTCGGATAATCGGCGTTCTACTGTATGAGAAAATGAAATTTTACACCAGAAAATATAGCAAAATGCTATGAAAATTAAATTAAGGTAAGCAGTACCTTGAATTTTAAAGTAAAAGTTTTATTTCTAAATGAGTTTACTATTTTTTTAAATGGAATTTTATTAATTAAGTACGTATTCACCATAATTTACCACGATCTTTTTAAATCTAGTTATTAGTGTTTATTTTTCAGATCTAAAAAAATGACCTACATAATGCGAGCATTACACAACAACAACAACAAAATAGGCAAACTTGAATGGAAAGTTTTTTCCATCCTCATTACTTTTCTTATCCTGTTTTGCTTGATTATCATTTTTTCAGATTCAACATTTTCAAAAATGGTATTTCTTTGTGATTTAGTAAGTCACGGACTAAATTATAGCTCCACTTAGAATTAGTGAGAATTTTAAAATAAAAATTGCGAATGGATGTTTGCTTTCTTTCTAGAAGTAATCTAAGTTAAGATTTTGTACTTTTTCGCCATTTCAATGAGCTTTACTCATTACTTTTTATAGCAAATACGCAAAATGCCTCGAGGTACTCAATTTGAAAAGGGGAAAATTGATGCATTTAAAGAAAAGAGACTTACCAACTAGGAAATAAAAAAGGCCTATGGTGCCTTAATCGTGCCTTGAAGCAAAACATAATAATTCACAGCTCTAGTTCGCAATTAAATATTTCAGTTCGACGACAGAATGGCGAAATATTACTTTATCCGATAAAAAAAAAATTAAATCTTGATGGACTAGACGTCTGGAGATATTATTGACACGATTTCCAAACCCATCCACAAATTTTCTCTTAGAGTCAATGCAGTGGGGCTCTGTTATGATTTGGGGTGTTATTAGTTAGGAAAAAAGGGTAATATTGTGTTTATCGAGGGTCGTTAGAACACTGATTCTTATATTGCAACACTAGAAGCACTTTATATCACGTGGCGTCTTCATAGCTGGGAATAATTGGAAACTTCAACACCATAACGCTCCAACACATACATCAGGAGTCGCAAAGCAATGGTTGAAAAATAATAATATCCCAGTTATTAATAATTGGCCTGCTCTGTCATCCGATTTAAATTTTATAGAAAATGGTTGAAGTGTACTAGTTCGCAAAGTTTATAAAAATGGCTGACAATTTAATATACGCAACGAGCTGAAGCAAGCAATTACAGAAACGTGGTCAGACATTGACCAAGTATACATATTCAATTTGTATGACTACAGAAACGGATGAAGGCCGTAAAAAAGGAAAATTGTCCAAATATTAGGTAGTTCCACAAGTCGAAAAGAATGTTTTGTTTCTTGAGGCTATACTTTTGTCCTACGTTTTTGAACTTTGTTATTTTATGTTTGTCAGGATTTTAAGTTGAATATAATACAATGTGATAAAATTAATAAAAAGAAGGTTATTGCGCACAAAATGAAATAAAGCTGTAAAAATGTTGGTGTATTATTAAAAAATATGTGTGAAACTAAATTTATAGTCGGCACTTTTATAATTATTCCCATTAAAGCCAGGTTATTTAAGTGTTTAGTGGAAAGATAGCTTTTCACAGAACTGATTCAAATGTGACTTACTAACAATTTACCTATTATTGTAATGTTAAATGAAAAAGGGAATGGTATCCACTTTCGATTTTCTTAGTGATGCTTTTATATGACTTTTAAAGATTAATCACATACCCCTGAATTGCATTATATAATAATTACGTAAATTAGATTCGTTGATGGTACGCTGCTTCTCCGTCTTACAAAAAGATGTTGTTCTGTGACACTAGACAAAACTATAGAGAACATCGCTAATTGATGCTATCACATCACCTACGAGTTCCATGGAGCGTGGAAAGTAATTTGTTGCACGGTGGTCGCTTTGTGTGGCAGTCACGAAGACACGTCTAATTATAAGCTTCCACCGCAAAGAGCAAATAAATCTAATATCCAGAAGGCTACTTATTTCTCTTAACTAAAATTGTAAGTAGATATTCCTGCTTGGCATGGATTCTGTTTACTGTACAACAAAATGGTAAATGTGAAATCGAACTTCCTGTGAAGCATCCTGGTCGCTTAGTGGCCTACTTTCCAGGCATATTTGTGTTTGTCCTATTTTATTCGATGGTTTTCTCCAGGCACTTCCTGTCCAATTCCCCGCATCCTTGCGACTCCCTTCTGCAGATCAAAATACCAGGCTAAACAGGAAGAACTCCTAAATGAGATTTGCACCGGCAGAGAAGCCCAGAATCAACAGGCACCCGGAAGGCCGGAAGTGAACCTGGCATATGCGATTTTTTGATGCACTGAAGCCAGGGCGTCTCCTCCACACATGTGCACACCCGGTCGACTGCTGTTTCCACGGCCTATTGGGATTTCGATTCCCTTCGCGCTTCGGGGATTCAAAACAAATCCACTAGGCATGGTGGACCCATCAAGGATGTTTCGTTTCTATCGAATCAACCTGATCTGGGATTTCGGATTTTGGATTTTATGCAGACGGCAGACGTTATCTTTAAGAGGGATCTCAGGATCCAGGATAAAATGAACATGAAGGGGAGTTCTGCGGCACCCAGGGCAAACACAGGTAGCAATCCCGGGGTTCAGAAGCATCTGGTGTCGCTCTACTTGTTGATTTATAACTTGCCACGGGAAATGGGCTCTGCGAGATTTGTTTTGAAAGATCCATCAAGAACAAGGCTAACTGTTGCATCTCATCGGTAGATAAATTTTTTATTTTCACATATTTTGTAGATATAGATATATAGGTACATATAGTATATACTTAAACGAAGGTAGGGCAGCTGCTACAACTGTTCTAGAACAGTTTTCATTCGCATGCAAATTATAATTAGGGCACTCGATCTTATAGAGGAGCTACTGCTGGATTAGATTGCACCTATTTTTGGTTGATTTACTACTTCTCAAGTAAGTAAGTAAAGTAAGTATTCTTTAATCCCATATAAAAATGTAAAATATAATGTACCTATAGTAAATAGACTAAATTTTTATATACACTTTAGTAATGGGGTTCTTTAAAATATGAGAGAGTTCTCCATTCGTTAATCCAATACCTGCATAGTCAAGTAGGCAGAGTCACATATAACAAAACGTGGTAATTATGGCTAAAAATTATTTTGTATTGTTTATAAACTCAAATATAATGAAAAACCGTGCATTTTTAGGTTGCGATATCTTGACATTCTCACATGATAGAGCAATTTTGCGTCCGGATTCGGATTAAGTATAGAAAACTACATCGTAAATGACTATTTTTGTTCTTGTTTATAGTTTACGTTTTCTTTGTAGGTTTGTGCTATTTTCGTAAATAATTCAACAAATATGAAACTTAAGCGAAAAATGATTATAAACAATTTTAGTGTAGAATTTAATTCTCTCTCGTCAGAAATAGACCATAATGCATAATGCAGAAAATATTAAAAAATAATTACAACTCAAAAATTTTAAATCTATTTTTACTAATATTTGCTAAATTATTAACATGACGTGAATGAATATCTCTTTACACTTTTGGATCGGTTGAACTAGCTCATTTTCAATTTATGTAAAATTTGGAGGATATGTACCATTAAATTCAACTTCAAGGGCTACAATGGCTGATTGGAGCAACACAAAGTTCCGGTGAACATTTTATATACATAATTTAAAATTCTCTGAAAATTTCAACAGGTAATAAAGTAAATCATTTAATAATACAATTATTGTTCGTTTTTATCCCTATAAAGCCAAATTTTACAAAAACATCAATTTTCCAAAAATAACTTATATAATATACTACTGTGTTCAAAAAGTAAGGTGAATTTTTAATTTAAACTTCCCGCGTTTACCGAATCGGACAAATGATTTTTTTTAAAGTTGGTAGGATTGTTAGTGACATTTGTGACAAATTACATGTCAATATCATCATTAGTTTTTAGTTTACGCTTGGTTTTGTGAACAAAGAAAAGTGAATTTAGGGATTTTTACGATGTCGAATTTTGATGAGCAAAGAAGTGCACCGTCGCACACAGCACTGGTTTTTCGTGAGTTTTTCGCCAAAAACTCCACTCATGTCGCTCCACAACCACCGCATTCGCCTGATTTAGCACCGTGTGACTTCTGTGTGTTCCCAAAGCTCCAGAGATCACTCCGGGGAAATCGTTTTGAGTCGATTGAAGAGATCAAACGTGAATCGCTACGCGCATTGAAGGCTATACCTGAGGACCTAGCATGCTTAAAAGATTGGAAAAAACGTTGGCATAAGTGTATTGTAGCTGGAGGGGATTATTTTGAGGTGGACGAAATCGATTTGGAAGAATAAATAAAAATTTTTAATTTTAAAACAAAATTCACCTTACTTTTTGAACACAGTAGGATGTGTCTAAAAATAATAGAAAATGAAACTCATGTCATTCAACCCGTTTGCTAAATTATTGGGTATACTTAATATACGTAGTGAATAATACGTACTTGATTTAAGGTGATGAATACTTGAATACTACTAGGCCAACTAAAAAAACAATTGTACTATATATCAGGAGTTTAGTCATTATTTATCATAAGACATATACATATATTAAGACATCTCATTTTCTTCTTTAAAGAAAATTATTCAGTTTTCCTTTTTTATTTTAGGATAATATTTTTTCCTTACTCTTTTACATACTACAAGCAATTATATAATTTTTAGCTACATATATAAATTAAGGATTTATATTGGTTTAAGTTCGGAATAGGGGAAACTCACCGATTTCAATAAAATTTTGCAAGAGCCTTCCGTTTGGTGTAAAACGGAAGTATTTGAATGAATTTCTTGTCGGTCGGCTAAAGTTTCCGAAATATTCTAATTTTAATTTTACGTGCGAAAGGAGATTTTTTAATGAAAAAAGCAATTTACTGCGCAAAAAGTGGGGAAAACATGCATAGTGTAGTGGGTGTTAAGGAAATTCAGCACTTTTTAATTATGCACATAAAAAGGAATTTTGCGGTAGAAATGGCATTTTTATTTTAACATTTTGTAAAAATTAAAAGTAGAACATTACGGAAACTATAGTCTACTATATCTTTCAGATTCTTCCGTTTTACATCTAACAGAAGACTCTTAAAATATTTCATAGAAATCGATGATTTTTCCCTATTACGAATTTGTTTTTTTATAATTTATTTAACATTTTTTCTTTCCACATGAAAATACACATTAAAAATATAAAAATTGACTCACTTTACAAATGCGTCCCATCAAATTCTTTTCTTTTGATTGCTTTCACTCTACAAGAGCAATTTTTAATGCAATCTGACTTCTGTTGTGACTGCATTTATTATTTTTTTTTTCATTGAAAATTGCGCGCAAAAACTCAGTAATTTTTAATTAATATCAAATCAAGAGTACTCCAACTGCCGTACCCACCAACACAAACAATATAATAAAAGTTATGATCCAAAATGGTGCACTATCTAAAATGCAGTTTAAAGTACACATTTTTTTTTAAAATTTCCATAATTTAAAAATTTCAAAATGACATTAATATCTTAGCTAATTAGATGTTGTACTGTTTTAGAGTTTCCTCGTGTTATACTTTATCAAACTGGTGACTATTTTTTTTTATTTTTGTAATATACATAAGTAGCCGTAACGAGATGAATATATAAATAACTCAAAAATTGCCATGATGAACAATTTCGTTATCAAGGTTAAGAACAGCTTGTTAGCAAAATTTATTAGTATTTATTAATTATTAAGTTATTTTAATTTAAAATTGGCTTCATCAACCAATTTGGCCATTAACTATACAATTTTGATAATATCTTTCTATTTGTTGGACGGAATCTCATCGGTCCTGGTTATTATTCTGTGTTTAGAATATCACGAAACGTTTAAACGTTAAATTATAAAACTAGTATTTTGTGTAAGATGCAAAGGGAGAAAGTTTCAACTATGTCGGTTATTTTTATAATCTTGTTAGTAACAGGAGGGGGCCTCTGATAGTTCAGTTGTTAGCGCACTGTTCTACCGTCCCATAGGCTGTGGGTTCGAATCCCACGAATAACCATGATCTCCTGCGCTACGTGGTAACACAATGGGCCAAAATTGGCCTAAGTGTGCCTTTCTAGGCAGCCACAGCAACCTAACCTAACTTAACCTAGTAACAGGAGCATATAATTCTGCATTTGTAAGAATGTCATAATACAATATATTTTCGACGTTATTATTTTCATCTCGTTGTTGTAGACCTTTTTCAATACTATTAAAATAATAAAAATATACTGCAATTTCAATCCAGATTGTGTTTAAAATGGTACTTGAAATCTAAAGGCATTCAGCAGGAATAGGCATGAAGCAACCGTAAGGGAATTTCTCATACAACCTATGGAACATTTTTGGGTAGCTGTTTTCATATTTATTTAACAAAGAAGTCGAAAATTTGTTTTTTATAGATATATTTGAAGACCTATAAGATTTACAATATCTACAGGCCTTTCATTTGTTCTTTTTCTCTTAATTTGTGCAATTAAAAAAGATTTTTTACTCACGAGTCTAGCTGAAACAGCTTAAGGTTTTGCTAACCATTCGTGTCCTTATGAAGTGAGATTAGAGTATAAATAAATTTATTTAAAATTAATTAATCAATTAATAATTTATAAGGGTTGGGTGCTTATGGAAAAGGCCATCTATATGCGCAATTACTCCCATATAGTTATACCCAGTATATAAGTCTTGCAGTTCAAGGGTAAATATATATTGAAGTGACTGAAGATGCTGAACCTTAAAATACGAGTATGTACTATCATTGTAGTAGCACAGTAGTTGTTATTTTCAAATAAATTTGGTTTGATTAATTTTTGAGTTAAATTAAAGCAAAATTTATATTTTTATCAGCCAAAGTCCACTCACAATATTCGATAATTCGAAAAGACGTGTTCCAACATATACAAATTGGTGTCGTGCCGGAACAAGTATTATTTTCGTATCACCCTATATATAACCTTAAATTCATCAGAATGATAGATGGGAATACCCAACATTTAATCCTAATTTAAAAAATCGCAATAGCATGGACCCTGATAAAACAGTTTACGTCAACCATATTAGAAAAAGACTTAAAATTTACGAATTCGAGGTGCATGCTATAATAAGTATGTATGTTTTATAAAAATTTCAGACCAATTAAAAATAAGTTATTTTAAGCATTTTATTATAGGCATTGTGAAATTTTCGTAATTCTCCATATTCGGAAGATTCGATTATTGTTTTCATAGACTCATGCACTGGGACACCCTGGTATACTGGCTGGTCCCCGATCAAATCTCGAACAAAGTAGTGGGAAGATGGGTGGAAAGACAGCAAACCCTTTACTGAGCTTCAGGGTTACGGTAAGCCAAAGAGCTTGTTAAATCCAAAGTAAGCTCCAACACCACCACCCTGAGTAAAAGCGCTCTCAGGGTACTGGTGGGCTACTTATCTGGCCACTACGCATTGAGATATTATGTAAATAAAATAGTTCTATTAGTTGAAATGGAATGTATGTCGACTATGTCTAGAAGACGAGGAAAAGCTCACATTTTGTGTGACTGTCCGGCTTTCAGCAAGGAGTTCTCGAGCCTGGCTAAAGTTCGTAGCTATTCTTTGAATGACCTTCTAATTTTTTTAGGGCAGCAAAACATTTAATTCACTAGTGGAGTTATGGCACAAAGTGAGTACCATATAGACTATCTTCTTTATTAGAATAATTATGAAGTACTAGGAGTAGTATCTGAAAACTCCCTAAGGCCTTTACCTCTTGGCAGCTTATGGCATGCTTCACATTCCACGTTTACGCTGTGACCTACAAGAATTTTTATGTAACCCTTTTATAGGAATAAAGTAGAACCGTGGATTAACTTGAGTATCCTGTCTCATTGCTATTCCCGAATCTAAAACTAGGTAATCCTTTATCCAGTCTCTGCATAATTATATAATTATTATTATTAAAATTTGCTGTTTTGAGAAAAACTCGTTGAAAATTTGCATTATATGTAATTGCAGTAGGTACCTTTATCCGAGTTGACAAAATCGTTTGCAATTTTCTCAATTTGGATCTTAAGGCATTTAACTTTAAGAAAATAATGACTATATGTTAGATTATAATTAATGACACTTAGGTCATACCGAGTAAAAACATTTCAAACGCAATCTAAGGACTTCACTTCCTTGACCTATATCCCAATGGTAAAATATCATATCAAAGATTTGACATAATGCATGCATAGACAAAATTTGATCGAAATACGATCGTATTAAATCATGAAAGTTCTTATTATATCTAAAAGTATGGTATCGACGAACTCTAACTGCTTAAAAAATGTAATCACCGCGCTCCTGCGAACTTTTCAATCTATTCTCGCTTGTTCCAAAATTGGAGATTGAAAAAACGGAAAATATTGAAAACTGATTCCGTATTCTAATAAATTTGGATTTATGTATTATAATGATCCTTTGGCATTGATTGCGATTTTCCACGAATTTTGTCTTTTTAGAATCAACATCCAGTGGCAGCACGGCAGATGTTTGGAGGTATCGGAGACCTTCATTCAAATTTGTGACCACCTTTCGTCAGTTCCACCAGTTGCGCACCCGCCCTCATTTCCATGCTTTCGCTCGATAAGTAATCAGTGCGTTATCGCGGGGCCTGTTACGGGCTGGGGACGTGGACGGGGCTCAGGCGTACCTGCGCAGAGCAGCCTGTTGGACCTGGACTGATTTGAGCCTATTGCACCTTTCGCCCAGCTTATCACATCGCTTACATCTCCACCCCGCCGCTCTGCCCCGCGAGCTATCTGGCTAGAGAACATCTGCCTCCATCGGATTGGCCTGCCATTGAGCCACTTTTTACTATTCAAATCTTTTGAGCCTGAAAAAATAAGTGCGTGCAGGCTCCCACCACCGCTAGAATGAACCTTTTTCTTGAGACCATCTTCTGTCCCGAGGGCAAAAAGAAAGCAGAAACCGGCAGATGTCCTGGGCTATGTGCGTACGTGCGTCTTCCTTGAGACGCTTCCTTAGCTTGGTTTTGATAAATACAACTGGCGTTACCATAAAAAATTCTATTTCGCCCATGGCACGTGCTCAGATGGCTTGCAGTCTTCAGCGGCACTACAAATCTTTGTCTATGAAAAGGACATTTGTGCAACTACCATCCGGCAGGATCTTTGTTAAATGCAAGCGGTGCAATGCGTTGGAGTTCTGTGGTTTCAGCTTGGATGGGACCTTTCAGAATCTCAAGAGTATATCTTACCTTTTGTCTGGGAAATTTTTAAGCAAAAAAAACGAAGTGGTAGTTACAATCTGCCTACTATTTGGTCATACTAGATTTTGGTAGTATGACCCAATAAAATAACCGATTCAAGAAAATAAAAGAGAAAAATATACATTTGTTGTGATTGTAAAACAGTTTTTTTGATTTATGCATTATTAACATCGGAGTCATTATAAACAAATTTTTTTATTTATCAAGAAAAGGCCCTCATCTTTTAGAATTTAACTAATACTTTTCAAAATATTAACGATATCACATTTATATTCAATAATAGCCAGAAAATCTATAAAATAGTATTATCTATAATTACCTTTAGGTTTAGGATAAATGCCTACTATGTGAGATAGTGCGATTATTGCTGCGACGTCATTCTTTGAATGCCTCTTGAAATGTATCTTTCATTTCAACAACAATAGCTTCGTTAGATACAATTAAAAATTTGCTAGTCTTCAATTTAGCTTAAATATTCTACGCCACTAATGAAAATCTTATTATGCCGATAATATTCTTAATATCAGGACTTTTAAGGGAAAATCAGTTACTATACTATTAGTATTTACATGTCATTGTTTTGAATATAAAATTATAAAATTTCGAATATGAAATGTTAGTTTCAATAAGCAATGATTATGGTGTGGTTGGATCGAGGTAAGTAAGCTTAAAAACGAAAACAATATTTTGTTTTATTTTCAGGTGTTCTTAGGTAGGAAACTTGGAATGAAGCGTTTGTGATTAAGTGATCAAAAAATTCGCTTATATTCTGTAGCAATTCGCGAAAAATTTTTTGGCAAATTCCAGGAGGTCTCTGCATTCTTACCTTAAAGACTTTAAATCAAAGCTTTCGAATCGCTTCTAGTAAAACTGGTGGAACAAGTTCGGAATAGGGGAAAGTCACCATATTTCAATGAAATTTTGTAGCAGTCTTCCGTTAGGTCTTAAACGGAAGGATCTGAAAAAATTTGTTGGTGGTCGGTTGTAGTTTCCAAAATATTCCATTTCCACCGTTAAATTCTTTTATTTAATGCATACACACTGCTAATTTCTTTTTGCATTACAAAAATCGTTTTGCGCGGAGAAAAGCACGCATTTGTGTCTGTTTACCATTTTTTAAAAATAACGTGCTAGAGTTTTGTTTATATTTAATTATTGTTATTTTTCAGGTTTTTCCGCGACACAAAATTGTTACTATGTTATGTATGTTGTATTGGGGCCTACGGTAGATCAGTTGTTAACGCGCTGGCCTATCGTCCTAGAGGCTGTGGGTTCGAATCCCACGGATAACCATGGTATTCTACTCTACGAACACAATGGGTCAATGAGTGCAATGGACAAATATCTGAGCGCTCGAGGCTACACGTCTCCGCCCACTCCAATAATAATAATAATAATGTTGTGAAAAATGTATAGTATAGTGGAGTGGGCGTCATCGAATTGTTATGAAATTATGCGGGGGAGAAAGAATTTCGGTGGAAATATTCCTCTTGTAATTTTGTCGAAGTATCAAAATTAAAACTGGAATATTTCGGTACCTGTAGCCGATCATCAAGAAATTCTTTTAGATCCTTCCGTTTTAGACCAAACTATTGAAATCGGTGACTTTCCCCTATTCCGAACTTAAGCGAAACTGGTTTTATTAACTTCTAATTGATATTTAGGGAATTTATTGTAATGAGTCCGAAAATCTAAACGATGTGTGGTATGATGATGATATTTACTTTGTTGAGGAACCAATCCATGCGTATTGACCTCAATATAATTTGAAAAAATAAGAGTCTAAGAAAATCTAAGATTTTTATGCATTAAAAATGTCTTCTTTTATTTATAGACAATTTACGGTTGTCAATTTTCGTTTAATACAGACCTAGGATAATGTCTCTTTGAATTTGTACAAATATTAAATCGAGTTCTCAAAATTGTGCTAAATAATATTTTTAAATAACAATACCGAGTCTTAATAACACCTAAATAGAGTAAAAGAAAAGTTATTTGTTAAGATATTGCATAAAAATGGTCAAGTTTCTTTTCAAAGATTCTGTTTTAGTATGTATCTAAATGCTACCCATTATACGCGTCCAAAATACACGTTTTATAAAAGAGACGATGTTGTTATGAGGAAGGACAGGCAAGCTGCTAACTAAGGCTATTTGTAAGATTCGCACGAAACCGGAACCCGAGGAGGAAATAAACTCCAGTATATTGCATAACTTCCTTCCTCTCTTCCTCGAAAAACGACGAATCCTTGGGAACCGCATAAAAACCTAGAGCCTCTTAGTCCCTATGAATGGGATTTCAACCTGCACCATTCATTCGCGATCGCGGAAAGAGGCCCGAAACAAACGCTGAAGCTGGCTATCGAGTAGCACCTTGCTTCCTTGTTCGCGGGTTTGTGCATTCAGTTTGTTATACGTTTTTTCTTCGTTTTTTGTTCGCATTAGCGAATTTCGCGGGACCTCATCTCATACACTTGCATCCTGTTTTTCTCGAAAAATAATTTTTTTATTTATTTATTTTCTTTATCCTTGCCGACTACCGCATCGACCCGAAAGGAAGCCCCAGCAACATCTGCGAGGCTCGCAATTTACAAACTTCCTTTCCGGAATTAAAGAGATCATCCGATCTGTGCGATTGTGAGCGGTCGCAGGTTCCAGGTGATTGAAAGACCACCGTTTCTCTTCATTCCCCGGGAACACGTGCAATTTTCCACAGAGACGAAGACGTTTTCTTTGATTTCTAAAGCAAATTTACGCGCAGCTCAACATCTGCCTGCGTAAGCTTACTCAGGAAAACACCTTGCGACAACGACGACGCTTCCAAATTCGCACCTTGGAACAGACGCGGTCAAGTCTGATTGGCGGTTATGACGTGCTCACCGCAGCACCGTTCACCTCGTGTGGACGTTAAGGCTTCAGAACTGAATTCTGGACCCTTTCTCCAGTTCAATAGCCTACTCGAGGTAGGCTTAAGCTACCTGTTGAACTGTGCCTCAAAACTTTTGACACGATCATGGGAATTATTACAATTGGCCACCACCTCGCTGCATAGCCTTGGTGCTTCCAATGGCTCAGGTAGAACAGGCCCCGTCTAACCCTCGATAGCGCTCCAATTAGAGGCATATAGGTGCTGTCCGGTGAGGGACAATTAGGAGGGCTCTGTTTGTTCAAGAATTACGAAGGTGTAAACAGGGTGCTTGCCATCGTACAAGAAATAGCCCGCGACTGGCTGGGAACTTAAGCTGGGCTTAATTGAAATGTTACATTTCTCTGAACGCACTGACATGCGGTGCGGGACCGCAGGAACGATTAGCATCGAAATCTTCTCATCTGCATATCGAGAGAGCTCCAGTTAGCATCGCGGCATGGCTTGACGCAGACACGAATGCCTTCGTATAATCTGAGCCAAATCAATTAACGCTTCGTGCTGCGCTAGCAGTTCAGGTGTGCGTTTCGTCGAGTAATTGACTTGTTATTATCGGCTGTCATGAGTGCCCACTTAGACCGACCGTATTTGGTTCAATTAGCATAGCCGGCTGGACTCAGCCTATTCAACTGAAACGTAAAATCACGTTTTCGGCATTATCCCTCACCAATAACGACATTTTATATGCTCGTATATCGGTTTGAGCCTTTTGCTGATGCAGTTGCACTATTTCACTTCGTCCTAGGGAAAAAAAGGGAAAGCAGACTGAACAATTTCCCAATTTTTCTAATATTAAATGGCAGTCCGAAAATGAACGGCAAGTAGACTGAATTAGTGAAGTAGAAAAGGAAATTTATAGGGGTTTTCTGTATAATTTCCGTCTACCGACAATATACATTTTTCAGTCTGTTTTCTATTTCGACAAATGTTGCATAGAAAAAATTAGTAAACTTTAAACATATTTTTATGCTTTAAGGTATACAGGTATACTACAGTATTTTTAGGTTATTTAAAAAAAAATATGTGTGTGTATACGTTTGATTTTGTTCTGAATGACATCTACGACCAATAAAATATCGAAGCATATTGACCTCAATAGCAGTCTTTTTGGACGACTGAATTGAAATTTATGAATAGTTTATTCCAAGCAAAATTGTTTAGATTTACGAAAAACGCATCAAATTGCATTGGCTTATGTCCGCTTTGCACCAAAAACTAACCCAATTACTTTTTCAGTTCACGACATTGAAGTTTGGATGGGTAAATATCGTTGCAATTTAAAGCAAAAATATATTTCTCTCTCACTCTTTCTGTGAGTGATTGTACCGTGTACAACACCAATACTACATCATTTCAATGTTGATTAACACATCACAGTGTGCGCATCTTGACGATCCCAAACATCGGAGTCAATTGTGCAGGATACAGAAAGCGGAAAATAACATAACAACGTTGGACTGGCCATCCCAATCCCCAGACGCTAACCCAATTGAGAATTTGCGGGACATAATGAAGAGCTAACTCGTTAGAAAGCCTGTGAACAGTCTCAAGCAGTTAACATGGATTCGGAAGATATGGCGTTCGCTGTCGATTGAATATGCGGCAAAACTCGTCGAAAGCATGCCCACAATTTTCCTTCGAGCGGAACCTTCACCTTGCCGTGGTGAAGGAGCTTGTGTGCGTCAATGATCGATTGAGCTATGTATTTCGATGGTAGCAGGGTACTACTGGCATGGTCTCCCATTTCGAACAGGTCAGTCTTGAGCCGTCAGACGAAGAAGGGTTACCACAGAAATTACCACAGAAACACACATGGAAGGTAAGCCTAGTGGATCTATATCTGCACGAGGTAACCAGTCTGATGCTGGGAATCCTCTCGCTGAAGAACCAGCAGGAGTTATGAATGTGAAGACCCCGCTTTCATGTGCTGTCGAGGTGGCGGTCCAGGCCAAGGAGGAATCGCTCTACTGGACTACGTATGTAAGATGGACTATCATCGATTGTCACATTGACACAGTCAATGGAGAGCCTCTTTCAAAAAACGAGAAAGACCCGGAAAGCTACTCGTTGCTACTACGGTTAATTCCATTCCAAAGGACAGTAACATCTCCCCTCCAATCGAGGGGCTGTCCAAAAGAAGAAGATTTTAGATTATTCTCACACTAAGTGCAGAGTGAGACGATCCAAGAAAAATACTGAATGGATTAGATGATATTTTCTATGCAGACGGGCCGAAAACCTCAATTGGTACAGGCGCTGGATGGTATTTAAATGAAAAAGTCAAATACAGTACATCACTTGGAAAAACGACGATGTATTCCAAGTTGAAACTTTTCACCATTCTTGAAGTGGCTCACTGAATAATTGCCCACAGATGGCGCAGCAAAAGGATTGGTATTTGCAGCGACAGTAAGGCTGCTCTGGCCACTACATTTAAACCCATCACTAGGTCAATGATTGTCCAGGAGTGTAAGAAAAGACTGTATGATTGTTGCAAAGCACAATCAGATTATTCTTGGGTCCCTGGTCACTAGGGAATTGAAGGAAATGAGACTTCAGACGCTTTGGCGATGGAGTCAGCAGATTTCTCCTCTCTGGGACTAAAGCCTATTACTGGTGTAAACTCTGCAACGTTGAAGAATTGGATAGATATACGTTGAATTGCCATATATAGACGTTATTTACATTAATATGTTAAATAGTATTTGCTAATATTTAAATCATACCGGAAAGTTGGTCGTGTGTATCTCAAGGGTTGCATCCACGGCTTGTTTAGTTTGCTAGTTCAAAAGATTAAAAATGCTAGTCCCTTTTCCGACTTTAAAATATTTCGCTTCTTTTCCGCCAGAATTCCGTCTTAACTTTCACGATGTATGTATTATGTCTTCAGTACATTTTCTTTTGTTAATTTTTATTGCAAATATTTTTTTCCGATTAATAACCGCCCAGAATTAAGCGGGAAAAGAGTTCGTTACCATACAAGATAAATTTCAATTACTGCAGAAATAATTGAATTATAAACTTAATAAATAATAATAATAATTTTTACAGCGTTGTAATTTTAAAGCATGTCTTGCTCAATCGCGAATTATTTTCTTTCGCGATACCTCGCCGGTCAGGATTACATTCGATAAAATTGTTGTTGTTTTTAAATATTTTATATTATCTAAATTGTAATTTTTCTGAGCCAAAACTGGCGCCTTTTGTTAAGCATAGCCGTTTTATTTTTATTTCTAAAGCTGTACATTAATCACAGCGACAATTGTACTGAAAAGTTGAACACGCTCTGCGGAAGCCGCTACAATAGAAAAATAAGTATTTTAAAATAAAATATATACCATATATATGTTCCTTAAATCTGGAATCTTATTTTTACCTATATATAAAACAAATTCCAAAAGACAAACCTTTGTGATCTAATTCAGTATCACTAAATTGTTAAGGGTTAAATATTAATATAACTAAATATAAATAACTTAAGTAAAATCGTATAAATAAGCAAATTAAAAATGCACCTCCCTACTTACTTCTCAACAGAACTATAAACGTAGCGATGTTAGATTGTAGACGTTTCTAATAACACTTATTTTTTTGCTATAACTACAAATATGAGCCAAGGATAATAATTTTCTAATGTACGTTTAATTTTAAATCAATCAGTGTTTTCTCATTTTCAACTTTATGTCGCTTATTACATTCAAAATATAAAAGCAATATAAAAAATTGTATAAAATCAGAGTAAAGTATAAGGTTCGCAATATAAAAATTTTGTATCTTTGATATTCTTCAAAAACAATGGAAATTGATCGAAAATAATGATAGAACTTTCATTAAAAATGTGATTTATCGTGATGTTGTGTAATAAAGTATTTGGCTTAAATAAATTGATTTTTTATTTAATTTTTGCTGAATTGTATAAATAAGAAAAAATCAAATGTAGCGCAGCCGAAGGAAGCGAGGGCAACAACTAGTAAAACATATTTAAGGGGTATAGAAGTAGCGTAAATAATATTCAAGTTTTTATATATTAGTAATAATATACCTTTTACTGTACATAATTCTACATTTTAATCGTTATAAATCGGTATTAGCAAAATTAGTCAATAAAATTCAACCGATTGTCGTAAACTGGTCAACAAAGCGTGTGAGTTTGGCACCACAAACTCAGGGCAATCATCCATACAATTTCTTAGCAGCTTAGGTGCTGAACAGCTGGGAAAACAGCGGAGCTATCTTGATCGATTAATTCTGTCGAGGCTGTCACAAGATTCCTCCAAATCCCTTTCAGCGTCAAGTTTGGCTTGCATACAAAGCGAAGGCTTAGATCTTTGACTCGCGTCCCCACAGTTAGATAGCGCGCAGCCCTACGACGACGTCGAAGACGAAGCTATTGATGGTAATTTCTACGATTTGTCAATATTTGCTGATCATTCTCGGAAATCAGTTCCAACCATCAAGGTATGGCTAAGATGAAATAAATCTTATCAAAAGTCATAAGACTTGTCCCTTGTACACGACAACCGTACAAATGCCGCATCTTCCCTTTGGCTTCGGTCTCTTTGGGCATTGTTCCACGTCAGAGGGTGCTGCTTAAGAATGGGGTGCGAAATGATTCCCTGACCCATGGATGGAACTAATTCTAATCTGCTACCGTATTTCGACTTCCTGCTAACGGCGTCCGGACAGCCCTTCTTCCTTTACCAATTCGTTTCTTAACTGAAAGAATTTGGCCAAGATGCAAACATTCTGAGGCCATTATTTCCAGCATTTAGTACCGGAGATATCAATTTTTCAGGATTATACAGACCATTCGGAGCGTCTGTATCCTCGTGGGGGAACATCGGAAGAAGCGCTTCTCTAAGCCCTTATTAGAGATCGAGATAACGAACGGGTATCGCTAATGTCGAAATCTCAAACCTATTCGTCGTCTCGAACTCAATTTTCTGAATAATTCAGGTGAATCCGTTCACCGTGAGTGCAGGCCTCACAGTTTGCCTCCCGTGTCTACAAGCCTACAATTTTCCGGGGCGAACTCTTGCTGGATGACTTCTCGTCGTAATGAACCGGTGAAGTGCATAAATTTTTGTCAGCCGATTGCGGAATGCGGTTACGCGCACTTGTCTCGTTACTAGAGCCTAGCCTATCTAGTGATACTATTTGCACTATTTGCTCGAACGGCTCGCGTTCAATGGGACGATCCGATCAGCCTTGACTCGATCGATTGAATCGCTGGTAAAGATCAGCAACTCTCGGAATTGTCGCGATAAAATCGAAACAAATTTCCCAATGGATGCTTCACACTCCATACAAAAGTTGTGCCCAGCCCATTTAGCGGAGCCATCACTTACCTCGAGCAAGTAGAGCTGGTTTATGTGGGAAATCATAGTACAATTTCCTAATTCTGATCTATTCTCATTAAAAATTTTTGAATGATTCAAACAAACGGTAGGCTTAAATATCCATATTAAAATGTGAAAGTCGAATCGCTATTATTATTGATTATTGTATTGTACCATTCAAATATTTCAAGTTGTGTTTCCAGAATGTCTGAACAAATTGCAATAAATTTGGTACATATGTATATAACTTAAAATTGGACTGTAAGGGTAAGACGTACCTTGACTATGACTGTATAAATAACCCATATTAGTATTGTAAGGCGCGGGTGCCTTCTCCTTATTTCTCCAAAATATCTTATTCTGTATACTTTTACAGATTTTATTATAGTAACAATGTCTCTAAGGAAATACGTATGCTTTTTTGCTATTATTTCATTTTTCAGGTTTTAAAGCTATACTCTTGTTTATATTCTTGTTTGTCTGTTATTTCTTTTGCTTCTTTATAAATTTATATGTAAATAGTACCAAAATCCATACAATCGTTCTCTCAATATCTGTTTTTCCGACCTTCACTCAAAGGAAAACAGCCATAATTTTCACGGAAATATTTAAATAAAATTCAAGCTGTTTACCTGCATAAGGGATTACTTATCAAAAAATATATTATTTGATTTAAACCAGGTTTTTGAGCAAGACATGTTGTGATAATACGATACTAGGCACTTTTACTCTAAAGCTATGGTCCCCAATATTAAATTAATTTTTTTTTTACATTTAAATAATGTTACCCTTGTAGAATTATATCTTGACTAAAAATGGGCCCAAGCTTGGCTGAATGATAGGGTATCAAATGTTGGCTTTTCTAAAGACAAGTCTAAGCCTCAACCAATGCAATGCGTGATTTGGTTAAATAGTCTTCGGCCAAGCTTCGGCTGAACCAAAAAGATTCATTTTCAGTTGAACGTGACGGGTTTTACCCAAACTTTAACTACTAATATTTGTATTTCCAGCTTTTACTCGCACTCGGAGCCATTCTTTTAACACTCAGCATTATGTGAATACTCTTTCTGTATTTATATTTTATAAATTATTGATTAATAGGCAATCTCATTAAGTGATTATATAATCATAATTATAATAATAATATTTGAAATATCAGTCAATAATTATGGTTTCGCTACCCTTATGTCATATTTTAAAATTAGACCACACTTCCGTACCAGCATTGGACCTAGTTTTAATAAAGGGTGTTTCAGAATGTCTTTCGTTTTTAATACTTAAAAATTAAACATTAGAATTGGTTCAAACTTCCTTTAATTATTCTTATATTAAAGAATATAATTTAAATTTTTATTTATGAAAAACAACCATTGATAAATGCGCACACTTTCTTCTTCACACTCATTTAGCCTTGTAAGGAAATTCTCAATAACTCTCGATGAACCGTGAATTTGTTAAATTTTAGAGAAGTTGCGCGCAATCATAACGATTTTGAGAATCAACCATAACAGACTAATGAACGCGATTAACATTCACATTCGTTCTTGATGTCCTTTTGCGTCCAGTTGATTCATCTGGCATTGTGTTTCTAGTTTATTTTAATTTGCGCACCCAATGCTTGATTGAATTCACACTTGGCACATTTCTCATGAACATTAAATGAAAAGGTGTCCTGTAAAGACGCCGAACAACAGTGTAATAATCATTTTATAAAACTATAGCATACAAAATGTGCACTATGGTCCGATGCAACGGTCCATCGCTAATAAAATTAACAAACCAGCCAAGTGTTTGGCACATTTCCCGTCTCCTCAATTTCTATGTTTAGCACGTAATGGCTAAAAGCGGCCAAAAGCAAAAAGGAAAAACATTCTGAGAAATCCATTATTATCCTTGGACTAAGTTTTAGAACCAGCCCTGGGTACGAAGTTCTCATCCCAATATTTTGCCAGATTTGGATAGCTTTCGTTGTTAAGAAGGAGTAGCTCAAGTTTGGGCCAATCATGGACCTTTTGTTACAACTTACATGGGCAGGCTCATAAAACAAATTTCTTGTTCCTAAGTCTGATAACGATAAAGTGCAGTTGTCTAAATTTATGAGGTAAGTTAAAGATTTCAAATTAGGGATTGCAATAATATATAGCTAAAATCAGTAAAAAATTGTTTTACAACGATAAAAACTCAGCAATATCTGAGGTACATTTGAAAGGTCGTAGCCTATCATAGATATGAACATGCTAAGTTCTGCTACACTCATTTGAACGCCACATTTTTTACTAATGAGAACGCAAAATTTTATTTATTTATTTGCATTCATTACGATTTCTCACGCGATAATGTCAGACATGTAGTGACAATTTTTGAAAAAGGAGAAAATTGACAATCGTGCAATTTAATACCAAAATGTTAGGAAAACGTAAAAGGCTGGCGACGGAGTTCAAACGTCCTATTTTCTTGAAAAGAAAAGTTTTGTTCCATCATAATAAAACGCGATTTCGAAACCATTGATGCGACTTTGAATTGCTACTCCATGCACTGTATTTAATTGATGTAGTACCATCATACTTTAATTTATTTCCCAAGTTTTCCAAACCTCAGGATTTTCTACAAATAAAGAGGTTAAAGCTGCTGTTAATGTAATATGCTTAGGTGAGGAACTTTTTACTAAAACTGGTACAGAAGCTTTACCAGGCCGATGGAAAAGGTTTATTGAGGGAAGAATATGCTAAAAAATAAATAAAATATAAAAATATAACCTTTAAATTTTCTGGTTAGGTTATGCACTTTTCAAACGCCCTTCGTAATTCCGGTAAACACAATATGAACATTTAATAAGTAGTTTAAAGATGCACAGTCTCAAGCCATTGGTCCCTTATGCACACGTGATATTTTTAAATAGTATTATTATTAAATCAGATTAGGAGATGTTATATGCAGATAGATCAAGATATTCAAATGTTAATAATTTAAAATGAGTGTTATTGTGATGATTATCACAAGTAAAATACTTTTATATATACATATTTTCAAATGGACAAAATAATTAGGATTAATTCGTAATACAAGTAACAGAAGATAGAAATTACTATTTCATTAGTATGACTTTTTATTGCTATTGGTTGGTGGGAGGTACCAGGTTCTATACATTTTTGCCCATTCTCTTTCCTAATTATTTCAATACATGGGTAATTTAATGAGACCTAGCTTGACCGCACCCGAATAAACGCGGGGCGCTAATTAGCTCAAATTTCCAACAAACCGCGATTAAATGTAGACAAGTGAAAAAGGCACCCGTGCCAAAGAGAGGCCATGGGGATCAACTGTAAAATTAAAAGCTCCCACGAAATCAACCTGGAACTTGGGAGCATTGTCTTTCGGGATCGGACGTGGTGGTTTTGGGTTAATGACCACCTTGCCGAGAATCAGGTGCAGAGCTTCGTTAGGTCGCGTGGTAGGCGCACTGGTGACAGCACCGCGGCAGGTAAATGCGGAGAGGAAAATTTATTTATTTTAATGCAGTCCGGGTACTGGGATCTGACCAGGTAAAAACCTACATCTTGTGAATTGCGTGATGGGAATAAGACCTTTGACCATAGTTACTATAGAATATAGACCAAACTCCCATTAAACTAACTGTTGTCTGCTGGATAACACTAATAAAATTGTATGTGTGAAATTAAGAAATGATGTAAAAAACATCCAACCGCCCTGGCAGTTGATCCAATTTCGTATTTTCTTAGTTTTAATAAAGTTAGTTAATAGGCAAATGTTGGTAGCATATTAAGCTTATGCAGGTCATCTGAAGCATCAATTATTAATAATTAACTAGGCCTAGGTAACCTTATTTATTCAGAAAACTGAGCAACCTAAGATTAGTATATTTGTCACTTAAGAATTCCTTAGAGTGTTAGAACTAAAGTACAGTAGCTTTTATAAGTTGGAGAAGTTTTATAATACTCATTTTATCAAAAATTGCAATGAAACAATACAATATAAAATTTTTGTTTATGAAGTTTATAAATAGTTTATGAGTAGTATGAAACTATTCGTACGCATACTTTTAAACTTGGCAGAAACAGAACTTCAACATATTTTAGTTAATACACTTCTAATTTTTACTATATCTTTAAAATTATATTAGCTATAGACAGAACTTTGACTTTGCGCCATATATTAAAAATGGCAAAAATGGCACCTAAATTTTTAATTTCCTTATTTAATTAGCTAACATTTAAGGACTTAAATCGATACAAAATCAATTTATTTTGATCCATCCTGCATCGTTCGAAATCTTACTCCGTTATAAAACTTACCTTATTGGTTGGTTGGTTAGTTGCTGTGGCTGCCTAGAAAGGCACACTTAGGCCAATTTTGGCCCATTGTGTTACCACGTAGCGCAGGAGACCATGGTTATTCATGGGATTCGAACCCACAGCCTCTGGGACGGTAGGACAGCGCGCTAACAACTGAACTATCAGAGGCCCCAACTTACCTTATTAGTTCTGCATAGAATTCGGTTCGTAACTGCATCGAAATGCAAGTAAATGAAGAAGCACATTGTGCAAAAATGTCCTAAAATTTCTGAACTGCAACTGGTGTTATATAGAAGCATGGTGAATTTTGTGGCAAAAAATATTCTCTTTTCAAAAAGTAAACTTAAAGTTGTTATGGATGATAAGTCATATTTCAATCTGGATGGTAACGAGTGGCAAGGTTATCATTACTACGACATTCCTTAACCAATTTCTGTTGATCACGTGAAATTTTCTCCCACAACAAAGTACCTAGAAAAGTTTTGGTTTGATTGGCCATCAGCTCTGAAGAAATGTTACTTCCAAAGTTTTGTCGCCAAATTTGGCCGTAAATGCTGGACTGTATGCTGCTATATGTCTTCCAGAAGTAAAAGATTTCATCAGCAAATATCACAAACCAGATGACGTGATTTTTTGGCCACATCTCTCCTCTGCGTACTATACTAAAAAGTCAATTGAAAAAATGCATCAACAAAGATTCACAATCCCCCAAATGTACCACAGCTTCGGCCAATAGAAGATTTGTGGGCCACTATTAATATAGTGTTTGGATATCATCATTGTACAAATCATCACGAGTGCTTCCGTAAATTAACGATTTTAAAAGAAAAATGTATATAAACTTTGTCCATCCAAATGTTCTAATTTTTATTTATAGAAAATTTCAAATATTAAGCAACTTTGGTACCCAATTTTGGAAATTTAAAATTGCGTAACTGAAATTGTAGTTGTGACACTAAATTGTTCTAAAAGCTCATAAATATTCAGTGGCTGATTTAATACTTGACGCTGAATATTAAGAATTCGGAGCATTTTTATATATTTAGATTCTACTATATTTACTTCGAAAGATAATACTGAAAATTGTGAAATAAATCTTTTTATATAAAACTATATTGGATACAAATTTTGTAAAGTCCTCCCAAATTATCTTTAGTTATCTTTGATTTCAATTAAATTACCTTCCGAAACAAAAAATTAAGCCTAATTCAATCAGTCAAACTTCTGTTCTTTATTTACCATTTACCGTACAGAAAAGTAAATGGGGTAAATTACTACGTAAATGTGTGATATAAAGAATAAAATAATGTCCACTTTTGATTGCTCCGTTGATATTTACACATAATTATCCTTAAATTTTATGTTTATAATGATGGCTGAAATTCAAAGTGATTATTATTATATTCTTTTCAGGGCTTTCAATATTTTGAAGGTGGTTTTGTTTTTATGTTTAATAATTAGCTTTGAAATTTGTTACGTTTTGGCCTGTATGGGCCGAATTTTCGTCTCAACTATAAAAAATTTTATTTTACATACATATGTAGGCGTTAAAATTTCTGAGGTTTCATAATTGAGAGATTCTTGCTCTCTTGCCAGGAGTTCAAAAACTAGGGCTATCGGCAATGGCTTGTACGGTTGGTAGTCAGTCCCAAATAAACGCCTCAACAAACTAGATCGTGATTGGTTGGTCCGCTCCCTCGCCCAGCTCTACACATAAAATGGGCAAATATAGATCTTATTATTATTATTTATTTTACAATTTAGAAAATTAATTCTCAAATTGCTTTCTTATTTTCGCGCACTCGGGAACTAAGCCCATATGACAAAAATATGAATCTATAAGAATAAGTAAGCAACGTATTCAGCTATTTCAACAATTTTATAATAATAAACACATATACAACTATCTTTCTATGCAAAACTTTTCGACTATCCGTTTTTTGAATGAGTACTTGCTAAAAAAAATATTGCCTTTTTTAGGGCAATGAAGACGAAATTACTCAAATGTAAGCTTATTATATGTGTAGTACCAAATGCAAAATAGTTGCTCTAGTGACAAATTTTAACAGTCTATTTTATTTAGACCAACTATTTTGCATGGCTACTCAATAATGCAAAATAAAATTATTAGGGGAAAGTCGGGTGATCTGGGATGTTTGGGTGAATAGGGACATGACTCTTCAAAGGTTTATCTTTTTATTAAGTTGGTACTTTTGCGGTTTCCATGTACCCTTTGACCATTTACATTATTTCATTTAAGTTTGAGTTGACTGCGGGTATTATTAACTTCGTGACGAATGTTAATACAAATTACGACGCTTGAAAGTTTTATTTGTGAAGACTTTGGAGATGCCTAAATAAATAATTTTGAAGACTAAATTAAAGGTAAGTTGATAAAATCTATTCGTTAGGAAGTTACCTATTAGGGAGAAAAAAGATTTTGTGATTATTGTAAAATTGTATTTAAACCATGCGTTTGTTTAACAAAAGTTTTCGCGTGAATCGGGACACTTTCTCAAGATCAATCTAGAGCTTTGATGATGCGTTATTTAACTTCGTTATTGACCCAAATTTGTTAATCGTTAGTAAATATGATAAATAATTATTTTTATTAATTATCTAACCTCTTTTAACCTCTTTTAACCTCTTTTTTGTAGTTTAAAATAAAAAAAAATTGTTTATAATAATAAACAAACAAATATTGTTTTTCAATTTTGTAAACAATAATGTCGTTTAGTATTTTTTAAGTAAAAAAATAAATATTGTTCATGAAATATTGTTTTAAACTCAGTTTTATCGACTCTGAAAGTCGTGTCCCAGTTCACCCGACAATTTTTTGAAAAGCCAAAAAGACACTTATTTTTATAAATCAACTATAAATTGTTTAAATATAATCGTATAACAAAATGACATCACACAGTCAAAGTGAATGAACCAATTAAAGGGAAAATGTATTAACATATTGAAAAAAAAAATGTTTATTTCTTATTTATAACGTTTTTACAAAACTAGTCCCGAATCACCCGATTTTCCCCTACTAAATTTGCGACCTGAATTTTATATGTTTTTAAATAATTTAAGAGGATGACTTCCAGAGATTATAAAACAAGAATAACTTTTATTTAATAAATAGTTATTTGAAAAATATATGCTTAGTTATAAAATAGACTGTTAAAATTTGTCACTAGACCAACTATTTTGCATTTGGGTAGCATATTATATATGTATTTACTTTTGTTTATTAAAGATTTTTTTTTGTAAATGATGAAACAAACCGACTTAACAAAGATACAAGACATTTTTTCTTTAAATTTAAGTTTATTTTTCTACATACTCTCCTTGTAAGTTTACACACTTCTCCAAGCGATGTTCCCATCATTTCTTCCAAACAGAGCGTTAGAAATGTTTATTCGAACACGTTTTTGGTTCACGACATCCAAAGCGTCGACAGCTTTCTCACGTTCTTTGGACATGTTCATAGCCTCTGTTATCTCTTTAAATTTAATTCGACGGTTGCCCACCACCATTTGGTGAACTGTTATCGTTAGTGTTTTGCAGTTTTTAGACATACCGAACGTTCATCGTCACCCAAGCTGGTGTGGCCACTTTTAAATTCAGCTGCCCAAAATTTTACGGTGATAAATGATGGTTCTTAGTTCCGTACACAGTGTCTAATTCGTCATTGGTTTCCGTAGGCGTATTGGCTTCAAAAGCAAAAATTTAATGATAGCTCGATACTAATTTTTTTTACATTTTCACAAAAACACTTATATCGGACTCGCTCAAATAATTGTCAAATAACAAACTGCGCGTCCAAAATGACTGAAATTTTTCATGAGTACCTTTCAAAACATGCGCAAACATAGACCCCAACTTTTATTTACGACTGCGCTATCTTCATATTGAGGGCAGAAACTTTTCAGACATCCCTCGTCTACCAGAGCCTTAATTTTATTTTGTCATACATTTCTAGTTATTGTATTTAGGGAAAGAGTGAATATTTTTTAAGTGATTGAATGAAAATGTAGTTTAACGCCTGCTGTTACGTTTTACAAATAAGAAAATGTAAATGATGATGTAAATGATTTGTGATAGGACAGATGGAATATGCATCAATTTTATTTTAATTAAAAAAGAAGGTGCTGTTTTTGCGAGTGTCACAGTTGGGTTACTATAAGTTTCCCGCGAAAAGAGAACAACCAACTTCCCGCCATGACCGCCACTTATCGCGGAAATCCATGTAATCGAGTGAATGCAATCAAATTTGTGTGCACGAAATTGCGTTCGCCAAATTAAATAAATTCACCGTTTCGCCTGTTTTGCGGGCCGTGACGGCCTAATGAGACACCGATAGGGCCCCATGCGTCCTTTGGGGATGGTAAATTACATGCCCCTCGACTTAAGAGTGCACTCGAAGATGACATGAACGCCAAGGTGCCGTTACGATGCAGGCACGGTGGTGCGGTGGGGATGCACGAACGCACTGCTTTTTGAACTGCCGTGAAGATGTTATCTGCGCATAATTCGGGCGTTCGGGCTCATTTTTGTACGCTGGATAATTTGAAATTTCGTCGAAAAATTATTGACGATCGCTGTGCGGTCAATTGACGCCACAGGAGCGCACAAGGCTCCGGAGACGGCACATCTGCCTGCCAACTAGACAATTTGCGTCTGATGTGGAAACTAATTAAACAAAATTTTGTTATTTGAGGTCGATTCTCAACTGTGCCAAAAGGAAGCTATATATTTAGTTCTATGTTTAGTTAGTTATTTCATTATGAAGAATTCTAAGCATAATATCTCGAATAATATTACATGGGGAAGATTACAATAAATTACCAGAGTAAAAATTGTGCATTGAATTTCCTATACACTGAATAACAACTAAATCGACACTTCAAATTAAACTAAAATAACACCAAAGTAAGCCCTTTTGGCGAACAAAATAGTTAATCCACTTCTTTACAACAACTAATAGAGCACCAGCTCCAACACCGAATCACCACCAAATGACTACTATCGTCAAAAAATTCGATACCAAATGAGCACCAACATAGCACCGTTTACTACACTAAAATACCACCATTTGACAACTAGACGTATGTTAATTCGTGCAGATATAAATTTATAAGTAAGGCTGGTGCTGAATAAGGATGCAATCATGTTCTGGTGGTGTTTTGGGGCTTCCATCGACTACATATTAGAGTTTTCAATTGATATCTGTCCCTTATTTGGTGGTATATCAGTGCTCCTAATTTTCCAAAAGAAAATCGAGTCTATTTGGGTTGTATATTGGTGGTAATTAAACGTTTGGTGGTCTTTTGGTGCTCTTTTTGTGCTGACGATTTTTACTCGGGTATGTCCAACATGATATGAGGCAAATAAATAATAAAACCGATCGGAATTCCACATAAAACGTTCGATACTAGAGCTGTTACCATTTGAGCACCTTTTAATAGACTCTTTCGATTAAAAGAGTACTTGAGGTGGAAAATTCAATTTAAGTATAACTACTTCTGCTTTTATACGATTTTGAAATAATATAGCCCAGAAAAATTATTTCTTTCTATCCGAATTCATCCGATTAAACACGGGTAAAAAAGTGGTTTGATTTACATTTTAAGGGTAATTATTTCCATTAACCATAAATTTCTACATTTATTCAGGGCAGTACATATGTCTATACAATACATTTGCCAACAAACAGCAAAGCGTTAATTCAAAAAGTTTGTGTTTAATTTTTTGCGCAAGTAATTTATGTATATTGCCATATATCCGATGTCGAAAAAAGCTATGTTGTTTTCATCGCTATCACAGTTTTCAATTTTAAATTCTTCAATTTGTGGTTATTTTTAATTTACAAATGTTATTTTATTTATTTTTGTAATTCAACAAATCAAATTTGGCTCTTTGTAAAGTATGAATTCTTTTATTTTAACTGTTTATTACAGGTTTTATTTGTGTAGAACTAAACGCCTGTTTTCAATGTGTATACACGATACCTTTTTGAATTTTTGAATTTTCATTATTTTTCACTTGAAATGATACTTTAAGTATTCTAAGGTACTTAATTACGATTACTTAAATTCTTGCAAGTACATCTTTACTTACTCATGTCGGTACTTGAGAACTGGGACATCCGAACTTGAAGTACTCGAGTACTCAATTATTCTACCTCTATTAGGAATTCACTTTTCATTATTCATATTAATTTATTTAAAATTTACACGATTTATTTCGATGACGATGAGAGAATCGTAAGAAATAGCCGTAATAGCAAGATAAATTATCGACGATTTACTTAGTATGTGATCAATATTGGTCAGGTTTTTCCATGGACTCCAACTAAAAAATAAAATTTGTGATAGTGCGCACAGTTAAGATTTTCGGTACTTTTGAAGCATATTTTCTTTTTTTTTTTGTATAATACTTATATGCATTTGACTATATAATTATTAAAGATGGTGCTTATTATATACTACTGTGTTCAAAAAGTAAGGTGAATTTTGTTTTAAAATTAACAATTTTTATTTAATCTTCCAAATCGATTTCGCCTCCCATAAAATAATCCCACCTAGCTACAATACACTTATGCCAACGTTTTTTCCAATCTTTGAAGCATGCTAAAAAGTCGTCCTCAGGTATAGCCTTCAATGCGCGTAGCGATTCACGTTTGATCTCTTCAATCGATCAATTCAATCAAAACGATTTCCCCGGAGTGGTCTCTTGAGCTTTGGGAATAGGCAGAAGTCACACGGTGCTAAATCAGGCGAATACGGTGGTTGTGGAGCGACATGAGTGGAGTTTTTGGCGAAAAACTCACAAAGAACCAGTGCTGTGTGCGACGGTGCACTTCTTTGATCAACAAAATTCGACATCGTAAAATTCGCCAAATTCACTTTTCTTTGTTTACAAAACCAAGCGTAAACTAAAACCTAATGATGATATTGACATGGAATTTGTCACAGATACCACTAATAGTCCTACTAACTTGAAAAAAAATTGTCCGATTCGGTTAACGCGAGAAGTTTAAATTAAAAATTCACCTTACTTTTTGAACACAGTAGTACTTTTATATGATCAAGCATATCGTCATCAATAATCAGGTTAATAGTACTCTTTGTCCGATTCGGTTAACGCGGGAAGTTTAAATTAAAAATTCACCTTACTTTTTGAACACAGTAGTATACCTGTCGTCTTTTAAGAATGATTGCAATAATTGGTTAACCTTTAACCCTTTTTATTGATTTGTATATGTACCTAGCATCCTACTCAAATAGTGTTTTAGTTTTATATTTATAATTATAGTTAAAGATATTTTTATTGAACAAGTTACAAAATAATTTTCAGGACGAATAACTGAAATTACATTTGATTTCACATTAAACAGATAAAAAGAACAACAAGGGAAAGGGAGCATTTTGTAGAATGAACATTTTACGACAAACGGGAATGTGGCACAACTTATTTTAAATTTTTTTTATGTATTCGAAAAAGCAAAAGTACACTTTTGCAGAAGAATATTTCAACTTACTTGTAAAAATACTTTAATAATTCAAACTTTTAAAACAATAATTTTACACACATTATTTAGAGTGTAACTAATGAGGTAGTTTTTTGAGCTAATCAGTTTAAATTAAGTAATCCTGTAATTCAAAAACAATTGAAACTGAATTCAGAAATAAATTAATTAATAACATATTTTTCCAGTTCTATGGTAGTAAAAATTGGCTATTTTAATGAAGTTTATTTATTTACTTATTTATTTTCGTTTAGTACAAGGTATAAAAATAAATAATAATAAAAAAAAGCTAATTAACTAAATTAAAGTAACCTACTTATGACTAGATCAGAGGGGCGTGGAGACAAATGGTTTATTGGAGGAGGGACGAGTTGGGCAAGCAGTGCTGGATTACCCATTAGGCCGGACTAGGCCATGGCCTAGGGCCCCCGACGGGCAGGGGCCCCCACGAAAATCTGATATGAATTTTTTTTAATGCAATTTTTAATCTTTTTTTTTTAAATTTTAATTTTTTTTTCATCAATTTATTTATCATATTAATATGTATTTTTAAACGCAAAATATTAAAAAATGTTTATTCATTTATTCTTTCGATTGTTATTTCATATGATGATTCGAATTTCAATTCGCGCGCTAAAGACCCGAGAAAACTATTTTGATTGTTTTATTGTGTTTACAACCTTTAAATGATATGAATAAGCTGTTTAAATTCTATAAATGCATAAATAAAGAATAATTTTACAATTATTAAAAAAAAGGGGCCCCAAAATTTGAATGGCCTAGGGCCCCCATTTGGGTTAATCCGGCACTGTGGGCAAGTATAGGGCATGCTTAAGGGAGGTTTTCGTGAGATTTATATATTTATTTTAAAGTGGAATCGTAAGATTTCTTGAGGAAATTACTTTTCTGAGAGTTACACAATGTCAAAATTATAAAATTATGCCAGTAATGAGCCACATCCGGAAGTCGGGAGTACCTACCTTCAGAGACCTTCGCAAGTAATGTCCTTTGTTGGTAGCGGAAGTTCCTATTTGAGTTTCTCATGAATGCAATCTGCACGAGTCCGAGTGATGTAAGTAGAATTGGCAGCGAAATGCACCCTCGCCCTCCTGAAATAGGACCCGAGGGTGCAACCATCCCCTTACAAAGGGCGTGGGATTCTGATTATCATCGCACCTTCGTTAAAACGTAATTTACTTAAATACTTGTTGATCTCGCCCGGAAAGCACCGAAACGATGCGGATCGCAGAGATATGAGTACCCCGAAGAATTCAAATTCTTGCGCAACAGGCCCGGAAGTGAGCTGCGGGAAATGGATGAGAGGAAAGAGATTTTGATTTGTGCGTCAGCATTGTCAATTATATAGGTCCAAGTTGAGGATGTTAATTTCCTGCTCACTTCTAGAATCTCAAACTTAGCATCCCAGTCAGGCAAAGTGCAATTTAAGAATATGAAATTCGATGAATGCGCGATCAGTGAAAATCGAGCCCCCCAACTGTTCAAACAAATATTTCTGATTAACACGTCAACAATCTCATCTTTATTCTGGCCCCACATTGCCGGAGTAATTTCAAGTCTTAGAATTGATTCGGTCCTCAAAGAGGCACTTCTTAACTCGCAGCTGCCTTTATTTATTAACAAGGCACGAGCCCTACTTAATGTCAATATTTGGCTTAATTTGAATATCTGGGAATCGGCAGAGATAAGCCTCGTCTCGATCTAATGGGCAACAAAGATAGTCCGCTTCTTGGTCGCTTTTGGAAGTGCGGCTAGAAGTGATGTCTAATTCCGTCCTCATATGTGGAATTATTTTGTCCGTTGGCGTCCAAGATGCCGATTATTTGCCGGAAGTGAAAAAATTTCAGCGAATTTTACCGATTGGTAATTAATGCCGCGCTCTGAATCGTCGCGCGGTTCTTCAAGTGTTGTTTTTGCACCGGCTCTGGTATTCAATTGGCCTGTCAGTGACCGGTAGTCTAGAGGATCGGTTCGAGGAGCTGGTTTCATTCCGTGGATTCCATTTTTAGTACATTGGAGTAGCAATCAAAAGAGTGCTGCAGCACATCACCTGAGTATTTGCTTCACACATGGTAGGGGCCCCCTTTTGTCCTCTGGTCGCTTAATCGGCGTTTATCATGGGAACCGAAGGCATCGACCATTCAAGCCAGGCATTTTTGCTTTAATTGTTTGGACAGGGAAAAAATTCTTGGGGTTAAGGCGAAAAACTGGACTGGAAGTCCAGACACGTATTCGTGAGCTGTTCGAGGAGGAGAAACCTGATGGGAATCGATGAATGTGGCTCCATCAAATTTAGGATAAAGCATCAGTGGACCATCGATGCGGTGAGCTTGTAACCTTACAAGACACGCGTCTTAGCGAGAGAGGTGACGGCAGAAAATAAATTGGTTAACTGCCGCGTTTGTTTTTACACTGGAGGCTGGAATCGAACAATTTTCAGCCTTCGACAGTTTTATTTAAACATTTGAAATCAACTACATTTACTTTGTAATATTTATTAACATTTAATTTACGGACATTAGCTATATAGTACCTTTGTTTATTGAAAAGACGGATTTCGATTTGTCGGTTATATTGAAATGCAATTTTTTTTAAAAATATTTGTTTAAAATCCATAGATTTTTATTTACTGTTGTCTTTAATATATTTTTTACATGTATACTCTATCTTGGATATACACTTTCCACATACATACATTATATTTGTTGCAATTAATGCAAAAATATAGTTAGTCCTGTTTTTCTTACAAAACCCAATTAGGCACGATTTTCGCACATTTGGATTTCGTATATCAGATAACGAATCGAAGCTAGTATTTTTTTTTGTCGTGATTCTTCAAATAATTGAAAGAGAAAATTCTTCCGAGATATGTTTGCTCCAATGGTGTCTTTGTACAATATAGAGGCATTGATGGCCAATGCCAAATCTAAAATGTTAGAAAATACGTGAAGGGACCATTTATGAGGCTTGCTTTCACGGTATATTTTCTAGCCAGTCGAGTATATCAACCTCACACTTGACTTTGTTGCAAAATGCGACTGCGTCAGGGTCACGTTTAGAATTTTTTTTCTATTTTCATATTTTTGCATTTAAAACATATTTGATTTTGAATTGTAAAATGTGAGAACGTTCTCATTTGATTTATATAGTTTTGAAGAATATCGGACCATATTATCCTTTTTAGCCTTTGCAATTTTTGGTAATTCCTTTCTATTTGCGCATAAAGTTCTCACAAGTGTTGCTTTTTATTAAGTAATTTTTTTGCAAAGCAAATACTTTTGAAGAAGTAGTCAGTAGTTACATTTCAGCCATAACATAAATATGGTTCAGTAAGGTTGAGCATTCGCCCAAAGATATGTCCGATGTTTTTCGTCTTCCCGAGTAAAAATAATTTGTCTGGTATCTTTACGCCCAAACTAAGTACAAACATTTAAATTTTTTAAATTATACATGCGCCCGAAACTAGCAGGCATAGCGAACAAATGAGCCCAGTACTATCATGATACTCTCCCGCTACAGGTACGAAAATAAAAAAATCCACCCGCTACAGAGTTATACTCGCTTCCGCTACAGGCCCAAAAATTTAAAAATATGCCAGCGACACGGGTATGCACGCTCCCGCTACAGGCACAAAAATCTACAAATTTGTTTAGTTTCTACAAATTGAATTAGACGACAGATAAAAACAACAATAATATATTACACATATATTATATATTACACATATATGAGTAGAATACATTATTTATTTTATGAGACGTCACAGACCTTAATCTACGAAAATAATTTTATTGCATTTATTTTCAATTTTTAACCTGGAAAAAGGTAAGCGTACCATGCTACGTTTGTACTATTTCGTGCGTCTTTTAACAATACGTGCCTGCAGCGGGCCGCATTTGAAAAAATAAGGTTTTCGATCAGACGTACGGTGCCGCGTTTGGGAGCCATACAGGCGTTTTGATGCCGTGCGTGCCTGTTTCGGGCTAAAAATGGGCGAGCCTTAGTTTTTACTCGGGTTTACCTAAATATGGCAGAGCAATTCTTAATATTTACTTTTAACGTCCGATGCCAACGAAAATTGTATGCCGAATTTATCGGGCTTCTTTGGCATATACTAAGTAAAATTGCATCTAGTTCTGCTTGAGAATAATCGTTCATCTATTGTAAGATTCACGCATGGTTTGGATTAAAGTAAATTAAACAAAAATTGTCCGTTTTTTGTTCGTCTTTAGTTTCGTTCGACTTTTTTGTCGAAGCGTATGTGTCGAAGAATTTCCATGAATTTTATATACAAAATTGCTAGAAAAGCTCGTAATTGTGACTTTCTTAGCAACCAATCATCTTTTTTCAAAACTTTACGCCCCTCTGTTTCAGAACATAACTGTGTTCAAAATGTAAGATGAATTTTGTTTTAAAATTAAAAATTTGTATTTATTCTTCCAAATCGATTTCGTCTCCCTCAAAATAATCCCCCCTAGCTACAATACATTTATGCCAACGTTTTTTCCAATCTTTGAAGCATGCTAAAAAGTCGTCCTCAGGTATAGCCTTCAATGCGCGTAGCGATTCACGTTTGATCTCTTCAATCGACTCAAAACGATTTCCCCGGAGTGGTCTCTTGAGCTTTGGGAACAGACAGAAGTCACACGATGCTAAATCAGGCGAATACGGTGGTTGTGGAGCGACATGAGTGGAGTTTTTGGCGAAAAACTCACAAAGAACCAGTACTGTGTGCGACGGTGCACTTCTTTGCTCAACAAAATTCGACATCGTAAAAATCGCCAAATTCACTTTTCTTTGTTCATAAAACCAAGCGTAAACGAAAAACTAATGATGATATTGACATGGAATTTGTCACAGATGTCACTAACAGTCCTACGAACTTGAAAAAAAATTCATTTGTCCGATTCGGTTAACGCAGGAAGCTTAAATTAAAAATTCACCTTACTTTTTGAACACAGTAGTACTTTTATATGATCAACCATATCGTCATCAATGATCGGGTTAATAGTACTCTTTACATTCCTATTTCGTTTTGCGAATGCAGTTAGTTCTGACATCTGAATTCCAAGATGGTGTTTTATCACAGCCTCTACCTTCCTCTATTGGTATCCATAAAGTTCTATCAACGGAACGTTCGATAGAATTGTTTTCATTATCAATATCTCTTAGTTAACTTTCGTTTCAACTATTTGAAATAATACTACGCATTCCTCTGCTTTTACGGTAGATATTGCGATAATTTTCATTTTCACTGTCGTCGAAATCTTGGGAATTTTGATAATATTGTCAAATTCATCCTCGCTTTCGCATAATTTGTTATGTTTTTTGTCAATTCCCTATCTTTGAAAACTTGCCAATATTTGCCGTATTTATTGTTAAAGAGTCGTTATGTGCTTGGTATTGTTTTTTCTTATTCATTATTATTCTATTAGAACTAACATTCTATTTCTAATTATTGCAGTAAAGTTCATCAGAATCCTAAGAAAATGCACTGATGTATCCAGAGTAAAATTGTAGTTACTTTTGACAGAAATTCAGTAAATTTTGCAAAAATACATTTTATTGTACAATTGATATTGCAGTAACTTGGATATTCAGAATTCAAACTTAATTTTCGAATTTCGGTTAAGTTCAAGAAAAGGCCAGTAAATATTGCGGTCCACAAAAAAACTGCCAGATTATACAGTGAATTTTTCTAGAATTGCAGTTAGAAACTTCTAAAATATCGAAATTTTTAATAATGCGCGAGAAATTCAATTATAACTGAATAATTTTCCAATATTTTTAAATAAAATTAAGGAAAAATCAGTAAAATAGTTTTTTGTGCATTTATATTCTATTAAAATTCTTATGTGGTTTTGTTTCCATTTGAAAGCTAGAAGAGTACCATAGATACGAACATAATTTAAGTTGTAACAGCAATAGTTGCATTTGTTTGAAATATTTGCTAGGAACTCTTAAAGCTGTATGGAAGCGCTATTTTTCCTGCTGGGAATGAATATACGAAAAAACTTAATAAACAAACGTCTCTTTTCGATATGTTAATGTTTTTGCCGGAAGTTTTCATATAGTTTTATAATTTGAAGAAATCTGCTGATGAAAATCATTCTTTACTTGTAAAAGCGTACGATTAACAAGCTTTTTTTGATGGTATGTACAGAAGTTCAAACAATCGAAAGAAGGTATTTTTGACGTTGAAGACACTGAATGTGAAGGTATACCGAAAAAGTTTAAATTGGAATTATTATTCGATGAAGATCCATGGCAAACAAATAAGAAGTAGAAGCATTATTAACTGTTGAAAAGCGGTTGCAAACAATGGGATTTCTTCGAACATAAGGAAATTGGGCCTCACATGAATTAACTAAAACAACAAGAAAAGCAAAAGGCCATTTGTGGAATGCTGCTGACAAAGCAACAAAGAAACGGTTTTTTTACATAGGATTGTTACAGGAGATGAAAAGTGGATTCACTATCCTAAATGTAAAAATAACTTGGCTAAAAAAACCTGGTTCAACGCAACCAAAGTGGGATATCTATTGTGACAAAGTTATATTACAACTCATCCGTTCAAAGCGAGCTATTGTAGAAAAACGGTACCTGAAATGGGGGAATCGACACGAGAAGACAATACTGCAACACGACAATGCTAGACCATATATTACTGAATCGGTTAAAAACTATTTAGAAGGACAGAACTGGAAAGTATTACAGTATCCAGCGTATTCACCAGACATTGCTTCTTCAGATTTCTATCTTGTTCCGGACGATGCAGTCAGCCCTTAGTGGAGAATGGTTCCCTTCTTATAAAAATATCCGAAATTGGCTTCATAGTTAGATCGCCTCCATGGACAAGCACTTCTTAAGGGATGAAATAGAGCATACTTTGAGTAATGTATAAATATGATACATGTAGTTGGTAAATAAAGGTTTTGTTTTTACCAAAAACAAAAACAGGACATACTTTTTCTCATACCCAATATTTTTTTCTCACAATCAACTCATTTTACTGATGAAAGAAGAATTTATTTCTTTATAATCGAATATTTCCTGAGTTTTAGAAATTACCTCTATTACGTCACTTAATGGCCCGTGGAAGTTGAGTAAAATAATCCGTCTTGAGGGCATATGCTAGACAATTTCGATTAGAGCCCTTTATTTTCTGCCAAGGAGTAGTGCTCCACCGACTTGGATAATTTGGCTATTAAGGTAAATTACCATTATTTAGTTGAATGGTTAGGAACATCAACACATTTTGTCCCCATTTTGTTCCTTTATTTTAAGCTAATCGCTCGTTTCCGTTAATTTGCTCTCCTTAAAGGAACGATTCTTTGGCCAGTTGGTTGGTGGTTTAAAGTCCTGCAGACGGGCCCAATTTTTCCGTCTTAATCTACCCAAAATCCTCTGAATAATCCTGCGAATCATCCGTCCAAACGCAGCGAGACAAGGACGAGAACACCTTGCGTCCTGCTGCAATCTGACCCAATCAGTCCACCGAGGTGCACATGCACTTGCTCCGTCGTTTTTTGAGGCCGCTATTGGACATATGCAAACGTGCACACAATCAGACAACCTGCTCACGATTACTACACCTGTACACATACATATCCATCCCGAAAATAATGATTCCCCAGCCGGATGGATGAATAAAGTGAGATTTCGGGCAAAAAGTCAGGCCAAGAGGCAGGGTCGTTTCAATATTACACCTGATCCGATGACCGTCTCGATTTAATTTATCGACGGGAAAAGGTGACAGGGGAGCCCGCCTTCTACCCCATTGAAGCTGTTCACCTGCTCTTCGGGAAAGAAGATTTTTCTGGTAGAGAACAACAAAGTCGAGTGCTAACTACGGTCTAGCTTCAACCCTTGGGAGACCCTCGCCAAGACAGAGTTAAATGCTAATCATTTTTGGGGCATTTAGCAGATGAAACCGACACCACGGTGCCACTAGTGAGTGGGTCTTTTAGACTTTTTGTTTTATATTTATTCCTCACCTAAAAATTTTTGGCCATGAAGAGGCGAAGGAGAAAAACATCTGGCATTTGAAGAAGACGGAGACTGTTAGTGAAATTGATTCTTGCGGAGCAGGGAGCTCGTTTTGGTACCAAGTGCGGTTCTCTTATCGTGCAAAATTCATTTTGGAGGAGGTATCGCTTGGTGTTGCAAGTGCCGCAAGTATGTCCAGTTTTGAGTGCATTCGGCACATCTGCCACGCGACAGTGGTTGCATTTTTTGATCGCTCCAGGCGACACCGAGATCTCCCGTGCAGTAGTCGTCGTCGCCGACGTCAGTTTTTCTGGGAGTGGTGCTGGTATGCCAGGCGATCTGGTACACCGGCCTGGGGACCCATGGAGCTTCGGGAGTCGGTTGTTTTTTTTTTATGTCGTGCTAATCCCGTTTTAAGAGAGATAGCAAAATATTTGACAGATGCACTCCAGGCCATTTACGCATGAAATTGGAGAAGATTAGGTGTCCTTTTTGGGCAGCAACTGTTGGATGAAAGCCGTTTTTTTCACCTAATTGCAACTAAGCAGACGTCGTGCTACGACAGACTGTTTCAACAAAATACTAAAAAAATTAATTGTTCACAGAAAGAAATAACTTTGTCACCTCGAATCATTTTGAAGATACCGGTTAAAGAAATAAAATTAATGGTTTTAAAAAGGCAATCGATAAGCGATCGGAAAATAGACTAAATCACTGAACAAGACATGGAAATTTATAGGCCAAATTCAAACGCACGGTTGTCCCCTGGCATTACACGATATGCGGACACTTTTACATTTTAATTTTGTTAAAAGGCCGAAGCAGGCGAATTAAATAATTATTTGTCTTTTTGACCAGGGGCATCAACCGGTGCCATCACTGTGACTTCATAGTCTGGTGTTCCCAATCACAGACGCCACGATCGCACCGATCGAACCAGTTCCCATTTAATCAATCGTATCGGTTTGCAAAACTAAGTGTGAAGTTTAAGCGAAGGAAAAATCTATAACCATACTTTTTCTATCTGACTTTGTTTTCTTTACAATTTATGCTAAGTCCAATATTTGAAATATTTCCAACTGTTTTCCATCTCTGCAGTTTCTTGCCAAATTTGAAAAATTTCTGTCTGCTTTCCAGTCCAATCTATGAAAAATATCTCTATGATTTTCGTGTTTTTATAGTTTCGTATTATTCCCGAATTTTTACAAACGTTCGTCTGATTTTCATCTCTTTGCAGTAAATTACTTCCGAAATTTAACATTTGAAAATTTGTCGTCAGTTCTCAGTCAGTTCTCAGTGCAAATAATAACGAGGACTGATTTTTGACTGTGTTTTTGTCTAAATTAGAACTTTCAATCACTTTTACATCCCTTTTCCTTCTATTTTTTTCACCCGGGGTCTTAGCCGTAAGACTTTAATCAGAGACGCTGAATTCGTGGGCTATAGGGTGCGAGAGTATCGTTAACAAAGAACGCAGAAATATTCAAATTTTAATATTTAAAAATGATTCTAATGAAAAGAAATTTCGGGACTAAAAACGTATTTTAATTCTTTTCTAATTCTGTTTTAATTATTTTTCCACCGTCTTATTCCAGGGGAATGCATAAAAGGTGGGATTATAACATCGCACTTTATTACATGGTATTATAATTATAGTAAATGTAATGTAATGAATATTTTCATGAATCTTACTTATCTAGTCGATATTAGTTAAAAAAAAAAAAAAAAACAAAAGTGCATTTTAAAGTTCGCTTTTCATTATGATGATTTATTCGAGACACATTTGTTGAAGAGTATTAATGAACAATTAATAACTACTGATTCTTAGTCAATTTATTTGTTTTATTCGTATTCTAGTTTACTTTCAAATCTTATTTTATTATTATAGAAAGGTAGTTCCAACAGCTATCAATGAGTAATGTAGTTAAGTTTACAACTCTCAATGAAACTATTTTTAAATAAAATGATATCTCCTAAAACTAAAAAACAAATTATTTATATTATGTTCTTTTTTTTTTTAAATAATTTGATTATACTGTTCTAGAAACAAGGGTTAGTGGAAGTGTAGCGGAAAGAAACATGAGAAGACAAAGTGTAAGATATTCACTTCGCTCAAACTGAGTACAAATATGAAAAATGCGTTGAATAACCTAAACTATAACTAAAAATTCTGACAAACCTTTGGATATATATAATTTTGAAATAAAAAAATTACAACAAATTCATGATTTAAGAAGAACCAAAACCAAATATAAACCGAAACCAAATACAAAGTAAAGTCTTAGCAAATCACAATTTAAATTTTTAAGGTAATATTATGAAAATGCAATTCTTTTTTAAAAAGTTATTCTAAGTTTAAAGTCCTTTAAACAAATATTATTTACACTCTGAGTCCGACTTGATACAAAATTTCTACAATGATTTTTAAAAAATTCTAAGTCCGGAATTATTACAAAAATATAATATAAGTCCCGAATTACTAACTAATAAAAAAAAGTCTGGAATTATTATAAGAATATTTTAAGTCCGAAATTATCAGAAAACTATTCTGAGTCCGGAATAACTAAGTGATAAAAAAATTCCGGAATTGCTTAATTTTGGCAGTTGCTAGCTAAATCTTTTTCTCAACATACCATACATGTATTATATCAGAGGTATACAATCAAAGTTGGTAAAGTCCACAGTGCCAAAATGTTCAGTAAACGATAAAAACGATTATTTTAATAATTACAGGTAACTATTCTAATGTTAAACATTAGTTATATGCAGAATGTAATACATTATGGAAATACAAGTGTTCATCACGCTCAGTTCAATACTTTTGAGTAAAACCTTAAGTATAAGATGGACTTTCCCAGTTTTGTTACCAAGTTTTTGACTTTACTAAGTTTGTAACTGAATGTTTAGGACTTTCTTATATTTGTTACCAACTTTCTGGACAGGATTGGATTCAGGCGTCAGTGAAATGGAGGCAATGGAGCTTTCCTATTGGTCGAAAAGGACTTTACGCAAATTGAAACTCAACTCACTTGGACTTTGCTAGGTTTGTTTGTAAAGTCAATTTTCAATTTGAAATAACAGTCGAGATTACTAGAATTTGTATAAAATTATTCTACGGGGTAAATATAGATACGGAAAAAAATGTGTTGCAATTTAAATCTCACTTTTAAAATTTTGTGGACTTTACCAACTTTGATTGTATACCCCTGATATGTACCTGTGCTGAACCAGGGGTTTGCGGTCCAATTCCTTGAAATTGCAGTTATTGTTATATTACATTCGTTGAACAACTTTTCGAATCTATAAACGGAATTGTAATTGTTAATGATTTTTATGAGAATTTATACATATATTCGGGAAAAAAGGAATTTGCAAGTTTAATTGAAATGACAAAGATAAGAAGAGGATTACGACATTTTCTGCTGTTTTATTTTAACTCAATGAAATATTTCGCTAATTTGGAATTAACCAGTCTTGATGTAACCTATGTGAGGAATTTTAATGTTTTGATTATGAGGCTCGTTTTCATACTTCATTCAAATAATGCAAACTTATTCATATCAAAAAATACAAATGCATAAAAATAGGTTGAGGGGTTCCTTAAGGTTTTAAGCCAATTAACATTGATGAAAGCGTAGGAGAATTTTTTAATTCTTTGGTATTATCTATTTTATATTGAATAGTCCCAGAAACTGACTTAAGACTAAATTGTATCATTTGTGTTAAATTACTCTTTTCAATTTTCTCTATGTTAAAGCACGAACTTTTATGCAGATTTTGCAATTTTGCAGAAATGTACATTTAAATTTGTAAACGAATTTTCTTTTTCAAGTTATATGCAGTAATGAACATTTCGCTTATCAGCTGCATCACAAGAAGCAGTTTGAACTGGACTTCCTCAAATTGATCTTTGTAAGTGCAATAATTGTATCGTGTGACCAATTCAATATTTAAAAAAGAAGATAAAACTGTATAACTAACTAACGATCTGTCTTTTCGATTGTTGCCCTGTTGCTGCCCTTTCGAAGTATCCTAGCATCAGACACAGTCCCACGTTATTTGATCTGCATGACCTTTTATCTGATAACTCATTAAAGGCATCCTTGATCTCGCAATGTCGTCATAAAACCATTAAATGCCGAATTGTCCGATCTTTCTTAATTTCTAGGGGATATTCTGGATACAAAAAACCAAGTCAGTCAATTCTTGTCAATCACCCATCAGCCTCCCCTAGAAAGATATCTGCGAAGAGGGACTAACAAACCACTAATCCCTGCGATCGCATCCGCTGATCAAATAATCGATTTCTGTGCATTGAACCCGAAAACACGCAACAAAGGGATACGTCACCTTCCGTCAATCGGAGGCACCCCCGGGGCAGGGGCATGCGTATTACATTTCAATCACAGATCACCTCAAATCTGTTGAATGCGGCAGGGTTTGCTGGGATTTAGTTGTTGTTATAAGCGTTGATCGTCTCTCGTATTCCCGCGTTCCTGCGTCATTCAGTTCGTGGGTTTCGGGGGGTCGAGTACATGGAGTATGCAGCCCCATGTAAACTTGAACTGTGCACCCTAAGCTGCAATTTTCACCGATACAACTGGCAGTGAATTCTGAAAAGGAATCGTTGCTGGCGATCAGCTTGGAGCGACCGGATCGCGAGGTCGAGATTTATTGATTCTAGATCGGAACGGCGATCGCGCAGGTATTATGCGGCGAGATCGGTGCTTTGTCCAGAATCGATCCGGCGATCTTGTCGCCGGTGAATTATAGCAGGGTAAGAGAGCATCACACGGGGCCCCGCGCATAAGCCTTGTTTGAAACCTCACGGATGGTGCGGCGGCTGGTTAAAGATCGCGCTGAACGGCACGCCAATCAGAGTCCAATTAACAGATATTTTGCGGCTCTAATTGCTGCAGTTCCCGAGATATGTGGGCTTTGGGTACTTGGTTTCCGCAGAATATCTCCAAAGTCAGTCAAGCTACCTGGCGGCATGATCGGACAGAATTGCTACAAATCAAAACTGTCGCCGCCAGCAGATGATGCTCTGTCAATTTAAATTTCCGTTGTGGGGCCCTAGAAAAGTTACCAAGCGGCATACGGGATGATCTCAGCAAATTCCGCGCCAAGAAACTGATGCAGCCTCTCCGTCACGACATTGCCCGCTTTTTCGAACAGTGATGCTGCAAAACAGCACAGCGGGACGTCACTGATAACAGGCGAGCACTATGCCCGCGAAATATGCCAGACTGGGCCTTGTCTTGGCGAAAGAGTCCTTTCTTGTCCATAAATCCTCCAGAGAAGGATCACCTTTCTTGGCCTTGGCAACATATGTTGAGTCAAGTCAACAAAAGAAAATATCTGTCCCCCGACCATTTGCTGCAGGGATACCTTTCCAAAAATTCACTGCTTGAAGAAAAATTGAAAATCTTTCAAGGAGCCCGAGCAGATGGTTGAGGTGATGAACAGAATTGAGGATCGACTCAATGGTGCCAGCCATTCCACTTTGACCTAAAGATATTTGTGCAAATTTTGGCACTGCAGCGTAGTATTGAAAAAGTCTGGGATATGATTTCCAAATTGAATCTGGTAATAGAATGTGTTTTTATTTTTTTTATTAGCTATTGAATGGAAAGATAGAAATTCGCCATAGAAGATGTAGAACATGGCTAAACGACTCTATGAAAATATGTGTTTTAGAAGATTCATACCTCAGATAGTTTTACTCCAAAAATATGAATAGATTTTGGAAAAATTAAGGAAGTTTGTTGGTGTAGTCTTCTTTGCACGTTAGAACACTTCATGATTTTCAATCATGATCAATTTTGATGGACTGCATATCAAACCTGTTTAGCATTTCCTGCAATTAGCATACAATAGTTTTGTCTTGTTAGAATATTCAGATTTTGTAAAAATTTTCATTTAAAACTAACCAAATTACTTCAGATGCCTCTGATTTAATCTTTACTTCTCGCTAGAATAAGGATAATTTAAATTTAAGAGCAATTATTGTTGGAAATATTTTTTGAACCATTTCACTATTTGTCTCCCAAATCGCTCCAAAATTCGTCGAATTTATATAGACTATCCTGACTAAATTTATTTTATTCTGAAAACATATCCTACATACAAATTTCAAATTTTTACAGTGTTATGTTGTCTTCTACAAAATTCACTTGGTCGTCTTTAGATGATTGCACTCGTATGTAGAACATAAACTTGAAAATAAATTCAATTGAGTACATTGGATGTCTTTATTATGTGTAAACTGCATCAAAAAGGTTTGCTAACATTCTTTTACTTTATAACGAAAATGAAGTAAAACAAAAATCCCGACTACATAGTAAACTAAGAAGATGGAAACAAAGTGATATGGAAAATCCGTTTCCCTCCGTTGAAGGACTCTAAAAATCATGCCAAAAAATTATGAAATGCAGTGAGATGTTCATAGACATTTCTGTTCAATCTGTCTATATACTTATAGATAGAATTTTGGGGTTACTATTGCCCCCAAAAAGCCTGTAGATACTTTAAATATACTTTGTGTAGCCGCTTTCAATAGTTTTGGAGTGACCTTCGTGCATGAAAAATATATGCACTATCAGTTTTCGAAATTTTAAAGTTAGATATCCCAGAAATAAAAGCGATCGACAAATTTTTATTGTAACTTTTAACTCTAAATGAACGCATGTACAAAGTTTCATCAAAATTCGTGAGGAGAATACAAACTCCAACGACACATATTTGTTACGATTCGTTTCTAAATGTAGGAGTTATAGGAGTTCAAAGTCAAAGTTTATCAAAATTTTCGTTAACAAATATCGGGTTTGTGTATAGAAACATTTTTCTTTAATTTGAACCCTTATAACTTCTATACATCTAAACCCGAGTCCTACTTTTAGCTTCTTTTGAGGATACTCCTTGATATCCTGCGATATCTGTACAAGGTTCTACAAGGTAAGTGCAACTTTTAAAATACTTTGATATTTATTTTGAGGGGGAAGGAGTAATTTTAAGATGTGAAGAACAAAAGTTTGCTTACCAATCGATTAGTAAACCTTTTCCTACATAGAATCCACACACCATGTATATTTGGATTCAAACCTAGTTATAAAAATATGTATTTTAGGTATAAAGTTATAAAAGCTGTATTTTTTTGAACTCGCAATATTTTTTTGTTTGTTTTGAATATTTCTGTAGATGCCAAATAGTGACTCGAACATTCTTTAGAGTGTGTTTTATATCATACTATAGGTATAGTGAAATCATATAAATAATCATATTTCACCTATCCTTAACTGTGCTATTATGTTGTAGTGCTAGACAAGACGTGGCTAATAGTAACTACAATGATATGTTAAATATTTTGATCCAAAATAAATATTCAATTAATAACAAAATGTCAATCTCAACGGGCGCCTGAGAACGAACGTGATAAAATCTGAAATTTTATCATAATAATGATAATTTAAAAAATAAGATAAGATTTTACAAAACTGCTTATTTAAAAAAGAAATCTTTCTACGATAATTTCAAACTTTACAATTCTTATTTGAAGGTCGCTGCTCCTTTTCGTGTGAATGAACCTGTACAATAAAAATCATATGCACCTCTCAAGTGTTAATAACAAATTGTTTTCAATTCAAACATATTTTGTTTATTTTTCGAACAAGGCCTCTTAAGAAATATTTATTTAACGTGCATTCGGGGCTAACTGAGCCACTGTAAACAACTCTTTTGCCAATTTGTCGATATATTTAGCAACGAGTCTACAGATCTTAATTAAGTGACATCATTTATTCGATAGGAGTTAAGGACTTACCTATAAAAAATCCTTTCCATCTTCTTAAAACCGGATAGTCCAGCTACCGCTATCCTGTTGGAAAGCTTGACCTCAATGCGCAAAGAGATCGAACTCCGCCTAGTTGCGAGGCTTTCCATTATCGACGATTGCCCGTGGAACCTCCTAACAAGGTGCCGACCTGTCATCTCGGCGATGAAAGCCCAAGAAGGTAACAAGGCACCAAAAGAAGAAGGCTCTACCTGACCACTTAGCATATGCACTCGGACGTAATATAATTACGCCAGGGATCCTCGCGGTGGCATAATTAAGGGGGCTGCTGCATCATGGGTGTATTGCCCGTGATAGGTGTAATTTCGCTGATCGATTGGAGCAGAGTAAGTGCGGTGCTTTTGTGAGGGTTAACGTGATACCCGGTGCCTTCTCTGTCGCCACGGGTGCTCCACTGGCAAGTGGCTGATGTTGGAGAAGGTTGATAAAGGACATCTGCTGTCCTTCATGTTTTGGGGCCAGTGTGCCCGAAAGTAGCAAAACCCACCGAGGAGAAAAAAAATTCAAAATTCGGGGTAATTTAAGCCTTTAGGGCTCAAGGTGGACCACACTCACCTTATGGCGCACTGACAGCATCCGCACGGGCAGCGAACTTGTCTTTGAGTCGCGTGGACGCCAAAGTACGATCAAAAGGTGAGTGCTGACTAACTGCGCACTTTTCCGCTCCCTCCACGCACTTCGCACATGCGCCAGCGCGGTGTCCATTAAGGCGGGGGATAGATTGCAATGGAAATTACTCTTCATTATGAATTCATGGCAAGGAAAACCTTTTCGAAGGTAACAAGCAAATGACATGAGTCCATTGTCCCTTTCTCCAAGCCGCAGCAGCCTGTATTTGGAACTGTGCCGCGTGCTTGTCTGTTTTATTGCCGCGCTTTCCCCTGGGCAACCGAACCAACTTTCGCGGTAATTAAGTGCGGTGACACGCGACTGATTATCTTTTTGAATTACTTTGTTGCGTTGGCAGTAATGCGGTCATGCTGGTCTCCGGCTCAAAATCAATCCCTAAAATGCCCGACTGGTGGTAGTCTGATTGGCCAGGGACAGGGAGCTGCGGGACCAGCAAGACCAAAGTATCGATGAGCCTAATGCAGGCGCGGGACGTACACCCCTTCACCGTGCCTCCGCGCCGACATTTCTACCTCAATGGATTTGATAAAGCGGTAAAACACCTGCAGGTTGACGAAATACCGCACTTGAGCGAGCACGCGATCATCTGCTCTCGTCGCGGAACCACCTTAATTATTCGTACTACGATAGGCAGTCACAGTCACTAAGTCCGTGTAATTGCACCTGAGAAATTCGACGCACGGCCTCTCCGCCACCGTGGTAAACCGAAGAAATGTGATCGTCAGGCGGATCACGTGACCGTGCCATCCTCGACAACTATATTTATTAAGAAAATTAACCAAGTCATAACTCAAAAGAAAAAAATGAATTTCTCATTATTGTCTGCTTTTTATCATAATCAAAATATAAATCTTATAGTCCAGGAGTGGAGAGATAGAGAGATCCTGGAAATTGTTATCAAAAAATCAAAATAGATGTTTGTGGTGATAAAGCTTACTTCTCGTATGAACTTTTTGCCCTTAACCCTTGTAGTGCCGAACAACGATATACCGTCGTTGAGTACACTTACGAAAAGTATCGATGTCGACATTTCTTTGTTTTTTTTTAAATAATAAAACTATACGAGTATAATAATAATAATAATACAATTTTAAAGATTTGTTTAACATGCAATTTGAATTAAGTACTTAAATCCAAAAATGTCCAAACAAATTTCAAGGGGGTTATTTAATTTTTTTGCTTGCGAGTACATATTATCGCTATTCTGAAAATTCAAAATTACACAAAATTCTATAACAACTTAATACACTTAAATGGAGGAACAAACGAAGTCCCAAAATTAGGAATCTTATTATCACTAGCCTGCGGAGAGCAAAGGATATAAGTAATGTGAAATTAATAAAGTTTTATGCGGAATTGATAAAGTTATATACTAAACAAGACTGGACAGTAGGTCGTGTCTTAAAAATTCCATCTTCCTTAGCAAAATGCTCTTACCAGGCAGTCCAACTTTTAAATACATGAAGAGATAATTCGAATATAAATAATTCAAATAAGCTTTTACCTCCTTTTGATACAACACCAACTTGCCTGAATATTTTTTTCTAAAGTCTTTTAAAACGGGGTACTTTCTTATAAAATGTGCGATATTTTCTGGTTCCTTCAAGTTGCACATTTCGCAGACCTAGATATTATTAACATTCAGAAGACCGCATCGCACTTTAAAAATTAACTTAATCGTTATTCTGCTAAAATCGTCCCTCAAGTAATTAAGGAAGTAGCTAAAGGGTATAGGTCATGAAAACATTCAAAATGAACCTCTCAATTGCGAGCTGAACATGAGAAATTTCCACCCAAAGAACTTCTAATACAAGATGTGGTGACATTTGTGACTTATTTTCTTCTTATTTTTCGACTTTGGTCCCATTATCCCAGCGGCCTTGCAGATTTTGCTAAAGGTAGATAGTAATAAAGAGTTCACGTGTGAGAGAAGACAAAAATTTATAGGGAGACGGAACGAAAATTAAAATCACTTTTCACCACTCAGAGCAACGCACACGTTCGAATACTTTTGGCCCGCTTTTAAAAGTACACAGTAAAAAAATGTAAACAGACCGCATCGATACATATGCTTTGAGTGTGCTACCTAATTCTTCTCCATTTTCGATTCAGAATTTCCCTATACTGGAACATTGCGTGAGGACGGCGCTAACACCATGCATGCAACGGCACACAGCGTGCCTGAAACTTTAGCCCGCCTTTAAAAATGCATGGTAAAAAAACGCTGCACATTATTGCCTACACTGTAAGTGCTGTAGATGAGAATATTTGGTTGCCTATTATTATCTCTTTCGTCCTTATTGGAATTTAGATAAGGCATGGGAAGCAGTAGTTCTTTGCTGCTAGATCTAATGGGAAAATTTTCCCCAGGTTGTTTTAGAAATTGCATATGGTTTAGATATTTTAGTTCATGATCTTTGGTCTCCACCATATTAACCAGGTTCGAAGAGACTATCTTCCTGATTTCGTTTGCATTATGTAGTTCGGTGTATTGTCTGGAAAGCTGATCCAAATACTGTGCATAAATTTGATGTGACACTCGTGACGCTTTCCCCTTTTTTGACTTTGGTCTGGTTAACAGATCATCAAGTACATAATGTGGCACTCTCTATACAAGCCCAAATCTTGTTGTTGTATTCGTAACATTTTTAAAATTTGGAGAAAAGTTGGTAAAAACAGTTCACATGCAATCGATATTTGATTTTACAAACTTCATTGTGGAGTACAAAGATTCAAAGAAATTTGTTATATTAAAAATTTAAATTATACAGCAGAAATCTGCTTTAAGTGGGGGTATTTTAATTCTGACACGAGTTTTCAAAACCTATTTTCAAGCCTATTGTTTATGCTTTCTATCACAAACGTTTCTGTTTTGATACTATTTTGAATTTCCATTACATATTTACAGTGTAATCTAGGAGCAGCTCAGAATAAAATTCATGTATGTAACTTCAACAATATAAATATCTTAAATACCAGTCCAAGTCGTTTCAAAGAAGTGACATTGCGTAGAATATTATGTCAAATATAAAACTTTAAACATAACACATTTTTTGGAAACAATTTATTAAAAAAATGGCTTGGCTATGGCAACGATATCTCTATATAATCGTGAACGACGATTTTGATTTTATTATATGCTTTTATTTTATAAGCATATATTTCGCTGTCGTTATTCCGTTTTTTTTCCCTGTCATTTACACAAAAATTCCCTTTTTATTTAATCACGAACAAGATTGATTTTTAAAGAACTAATATCGTGAAAATTGTGATTTTCGATGATCTAGCTTCCGCCAAAGTTAGTTATCGCAAAACTTCTCACCGAAAAATTGCTACACAACCTTTTGCTTAAGGTCAGTAAGCGTATTCATGTAATTATAGTCTTCTTCTCAAATTTCTTAATTTTGCTTTATAAAACTCCCCTGGAGTAATTCACCCTTAAAATCTGAAGAATCCCAAATTGCTCGTCGGAAAATTCTTCATTTTTAATAAAAACCCTAAATATTTTAAGAATTTTTGAAGTGAAGGAGAAAAGGTAGACAATGATTTCTTACACAAATACAATTAGCAGAATTTAAATGACTTAGCAACTGTTAAGGAGCAGATTAAAATAGTAAAAACACCTACCGTTGACCTTTCCTGGAATTCTTCTTAAGAAGGTGCGAAAATCTGTTCTTGATGAATTATGCTTGTAAACACAGTGAAGGCAATTACTAGGAATGACCCTTAAAACAAGAAGCCTGGCAATGTTTGCTTTTCAAGACAAGAGGCGCTTCCACTTTGAGGATTAGCACCTCAAAGTTCCCAGGAATCATTTCGTTTGGCTCTAGCTCGAAGCATCTGGCAGATCAATCAGCACATTTGCATCTTTTGGTAGAGTCACCGATGTGAGCCAATCGATTATTTTCATGCTATGGAACAATAAGCGTTAAATCCTTTTTTCAAGGTGACTTCCCCCCGAATTGCATAAGATCCAATTATCCGAATCCCTGTGAACCGAAGGGATCCTGTGGACGAATAGATTTGGATGGGAGCATTGTACTACGCACAACCCTATCTTCCAGACATTGTCATATCGAGCCTTTGTGTAGCTGAATACTCCTTCTGGGCTTCTATTCAAATCGAGAAATACTTAATCCTTTCGAAAGGAGAAATCCTAATCCTTATCAGATGGCTCAGCTGCTGAACAATGGATCTCATCCATGGTTGCGCCCCAAAGAACAAGATTTGAGTAAGACACCAACGTCTTGTAAGGATATTAAATGTTTGGAAGTATGCTGAGGTGGGTATGTGTGCAACAAAGTCTGAAATAAAGGCAATTTTCGTGTTCTATCGTTAATGACTTTAGCTATTATAAGAACTAAGCGATATTTCTCATGCTTCTTTTGGAAACGAAGCGCAGAGTGGAGAAATTACTGTCCACCAAACCAGACGTAAAAAAGTTTGATTCGTTTATTATTTTGATAGCATTTACAACGTTAACATCTTAAGAAATTTTTAAGATTGTAGTCATTTTAGAGAAAATAAAGTTTCTCATGCTTAGAACCCTCACCTTTAAAAGAGGCAAAATAAAATAACGAATAAAGTCATTACAGATTTGACCCCTTTTCAAATTGTGCACCTAAACGTGTCGGGAAAATGCAGATATTGGAAACAGTTTTTTTTTACTAATTATTTATATTTTTTATTTGTTCTTTTTATATCGCCTTGGCTTCCAAATATTTTAAACATTTGTTTGTGCCTGATAGACATTTTATTTCCAATTTTGTATTCATATGTATGATATACAGTTTATTTGGCGAAAGCATACCGCTTAGAATTCAATAATGCGATAAAAAGGTAACAAAATATGATTTTTCTTTATTATTTACTTTATTTTCTTTTACGCAATACATTTAATATTTGATGAAGTCACCGGTATTTTCTATTATAGCTATTCATTTATTGTTCATATTTTCAACTAATTTTTCAGCATATTCTAGTGGTAGATCCTTCCAGGCTTTACCAATTATTTAAGTTGTTGCAAAGTGAAAGCATTTTTTCGCTGCAGCGTTGCCTTCATAAGGGCCTACACATTTTCAATTGGATTAGCATCAAGGCTTTGTGAGGACCACTCCATAACATTGATATCCTCTTGATCTTTCGGTTTACTGTTCTAAACCAAGAATCTGTAGACTTTAATAACTTGTTTTTGTAAATTTATAGTATCCTTTCTGCATTCAGATTTCCAGTAAAAGCAATAAATTTTCCAAATTCTTACGAACAGAAGCATTCCCACATATGAACTTTTATTCGGTGTTTTACAGTACGTATGATGTAATGCCGTCGTTTTTTAACTATATTCGTTTAGGTTTTTGATATGCCCAAAATGATCAGGTCAGTGAACACGACATTTGTCCAATCGCGGTTCAAATTTTCATTAACCCATTTCCAACGGCTTTCGATATACTTTTCGGATTAAAGTGGTTTAAGTGGTTTTAGTAGTACTGCGGTATTTGATGGAATTTTACCTTATTTTTGGCGCATGGTACAGAGAGAAACGTCGATACCTCTTCCTGGAAAGTTGTTGACGTTTTTTTCCTCAGAAAACTTCTTACACCTTTTATACAAAATACGCATCCTTTTTAATATATCTCGCTGCATGGGCATAAGTCCATTTAAGATCTTTCGGATGAAGACAGAGAAACACAGCTTTAAAACGTTTATAGAATAAGGCACTCATGTTGAAATGAAACTTTAAGCGTAAAGGGTATATATGGTATTTAGGTAATACTCATCCCCATTCATTCAAATATTTCTGTCCCTTTCTTTTTCTTTCTGAAAAATCCTCTATACGCTCTTACCAAACAGACTGCATTATCTGAACTTGAGAATGATTTAAAAAGAATAAGACTTAAATTAATATGGCTACTAAAATCACCAAAAAAACCATACAGGCGTCAAAAGAAAGATAAGTTTAACCAAAAGTCAGACTTACGTGATTTTTATTGCAAAACTTCGTGAAAGATTCAAAGCTTTACAATTTTACCTATTAGTTTTTAAACTGTTTTTAATTTTAAACTATTTATAAATATTATTTGGATGCACGAGACTATAAAATCCATATTTAGATCTAACTATATAACATATTATAATAAATATTAACTCAATCTTCATTAGGTCTTCTTACGGTTTCTTGCGATTTTCCAAACTTTAATGCATAAATGAATCTTACTGAAAGCAACGTCAACACCTCCACCCTTATCAACCAGATGGTAACAGCCGACATAAAATCCTTGTCATAACCGCAGGTAAAAGAGCAAGAGAAATTTTAGCATAAACCGCGGAAAAATGTTCCAAGTACCTTTCTCAAGTTCACCACACTGAGAAAATCCCAGAAAAACAGATGGACTCATTCCCTGCCACTTTGGGGTTAAAAAACAAAAAAATTTGTTTAACGCGAAAAACTTAAATTTTCGCAGGTGATTCGTATGTTGAGGAAGGGGTGCAGCTCCCCTAGACCGCCTGCTGCCGATATAATTGACTTGAAAGCGCATATTACGATTTCCTGAGGCTTGCGGGTACAGAGGAAGAATGGGTCAAGAGTGACGATCATTTCACCAAATGGTAAATTTGCAAGAAACCTGAGGTCCGGAGCAGGTGATTGAGACCCTTATCCCTTAATTAGAGCCAATTACCCATTTTTCCACTGCTGCCTGGCATCTTTGCATACACGAAATTCTTCCTGGACAAGTGGTCTAAATGCGTTTTCTATTGGGGTCCATCGGAAAGTACAAGATGGTCACATTAATCAAGAGCGCTAGAATTGCAGTGAAATGAATTCTGGACGCAGTCTATTAAACTCTCATATTGATATTGCGCTGGCATTCATTCGATACGCAATTTTTTGACTACCAGGTACCCGAATTCTTGGAAAAAGAACTAGGCACAATACCCGGCTGCAACAAAATCCTTACGTTGGAAAGGTGCGAGGTTATCCCTGCAGCCTTGAAGGCATTTTAAGATCCTTTACAAGCGAAATATGAAAGACTCCTGCGATTTCTTTCAGCCAATTGAGCAATTTCTTTAGCCAGTAGCCGTAATTTTTTTTTTTGCTGGACATAGGTTGTATGAGGTTCGATAAATAAGAGGTAATAAGCTACGTACATTCGATTTTCGATTTATTTTCGTTATGTTGGTACACATGCCCTCAACATCTGACATTATTACCCATTTTATATATTTAGTTTGTTTTTAACGGATATAAAGGTTAGACGTATTTTGGTGTGCTTAGCGATTTTTTGCTATCGAAAAAATAGATCAAAGAATCAAAGAAAATTGTTATGGAGAATTGTCGAATCACTATTAGTGAAGTTTCTGAGGATGTTGGCATTTTGGTTGGCTCATGACATGCAACTTCTATTGTTTTGGCTTTAAACATATGTTAGCGAAATTTGTTCCGAAGTTTGTTGCTAAATTTTAACTAAAAAACCGTCGCATGAGCATCGCTCAGGAGCTATTCAATGATCTCAACGACAATCCAGATTTGCTCAAAAGGGTTATAACTGGCGACGAAACATGGGTATACTATATGGGTATGATGTCGAAATCAAAGTCCGATTCTATGAAATGACGGAGATTTGCCACGATTAAGGAGATAAAAATCGCATCAATGGAAGAACTTAAAGCCATACTAAAAAGCGCATATTAGAAGTGTTTCGAGTATTGGAAAATGCGCTGGCAGAAGTGTATTATATCTGAGCGCACCTTAAGTGCACAAAGCACGGCTTTTTATTATTTTTGATGTTATATAACAAGACAATTTTATTTTTATCATAAAAACTTGATATCATAGTTGAAAGTATTTACTAGTATTTTCTTTCAACACCCCCTCTGAGTTTTGATGGTTCTAAATACGAATTTAAAATTCAAAATATTTTATCACGTTATGTTTTCAAGAAAAATAGCATTAAAATATTGGAGAATAAGCTTTGTATTTTCAAATACACTTTATTTTCGCTTTTTTGGCACTATTTATCTTAAAATCGTGATGTGATGGAAAATTTTCAAGTTCGGTTTCTCAATATACGAAGAATACCTAAATATTATACATACCTACCTACCAATAGAAGTAAATCATTTTCGAGAGGGCATTTTTATTAGTCTGTGTCATTATTACAATTATTATTTTTATCGCTCCCAATTCCTTTCATCGACTAGCACAAAAAACATTGTCGCTTTATCTGTCAACCAAATCAGATTATTTTTGCCATAAAACAATATGATGATATTAACTTAGGGGTAAGACGGGTTCCGCTTTACCACATCCTTCCCCTACATGAAAAACTTCCCATCAAAAATCGGGTCATGTTTGCTGCAAACAAATAAATTTCTAGCGCAGCACGCGATTTAAGGTATTGTTTCTGTTTCTGGGAAAAAGAGTGAGTTGCACCATATCGTAGAAGATTCACTGGCCCATTTCGCGCCAGCAACCGCTAATTTTTGGCACCTTACAGCGAATACAACGTCAATTAACCGCGAATTGCGAGTCGATAAGTTGCAGAAGCTTCAGATGTTACGCCGGCGAGGTGATTTGCGCGTGATAGGCCACACTCGTTTTCAGCGAGTCAGGCTTTTGAAATCTTTGGCTGAGACTGAGGCTGAGGCTGGTTGGTCGCTGGACTCATGTTAATTGGTCACCTAACCGCTACGGCAGCCGCCGAGATTAGGGTAATTAGGTAAATTTGACCAATGAGTGCTGGTGCATCACTGTTGCAGTGCTGAAATCTTATGGAATGCCTCAGGAAGAATGTTGCGGTTTAATCACTTTAAAAATTCAGAAAATATTTACCTTATTTAAATGCAAAAGCATCAAATTAACGACAGCAATAGCAACTTATTTTGGTATTAATCTACAAATTATTCGAAATTATTAAAATTTATTTTTAAAAAGTATATCTGCCTACTATTGTTACTTTACTACGCGGACGATATTACGGGCAACAAAATTTGCAGTAATAAGTGGACTTGTTCTCGAACAAGTGGCAAATTAGTTGTATTAGATTTCTTCTGTTGAATATAAATTTGCTAATAAAAATGACCGATTAGCTCTCATATTCGAAATGAATGTATGAAACATTATAAAAAAAAATGCAGATTGTCCAACGAGCTGGAAAAACATAAATCTTTAGCCGTTTGAAAATGTTCAAAATATTACGAGAAATTTAGTTATTAAGGTGTGAAAAAATGGTTATATAGATTAATGGTATTTAAAATTTCCCGATTAGGCTTTCAAATACGCTACAAGTTTGCAAATATACCTTTATATTTTATTTATTACCCATTACCGTATACAATCAAAATGCCCAAAAAATACATATAATTTGGGATTTTCTCTGATAGAAAGAAAATAAATCGGTGTATATTATATAACCATTTTAAATATTCTGTCTCTCCTTAATTGCAATAAATCATTTTCTTACACACTTCTTTTGATTTCTTTAAAAGCCTATTTTAAAAAAATTAATAAAATTTACAAAATTGATATTGATTGGAACTTTAAGGGGAGAAAAATATGCTGTTAAAGTCCATCTCACAAGTTTAGTCCTTGTGTGTAGAGCAAATTTTACCAATTACCATTTTTATCTAATTTTTTAAATATTTATGCAATTAAAATCGTTTCCTTTACATTAATTTGAATTAATTCATCTCAACGGGCCAATTTTCTTGTATGAACACCTCGGTACCCAAGTTTTTGGAGTCTGGAGTTTCGGGTACCTTAGTCGGCTGCCATTTCGGATAAGATACAAACAGGTTTTGAGCCATATATTAGTTACAGTGCGTAACAATAGAGAATCGAATTCTCTTTAATTTTAGATGTTTTTCGCAGTTTCAATGATAAAAAACCAGTCAAGTGCCTATTGGACGACGTCCAGTTTAGGGTTCCGTAGTTTGTACGGATAGAGAGAAAATTTTATCGGGGGTTGAAGCCCAGGTAAAAATGCGCACATACACGCTAGAAATTACTTTTGATTACGCAAGAGACTACCTTCAATCCTAAAAAAAAAATTCTTAGCACGTGATTCTCACTTTCTGTGCATTTCCAAATATCAACCCACCCAATAGTCTGTGAGTAAACGTAAATATCAATGACACCAATAGTCTGTGAGTAAACGGCTGTACAGATGAACATAGCTAAATTATAAAGGTTCCGAGTTCAGCTACAGAAGCCTAGAAAGATCGACATTTGTTGCAAAATAAGTTTTTAGGCCCTAAACTTTTATTATCTCAATTTCGCTGTTTTTAACTTAAGGAGTTATCCTGTACTGTGTGTGACCAGCGTGAGCAAAAGGTTCAAGATTGAGAATTGATTTCTAAATGCAATAATATGTTTTTAGATTTTTATTTATGCCCATTTTCGATGTTTATCAAAAAATACTACCTGTTTGAAACGGTTTAAACGGTTGAGCTCTTATGGTTGGTTTGAAGCGAAAACAAAGAATGCACCTATTAATAACAATGAAGTAAATACCTGCTGATGGTAGATTTAGTGTTTTGCTGCCTGAGAAATCGTGTACACCTATCTGGAAAACATAGTGGTAAAGTTTACTAGTTCGAGCCTGTACGTCAAATTCTTACTACGATACAAATATTATAATTGGAATAATCCAATCCTACATTTCGCATAACAATTCAAGTTATTTTTGCACACCTAAATGCAGTACCGCATTACCTATTAGGCAAAGTCGGAAGGTGCCTATAAGATATTTAAAACTAAGTTGGCCTAAATTGCTTCAATTAATAATTAATATTTATCTAATTTTGGGAAGTAGTTTAAATAAAATTAAAACGGACAGTTTTTTTTTTAATTTACGGCGCTAGAAAACTAGACGCTCAATTCATGTGATTTTTCTCAAATTGGAGAATTAATAAAGCGTGCAACTCTTGGAGATCGGAAATATTTTTTAATTCACCTAATGAACAAATTTAATTTTTACTAAAGAGATTTTTGCAGTTTTCTTACTTCCGCTTAGTATGAGAAAAAGCCTTTAAAACGATGCGAAGGGCAAAAATAATTTCGTCGATGGGTACGACTGAAATTGCCTTTCTAAACCACGGAGCGCGTCTGTTTCAATTCAAACCCACGAAGTGAAATTTCTTTGAGCCGTAGTACATCTGGTAACTCGCGAAACTCCTTAAAATGTCCCACAAACATCCCTTAGGAGAGCAGCCACCAGTACGGTAAATTTATAAATAGGGGTGCTACGAAAACTCCCCTTTAGTCTTAGGGTAGCATCCCAATGGTCGAGAGAGACGTTCGTTGTACGAGGAGTAAACTCCAAATCCACCACTGCCACTACACAATTTAGAAAGCACCGCACCACCAAATTTACCGGTTTTCTTCTCCCTCGAAGAAGCCGTGCAGCATCGAAGAACGCGCCACCACCGGAGATTCTGGGAAGCGGCGAAATTGAATAATCTGAAGGGAAGGCGGCTTACAGCGAGAGAAAGAAGACATTTCCCCTTCGGGTAAGCTCTCGCAGTGGCTCTTTGCAGACTGCAATTTTGCGCGAGTGCTGCTAAAGCCGGAGGATAATAAAAACTGAGAACAGCTGTCGCTCGGTGCGCGTGTGTTAGTGGCAGCAGAGAAAAAACGAGGCATTATCTCGCCATCCCGCTTTCGAGCGCAAAGAAGTTGCCTTCATCTCAGCCTGGTGGATGACTTCGGAATTGGTTCTCATGGCACCAAGTCGTCAGTTTTGAAGATTGCGTGGTCGTTGTCGGGTTGAATTGCCGACACTTTGAGCCGCTCTCTGCCGAATTTCGAATTGTATTTTGGATAATTTTTTCCTGGCAAGGCAAAAAATTTAAACAGTGAATCTTTCCGGACCAAAGAGCCGGATCAAAAGAATTTTTTTTTTTTTTTGTAAGTGAACAAAATCTCGGTGCTGGCTGTGAGCAATTTTTGAAAGTGAATTTAGTGGGCAAAAACGCATTAGATAAATTTAAAAAATAAAAAAACAGCTGCGCGTCGCCGAGATAACGGTGTTGTAAAAGAATAAAATTTACTTAAACGTAAAAAACGGCTCCATGCGTGCATAGTGCCGAATTTACCGCTCCCGGATAAAAGACGTTTTCTTAATTTCTCTATACCCTACATATATTTTTTCCTCTGATACGTTTATGAATACGTCTCAACAGTCGTGCGGTGCCGTTCAACGGATTTCTGAGTGTTATTTTTGTGCGAATCTCGAAGCCCGGCAGGTCCAAAAACTTTGCAGCCTCCCTGCACCAGAAGAGGGTGATGTCGAAACCCATCATCTCCTAATGTGACCGGTCGCCCTGTTCCTGCACACTAATTAATTAACCGTTACGTCGGTCATTAAGTGAATTGTCAGCCGAAGGAAAGCGTAGAGACCACCACCAAAAGCATGTGCTCCGCAGTGACCAGTTGCACCGTGGATTCCTTGTGATATTCGACGACATCCGACCTCCTTCTGAATTCTTTTCGACAAATTACCAAAGTCTCGCTTCGCGCGTACGAGTTCTAGTTTTGTAGTTAAGTTAAGGAAGTCGCTGACACCACAGCTTGTAATAGTCAATAAAAGAAATATATATATAAAAAAAAATTAGATATAGCGTTCGGTGTGCATTTAATGTGTTGTGTAAAAAAGTAAAAAAGAAAGGAAAAGAAGTAAATCGAAAATAAATAGTGTAAATGGAATCCTTTCGCGTGATGTGATGCATTTTTTCGTTTGTCACGAGCTCGCGAAGGGAAATATGATGAACTGAATACAAAAAAAAAAAAGTTTTGTTGTTTTAAAATCCGCTCGACGACAATTGAAACGTGTCGTTAAAATTGCGCGTGGAAGAACAACAAACAACGTCCAACACATAACACCGCGACCACCTTTTGATTGATCTCGTTTTTGACCAGCAGCCACCCACAATTTAATCAACATGAATTGGATTAACGTTTTCCTGCTCGCATGGATTTTAAATTTAGTGATATTCGTCAATAAGGTATGTCCCGTTAAGATTTTTAAGATTTGAACCTTTTTGGAAAATAGAAGTTCGAAGGCGAAACTTTCTTATAAAATAATTTTAAAATTTTACCTACTATAGAAGCCTACTTTTACATACAGAAACAAAACTTCACCCAAATCGATTAAGATTTATTATCAGGGTATTCCACGATTTTGGTTTTTCAGACCAAAATGTAAAAAAGACTTTCGAAAGTCTTTATTTTTGGTTATACTTTAAAATGAATCAAATATGGAAGAAATATGCTTAGGTTTCTCAAATAATAATTATTTATTTTTGTATTTAAAACAAAAAAAACTTGTTATAATAACTAATAATAAGTTGATTTATTTTAATTTAGTGGTATTACATCTGAAACCAATCAGTTAAACATTATTTCAATATCCTGTTGAAAAAATAAAAAATAGAAATTAATCAATTGACGGTAACACGCCGTGCGAGGCAAATGTCTTGTGTGAAACAACAACGAGTCGTGACCGATTTTATAACATCATAATAAGTGGAAAATAAGAATAATTTCACAGTCATTTACTTTTTTATATTAATTATGGTTATATTTAAAAATTAATAATAATTTAAATCCGTCACTGTTCATCATTTTCATTAAAAAAACCGATCTTTTGCCGTACGGAATTACGTTCATGATTTTATTAGACATGTACATGCTGTTCTTAAAACAGAATTAGGGAATAAGTCCTATTTTTTATTTTTATACATTCTTACAACATTAACAAATAAATCACGGTACAAACAAATTATAATTTCAGTTTTCAAGTCAATATTTCTTTTTTAATAACAATCATTTGTTCTCTATCAGGTGTTCAGTTTAAAACTGATGTATACCTACCATAGGTTAGGTTAGGTTGCTGTGGCTGCCTAGAAAGGCACACTTAGGCCAATTTTGGCCCATTGTGTTACCACGTAGCGCAGGAGACCATGGTTATTCGTGAGATTCGAACCCACAGCCTCTGGGACGGTAGGACAGCGCTCTAACAACTGAACTATCAGAGGCCCCTATACCTACCATAGTAATTAAAAATATATAAATTAATTTAAGTTTTATTAGTTACTTTTTTATGTATATTAAAAATTAAATATTGGAATTAATTTTTCCTAAATTCTTCTCATTAGTGCGGAAATAGTTACTTGGTGAAATTTTGAAGGATGGAATTAGAAATTTATTAATAAAAAAACATAAAGTGTGATTATTAAATCACCCGCAATGCATATATTTTCGAACAGAACCGCTATATAATTATAATAAGACATTTTCTATACGATTACTTTCATTTCAGTAATCTCACTCACTGGTTCTCACACCTGAATAGTAGTGCAATAATTTTACGCTTATTACACAGACAATTGGACAGGTCTGGGTCAAATTATAGTAGCTAAATTGTACCTTCTCGAGCTCCACAATTCGTCTCAAGAAACTATAGTCGTTTTCCGTAATAAGCGTTTCGTTTGAAATTTGCATGTCCCATCCAGAGAAAGGTGTCACGTCTTTTCGTGATGGTGTTGCCGATAATGATGGATTGTATGTAATTAACGCGGTTTGAGCTTTGTGTAGAACAGCTGATGAATAGGTGCGCGAAATTCGGGTTAAAGTGATTTTATTTGAATCAATAAGAAGTATATGTTTCTTGTAGTGTTTAGTTGGCAACACCTTTACCAATGAGGAGACTGCACATGCGCGTATTGCGTTACAGGTTAAGTGGGTAGCAAGGAGGCAAACATGTTTCGGGCCAAAATTGCCTTCTGCAAAAAAAACGATAATGGCGACATAAGTTCGAAAATGTTGTCAAAACATCTGCTCAACTTGGGCCATTGGCACCGGACAGCCTCAATCAAATTGCCTGGTCCCGTCTTCGTTGTGCACTTGTTCAGCTGCTCGGTTTGGCTTCTGAGGGTGTTCTAAATTTTTTTCTGCTTAAGGAGTATGGGGTAGATTTGCGTAAAAAATTTATTTTTTCACGATATCATGTGGCTATGAAAGTGAATTCCCATAAGGTGCTGTCAGATTTCTGGATTATGTGGCTGATGGCCAGATAATAGTTGGTTAATGTCTGGTCGGCTTTGCCGCGCCGCGCCGCCGATACAAATTCCAAAATTGCAAGTCACAATTAAAAGTCTTGGAGGCTCACGATCTGGCCGTGATCTTGGTCGATCTCCTCCTTCCATCCGCTGAATATCCGAGCCATGTTGGGCAGTACAAAGACGGGCTATGGCCAGCCGCGATCACCCTTGACCTTAGGCGTACGTATCGTAACGAACGCTGCAGATTGCTAACCAAATTTTCCTTGCCGTTTGTCGTCCGCTGGCCCAGCCTCACATCATGCTGGCCTGGACCCGGGCAAAAGTCGCCGAGTCAAGCACACACCAGCGAAAGCGATCAATCAAAAAAAATGTCAAAATGGATTTGCCCGTACACGGGGTCATAACAGCAGCTGTGATCGCTTCCAACAAATCGATATTACCGTAGAGCGGTTGCCAAGTGCCCTTCGAATTGTCTTAAATTCACTTAGAGCGCAGCATAAACGTCTGTTTGGTAATAAAAAATAGTTATAAACCGTCTTCTCTTGAATCACGATCGCTGATCGTAAATTGAGATGCGCACGCATCTCCGAACAGCCAGCCTCCACACTAATAATTCTATGATCGACCCATTTTCTCACAACCTGAGAAAATAAAAGCCGCGGAAAGAAGTCGCATACAAGCCGGACAAAGTAGAAAGCGCGAAGGAAAAATTCAAGAACTTGAGGAATGATCGCTATACCGCGATCGCTTCTCACACCGCGCAAGGCATATATTTTAAAGCGCGACTACACTACCAGCAAACGGCAACGGTCACATGGCGTAATAAATAAATAAAATTATTGAAGGTGGGCTTCGGCGCAATCATCTGCGCAGTCGCAAGCTTGTAAGTGTTGGCCATGGTGCACCGGCGCGGAGCTCTCAAGTCTCGAGCTGTGCTTCACAGTCCAATGTTAGTCGTCTTGGTCGCCTAAGTGCACAATGGAAGGTGCTGCCAGCTGCAACGAACCGGCGCACCTACACTAGCCTAGGCCAAGTCTACACGTCCCGGCAGGGCAGCATAGCCGACACACCACGGTTTTATGAAGTTATAAAAAGACGACTACACGGCAAGACGAAGAAAAAAATTCCTACATTGACCGGCAAATCGCATGCCGTGGGAAACAATTCGTTTCTTCGGCTCGGAATGAATCCGTGGTGAGACAGCATAACTGGGATGGCAGTAGTTTGAGCGAGATAGGATCGCAGTCCATCTTAAGTGTACAATAAAAAGACGGGGAAAAGGCAGCTCAAAAAGACAACGACGACCGCGTACGAGTATCGCGCTGACTGCTGAGAGAGTACTGAACACAACGGAAAATAAATAAAAGGAGCTGGACAGGCGCGGAGCGGGCGCTAAATTAAAACAATAAAACGAAAAGAGATAAACTGTGCACACCGAGCAGTTTTTCAAAAGCTCAGGTATATTAAGACTTGCGCAGGTAGGCACTGCTGTCGAAGAAGCGGGGTGGGTAGCGGAGCATGCGCGACAAGATCTCTGCGGGCGCGAGGAGCGTTTAGTTGCGTACCGCAGCATTTACAGCTCCTAAAATTCAGGGGTGATTCGCCCGGTGACGACTTGGCAAACCACTTCCGCCTCGCTTGGGGCAGCAGCATCGCTGAGTATCCACTTTCGCGCACCACTCCTCTGCCCGGAGGCGCAGTGCTCGAGATCGAGAACCCAAAGGTGCGCTGCCACAATCTGTTATTTTCCTATTCTTCCTCTTTTTTCGTTTAATTGGCTGTTTTCGAAATTAAAATTGCTTTTTCTCGCAGCGTGGTAAAAAAAACGTGCTAAGATAAGGAGGTACTTAGCTTCGTAGAGCGACGGGAAGTGCGCGGCTTACCGGCCGTCGAGCCGACAGCCACGACGCTATATGGAAGGTGGCTTAAAAAAAGGAAGCCGGAGAGACCTTTTAACAGATGAATTACACGGCTGAATTGAATAATTATCGGGGGACGTGGTGTGGATGTTTTTTATTTGCATTATTATTATTTTTTTTCGGGACCTCCAGAACATGAGAATATTTCATTTTCGGAAGGCGGTCAAGTTTCTTTGTTTCGCATGTGTGCGACGATTTTAAATGCCAAGAAGATAAATCTTGGTACCGGCAGCAATATACAGTCACCAAAAGTTTCCCATGGCATTAGTAAAGAGTTTTTAGCAGAACAATGACTCACGCTGTCATGCAACGGACAGAAGATGCAACTACTCTACTATTTCACCTTTCCAGTTTTCAATCCGCGCTCTATTAATTACCGTGCGCCTCTATGTTTTTGTCATTCTTCTCCGAGTTTTAAAACTACACTACACCTTGGTGCAACCCTCTCGCCGCGAAAAGCAAAAAAAAAAAAAAATTATAATTAACCGCTTGTTACAGTTATTGCGATAAAAGTGCTTTTCACGGACTGGTAATGAGCAAGATAATTGCGTGCCATCAAACCAAATTCATTTTCGTCGTTGCATGCATTAAAGGAGAAGACAAAACTTCCCCTCCATCCGCCCCTGCGCGAGGTATGTTGGAATTCAGTGAATTCCATCGAAATCCACGAAATAGACCAGCTTTACAGTTACTTTTTATTATTATCGCGATGAAACGAAGCGATTTTATCCGCGGAAAATAGGCAACATTCCTACTACTGTGTACGCTTTCTGTGTGGCGTTTTGAAGACGACGAACTGAAAAAAAAATATAATAAATAATAAATAGAGACTAGGAAGTGGAGGAGAACGCGCCATGCTGCGCACCGTGCGCCCGTCGATTCGGAAGTATTGCCCTGGTGCGCATCAACTGAGCCGAACGCAAATAGGTGCCTTTCTCTTACGCAAATTACTTTGTGCGGTGAGAGCACCCTTCTGTGTTTGTTGTCAGTTAATTTACCTACTTTTTTCGATTGTTTGCCTAATTTTTAATTTTGGGTTAGATATAGGCGTTCTTATTGCGGTTGCACTCTTTAAAAAAAAAAATTGTATTTTCTATTATTATTACAAAGCTAAAAGCTTTTATTATACAGTTTCTGAACATTTAATTCAATCCGAGGTTTTGAACTTCATTATCACATAAAAACTGGACAAAATAGTAAAAAAATATTGATAATTGGTTAGAAAGTGTCTTATGGTCGCAGTGCGAAAAGTGCGAAAAGAAATATATTCAGTTTAAAATTTTTTTCAGTTTTGTATAGATAGGTATATGTAAAAATTAAAAAATAATATTTAATTGCAAACTATAAGCAGATAGTTAATCTAAGCTTAAGTTCACACGGAGTATCGTATACTATGAAATACTCCCTCTGTCGGAAAACATTTGAGAAAAAAACCTTAGACTATCTAGAGTTTCGAAAGCAAGTGGCAATACTAGGAGAGTATACTACTTTTATAAGAAAATTTTAATTTATAAACTCTGTATTTTTATGGTAATAACATCGAAAAATTAATAGCGTTATTATTAACTACATCTTCAAAATACATGTATTATATTGATGTTTTGATGACAAATTTTCACAAAACAAAAGCTCAGGTTCACTATTTGTTTAATCTCTCAGAGCTTCATGTATGAAAGCGTATTGTCAATTATAATGATCGTTATAAATTAACAACGATTATATTGTCGTAAGTGACACTTTAAATTAAAATAATCTTTGTGAAAGAGCGGAAAATTGTGTCTCTTTGATGCCACACTAACCACGGAATTGACCCCGCTAAAAATCGTCTTTTATATTATTGCATAAGTAAAACATCCGCGTCACTCCCAGACATGCCCTCATTTCTCATCGTATCTATCAATCGATGACCTTTCGGTGTTACTCTGTAGCAGAGGTTGGAATTTAACCTTCAGTTTGAGATTCGACACCAATTACCGACTTTTTTCCATATTTGATGACGTTACTGATGATGGGTCTCTCTATCTAATATTATGTACTGTGAACGCATCTATTCATGCTAGCAAATGTTAAATCCACCTGACGAGTCGGCTTATAGGGCTACATGTTACACAGAATTCAATTAGCCAATTAAGCAACCAATTTTCAACGCTACTGCCTCGTTGGGCTTCGCGGAAAGAGGCTGCTATCGCTAACGGCGACCGCGCGGGGTACATTGGAGGCAGCAGTCGATTCGCCAAATAGATGTCGTGGGATGCGCAATAAGAGTGTCGATTCGGCTTCCTTTTTCGGCCTTTCCAGAATAGATCGACAAAGGCATTCTCGCCGTGATTGACGCGGGATTGTCTAGGCGGTGTCTAATAGGCAATATTCCATAATTTATTTTTTGTTTCATTTCATTGATTACCCGTAATTACTGATCGATCACCCGAACTCAAAGGACGGGAAAAAAGATCGCACTCTCCTTTTCGTATTCACTTGCCGGGTAATTACTCAGCGTGTGGAAAGAGCCTTGAAAACTTGGCAATGGATTGCTTGAAGAGTCAACTCTGCAGCTGCTGTCGCTATGTTTTGCCGGAAATTTATTTGGACAGTTCTGAAATTTATGCAGGTCCCAACTAGACTCAAAGTGGAACCAATCAAAACATATTCAAATCGCCCATCGTCCATGTCGCCGACTTATCATCCATTTGAATAAATCAAAGAGATGAACTGCTTTGTGGTACGTGCAGCAGGTTGATAACCCGATCGGTAATAAACGACGGGGCTGGAAAATGTCTTCAAGTATCTGTGGTTCGAAGTTTAGAAAATCTTCAGGTGCCTTGGTCAGTTTTTCCTCGAGTATGATGGCGCCTGGATAGGAGACGTCGGCAATTTTTTTTATAGCTCTGTTCGACGAAGAATTTTTCCGTCCCTTCCAGCAAGAGGAAAAATGAGGAGCCACAACGGCGCAAAAAGATGGAATGGATCACTTTTTATTCCCGTGACGGGAAAGACGTATAACCAGATCAGGAGTCGTAAAACGGGATCTATCATACAGCGAGGTATCAGAGGTGGCGACAATTGTCGCTCGCGTAATAACTATCAGCCCAAAGGGCCCTACCGCTGTCGCTACGCCGGAGGAAAGTTGTAACCTCTTTCTGTCGACGTCGCTTCAGTCGGTGATCATATGACGAAACGAAAATCGCAGAAAAAGGAAAAAATGTAGAAAACGAGTAAATCGCTATATTTGTCTCATGCAGCCTGCAGACGTGCTTCTTAAAGTCTCTTGCGTCCCCCACGGTTCGGTGGAGGATCAGCGGAGCGATCGTGTCTTGCATTTGAGGCACGATCACAGCGGATCCAGATGGATCAGTGCGCGGTGCAGTCGACCGATCGAGCAATGCAAGCAGCACGCATCGAGATCCTCTCGGTGCACTTGCTACCTGCAGTGGTTGCCAGCAATGCTTGGCATTCTGGAATTATCATTTCTAAGTAAAACGAAACTGGATTTGCTAATCGTGGCTTCAGAAAAAATGGCACTACCCTGCACACCGATATTAATAAGATTTATAATTCCCCCTATCTACACCCTGTGTACGTCCAGATAATAATTGAACCTTAACAAGGTGGAGACCGGGACATAGGGCTACGCTTGAACACACCTTTCGCCCGCCGCTTGATCGATCTTATCACAAATCTTGCCGCGAAGGAAGGAATCGCACAAGGACAGACAAAGGTAGAATTGAAAAATCGGAAACAACGACCACTTTTTGCGCTCCCTTCAGTTTTTGTAATTTATTTTTTTCCCCGCATCCGTCGTCTTTCGTTGAACTTGCATTTTCAATTGCAAAGTAGGGCTGGGTCGGTTGGTTCTACATCGAGAAGGTCGACTAACACTGTTGCTACTATTGATTCGTTCAAATTTCACTGTTGTACTACTTCTACGCATTTCTATTAAATTCAGTAATTAAATAAAGTTACTAAATTTATTAGGTATTAACAATAAAACATGTATGTTCGCCTATATATTTAGTCGATTTTTCGAATATTTGTTCGATTCGACTATGACAAAATTATAGTAATAGACAGTTTCATTAGTTTCATTACACGATTGTCAAAATAGCAGAGGTGTTAAATTTCGTCTAAAAAAGGTACTTTAGGGATTAAACGACCTTAATTTCCTGGTAATGGAGGGACAAAGTTTACGTAACTCCACCTATGTAACCTCGCAAATTCATATAATGACTAAAAGCGGGTCAGCAGCCATCAGTGCAAAAATAATTGACTGACTCGTCGCAAAGTTACGAAGTTTAATGCTACAATTTCGGCTTAAAAATGAATAAACATGGATGAGCACATAAACTCGTATGTTTGGCCCGGCCGAGTTACTGAAGAGGAGGACAGACCATTAATTAAAAACTGTTCGTATGCATACAAACCTTCACCGACGAAGGTAATTATACTACTTTATAGCCACCGGCAAAAAGAGGTGAGCGATTACTTATCTTACATTTCTTGGAATCGAGATGATCTGGACTCAAAAATTCGTTACATTGTCACTGGAGTGTTCATCTTATAAATCACAGCTTCTACCAAGCGAGACGATTAGTGGTTACGACACACTGTAGAAAGTGAAAGATAAATGATCGTTCTAATGAACCTCACTATATGCCACTATTTGGAGCATCAGTTCTATCTTATTGGCACCTAACAGCTTCTAATTGCTTGCCTCTCCAGAACTTTAAATAGCTGCTAAGGAATGTAGTAAAAATCAGATTTAATGGGTTAACTATTCGAAATCTCAGTGCATGTCTGTTCCACCTCGTTCAAATTATCTCGTCTTCTTCATAGGCTTGATACTGCCACAAATTGAGAAATTTCCATTTCTGACATCGAAGATGCGCAGGCGCATCTGTAGAAACGCAAGCAGCCAGGCCGCAACTCCCTCTAATTACCTTTAATTTAAACAAGTTTCAATCAGTAATGCGCGAGGAGCCGACAACCGCAAAACTGGTACACCACGCCAACGATTCGAATAAACGAGAAAACCTCTGAGCGGTTCAAGTTGCATATATAATTTCCTCGGCGGGATTACCATGTTGCGGCTGAGCTTCACAGCAGCAGCTACAAGCAACAAAGGCAGCGCAATCAAAAATTTTCACGCAAATGCTCTTCCTCGGAGCTAGGGTATTATAAAAGTATCTGCGGCTTTCCCAGCGAATTCCCATGGTCATCCAGCTCATGCACATTTGCGTAGATGCCGTAGAAGTCGTATAGAGCGCACTCGACGGGTCGGGAAGCAAGGAGAGTTGGCATAGCCTCCACCATCGTCGCAGACACGAACGCGGCCGTCTTCGACGTCGCCGCGCGACTGCATCACACCGCGGCATAATAGGGGTAGAGTTGCATAGTGCAATGCATATTAACCTCGAACGGTAAACTTCTAAAACGCACTGTATTACAATATTCATATACAGCACGTCATCTAAGCACCTTTGTCTGGCCATAATGGTCGCCTGATGGAGGTGACGATGACGATGATGCCCAACCAGTTTTGGTTCAGTTGAATGCAACCCGTCTTTTGTCTTCTTTTGAGCCCGGTCTCAGATGATAATTAAATGCACATAAGGCACGGCAACTTGTTGAAATTTTCCAATCCATCTGCCCTCGTCAAACAACGTAATATGCTGGACCCGTGTAAAGCGGACGAAGCCCATTCGATTGTTTGACATAGACACAAGGTGAATTGGATTGGGTGAAAACGGCCAAGATTTCCAGATTTCTCCTATTTTACCAATTCTCTACGATGCGTGGGTGACTACTTAAACGGTTTTGGTTGTTTTGTGCAAACGTAGAGATGTTGAGGAATTCTTAGACTCGATCATCGTGCCCATTTGTGGTAAATCTATTATGAAAATCTAAAACAAGCTAATAATCGTTTGCGGCGAAATCTGAAGAACTGGGACCAATAAATTTTATTTCTATAAAATCACGTTTTTTAAGGAATCAGTCAAATCAAAAACGGAACTATTATAAAGTATTTTTAAACATTGATTATATATTTAGTTCCAATCAAAAAGCAAAAATGTCAAATATTTTACTAATCCTAAGTACCCCACGCCAAGATTTAAATTATATTTTCGAAACTTGATTTTGTAAATTTCCTATATAGGCCTTGTTTTGGCATTCATTGTCAAAGTTTCTAAAGTCCATCTCAACGTATTTTATCTGTGATTCTGATATTTTGTTGATATGGTTAGTTCAGATAAATAAATTCTTATAGCGAATTTTGTTGTCATAGTTGTTTCAACTGAGATTATGTATTCGAATGGCATTTTCGTGTAATAAAACTACCGTCATTCATTGACTTTCAGTTTGATTATCTGTAGATTTGAAGTTGAAGGTATATTTTAATAAGAAAAACATGTTATTGATCTTAATGAAGAAAATTGTTCGCTATTCGAACTAGTGGCAAAGCATTGTAAACATTCTCACATAAATTACATGAGCTTAAATTCATTCTTCCCTGTTTTATTAGAAGAAATATGAAATAGTGGGCAGATCAACGAACTTCTGAATTTTGCTTACAAGTAGTTTTGCTTTTTGCGAGCAAATTATTAATGGCTTTCTCAAGAGTTTTTAGGGGTAGATGAAAATATGGTTTAGAATCTTTCTATTGATTGTATTGCAATCTGTTGATTGCACAACATTTAGCTTTCTTCAATCAATTTAAATTTTCTTAACAAAACAGTCATTATTACTATTCCTATTTTATATGTTACGGTTACGTGATTCTTTAAACTTTATGATTCATAAAATATATTGATTGAATAAGTGCTTACAGATGTAAAAGGTTAAATAAGTGTTCATATAAAATTTATTACAAATACAATTTCTTTTATTTAACTATATCTAATAGTTGTATACATTTAATTTATTAAATTGAATGAAAGGTACTCTATTTAATTTTTTAAAATTTAATGTAGGTACTCTGTTTTCGCGAAATAAGTCAAGGACACTAACTCTATAAATTATAGCATCAAACGCGACTATATGAGTACAATCGATTTTTTTGCAGTTGACGGGACAGAATTTCTATTTCGGGATACGCACTCAAGAAAAAGAACGGAAAGCCATTTTCTGTGAGGAATTCGCCTTCTGCTATTAAAATCTGTTCGCCTAGTTGTGGTCATGACGCGATTTTTATCTTGGGGGACCGTCAGAAGTTTCAGACAAAAAATTAATTTCTCGGACGATAATTAATTAGAATAAACCTGATCATTCAAAATCGATAAAAGTGCCATAAAAAAGCGTCAAAAGCCTTCGGCGCATTAAGTCCCATAAGCACAATAAAAAGGCGTGTGAGTTGTTTTTTATTTTAATATTTTTAAACTTTTCGGCACGGTTTGCAATGGGCAAGTTTTTTTTTTTTTTTTGTTTTTAAACGATGCGGCGCTTAATGTGAATTAGCCCGGAAAATAAAAGTGATTTATGTCTTCATAAAATTGTTCGGAGATTAATATTTTTCTTCTGGCAAAAGAACAAGAATTTGTGCACGTTATCCGGCGAGGCTTCGGAGCTTTATTGCGACCAGATGTGGTCCACGGATTCCTCTCGCAAAAATTTGGTTGCCAGTTAAATCATTTCAGGAGTGAGTCAGAATATAGACCTGTCGATTTTTAAAGATTCTGGCAACTTCCTTAGTTAAATGGACTTTGTGGAATTATTAATTGCTGAGCAGTCAGCCCCCGTTGAGGGAGAAGCTTCTCATTTAAATATACCCGAAATCGTGGTGGTCTCCTAATTAAAAGTGGTAAACTAATAAATTTCTCTTTGCTTTTTTTTACAGGTCCAGAGCTCCGGACTGTTCGAGCTGCGACTGAAGTATTTTAACAATGACAACGGTAGGGACCACGAAGGGAAGTGTTGCAGTGGACAATTAGATTCGGCCACTGGAAAGTGTTCCGGGACGTGTCAGACTCGGTTCCGGGTTTGCCTGAAGCATTATCAGGCGAAAATCGATACGACATCGCCCTGTACGTACGGCGATGTCGTGACACCGGTGCTTGGCGAAAACTCCGTCAATTTGACGACGATCAGTCCGAACAAGTTGGACTTCGTTAACCCGATCCCGTTTCCTTTCAACTTTGCATGGCCGGTGAGTGCATTTATTTTTATTTTAATTTTGTTTCAAAATATTCTTCAATATATATATTCTTCATATTGGGACGCATAAAGCGAAACCACGCAAGTAATGCGCTCATGCGCTAGACATGAGCGATAGACTTAAAACAGTTTTGCGTCCTTCTAGTTTTAGTAGTGCAAGACTTGTCCCCCTTTGCGCACTGCAGCCCGCAGCGGAGTCCTAGGGAGAGGAAACATCTGTCGGTGATGTTTTGAGTGTGCAAAGCACAGGAACAGAAGGGCCCTAGACACAGAGCTGCATTAGGGGAAAATACTCGGTATCGATCGTGTACCGCGACGCGAGATGCGCAAGTAGTTTCCTGCAAGCAGGTATGATCCGATGTTACATTACTGCATTTCGTGCCCCTTGTTCCGTGTAATTTTCTACGAAACTCTTTTGCATTTTATTTTGACTTTATGGTCAGTGAGTATGACGACTGGGGGCTCGAAGAACGCGGCGGGCGCACTCCAAAGAATCTTGAAAATTTGAAATGTTCGTTCGTTATGCTCGAGAAGGCAGCTTATGGGTGGGCAATCGGCACGTGGTCTGATCCAGCAGATACACTGGCCTTATTCGCTCGAAAAATTAAACAACTATACCCTCGGGATAAATATACGTTACGCGGTAACGGTCAACGGTCGACGGAAGAAGACGTTGTCGAACTGGTTCCTGACCCTGATCTGTGCTCTACGTATGTACGTGCCCTCGCAACGAACCCTACATTTGTTTGGTGCCTTGTTGTCTCTGCAGGGGATGTGAAATGGCAGTTATTTCTACGAGTTTATGCACATACGCAGGTTAAAAGGGTGCCTCAAATTAATCGGAGGGGTTTCACGGATATAGTAACAAGTGACATTTTACTAAAAAGAGTTGCCAGCTGTAGTGAAATTTTAACGGATCAGATAAATTTGTTTTCGCCTGAAAAATACCAAATAATCCAAAGTAGAGGAAAAATAGACAGAACAGCAGAAAAGTCGACCCCAGAAAACGAAACCAGAGTCAGTCAGACAGTCCAGATCTTAAGCCCACCCGAGACCCGAGCTCCGGTCCCCTTGGCGCGGTGGAAAGTCGAATCGAGCTGATTCTTGCTTTATATGTTGTAATTAAATATTCGTGCAAATGTAATTAAATCCGAGCAGCAGCGCATAATAAGAGAATACCTTCAAAGTAGCAAAAATTTTATCTGCTTTGGATATGCATTACGCGCCCCTGCATAACACTTCTGTTGGCGCTGTGCCCCGCAAACGCCTCCCTGGCCGAGTCATAGCCATAGTCAGCCAACCTCCAGTCTATGGATGCTTCGGCTGCTGGCGACATAGGTACAACACAGAGCAGGCTGGAGCTCGACGCATTCTTGAAGCACCGATGGAATATTTGCATCTCTCGAAGTGAAATTACTGTAAAAGGTGCAATGAAATAGCACGGTACGGCAGCATGTATTTAAACCCCTTTAAATTCGCCAGGAGACTAGAGCTGTCAGTAGACAGCTGAGCTTGCTTACCAGTCAGTCAGTCACTCAGTCAGTAAATTTGCCATAGGCGTGGTGCAGTAAAATTTCACCGGTGGAGCTTAGTGCATTTGGCGTCACAAGAACCCAACCATAGACAAGCCAGCTATGACTACATTGACTCCACTCCATTTTCAGGCGCTAAGAGATCTTTGGGCGTTGAGGAAATGAATTAAAAACGAATGAAACGACGGCATGGCTTTTTTAAATTGCCTTTTTTAAACGCAGTTTTGCGCGAGATGCTCTCTGGTAACATATCCATATGCATGTTTCCGCCATTTATCTGTCCTGTAAAGTCGTCAGTTTGTGGTGCATGTTTTTCCTTCGTCACCACCCTGTTTCCGCTATTTTTAACGTGAACAGTTGCTCTGTGCGATACTTTCGAGGCGACTTGCGCCATTTCTTGGCCCGCCAAAAAAATACAAGGAGAACTTAAAGGAATTGCTCGAACATTGCAGCAGCACGTTCCGCAGCAGAGGCCGTCCGTCGTCTGCTCGGTGTCTCTTGCCTATATATATTCAAAGTTGTCCTTATTTTTGGCTATTTCTGTCGTCTTTCTGCGATAACTGCTGTCGATTCAAGTGGTAGGGCGCACTTCACAAAGTGACTTTAGCATTTCACGTTAGAATTTAGTTGCCGAGACCATGGTCGCAAGAGGTATGGAATTGGAATGACCTTGTTGATCTATTTGGGACATTTCGGGCTGTTGAAAAACCGCCCATGTTTAATCAGAATCATTATTAGATTTTATACTTGGAAGATAGAGATAACATTTTGTATATATTTATGGCTTCTATCATTTATGTTGAAGAATGAAATAAGATCTTTTCCAGTTCACTTCTTTTCTGTACATCGAGAAAAAACTTTATGTGTCTTATGTATTCTCCACCGCTATCTTAAACAAAAGGCTTATACTTAATTGCTTTGTTTAGCCGCTCGGCTTGCCCATTCCCTTGCGGAGCTCTTGTCGTAATGAAAACTCTCTCTTCAATATAGGGTCGAAAAGACATTTATGTAAAGGCTGATATTTTATCCAAAATAATCCTATAAGGACTACCAAAAACTTCGTTTGTAATTCTAATACTAAACTTAAGACCAAGCAGATAACAACGTAACTTCTTTAACGATTTGATTATGACCAATACCTCTAGCTCATAACTAGAGTATCGTGATCCTTGTTCTGTAGTTTTGAAACTGAGATAGAATACCGGATGAAAATGACTCCGTGTCTTCCGACCTTTACGTGATTACTGCGCCATATCCAACCTTACTGGCATCAGTATGCAATTGAGTTCCGGCACCAGGATATAACTTTAAAACAGGTTTGTCGCATAATAAGTCTTTGAGACGCAAAAATGCCTCTTGCTGCCTTGAATTTTTTAATTTAAATTTGACGTCCTTTTTAACCATATCTTATAGTGGCTTTGCCATGACTGAGTAGTGAGGTATAAATTTGCGAAAAAAAGCCGGTAAGACCGAGAAAAGGTTGTACTTTCTTTACGTTTTGAGGAACTGGAAAATGGCGGACTGCAGATACTTTTTCAGTGGTCGGCTTGATGTTGATTTTAAGTCCATTTTGGATTTCCAAGTTTTATACTAGAATCTTAGGGGAACTAGAAATTGGTTTATAAAACATATTTTATATAATAAAATATATTGCTTACAAATTGGCTTTTGCAACTTGACATTGAAGTGTGAATTATATTGAATGACAATTTTAGAAATTATTTCCTGCAAAGTGTTCTCACATACAAAAACATTCCTATCCTATAGGTAAGTCAATGGACTTTATTTACTAAGGATTTATGGATTTTATTATTAGTGAAAGCTCATATCAAACTTGTAAATAACTAAATAACATTAGTTTTGTGTAAAATTTGTTAAGTAGTTATTTTAGATAATTTACCCCAATCTAAGGAAGTAAATAATAATGGCAATTTCTACCTGAATATCTGCAACTGTAATGCATTTTAATGAATAAATTTACGTAAAAAGCGGGTAGGCATTGTGCAGCTCTAAGTCGAGAGTAGTCTAAGAAAATGACGGTTGCAAAGAAAAAATGTTCAATAAGTCTTGATGGGACACACTTAATTTCACCCAAGACTTGTTTAAGTTCTACGGAATGCAAACACACAGTTCGCAGCTCAACAAAGTGCAGTAGGAGACTCCTTGGAGTGATTTACCCTAGAGTTGCAATGCAAACATGACTTACGCTTGACCAATTGTCCTGCTGCATAAATTTAACGTTTCATTGATTGCACGTTTCACTCATTACACAGCAATTTCCATACTTAGTCAAGTGCATCGCATCGTCTGGTTACTGCGAAGCGCGACATCGATTGGTCGCACCGTCATCGTTTAGGCTCTGAAATTGGCGAACAAGACCGGCCTAGGTCATGGCTATCATTGTCGAAATTGGCGCGCATAATAATTGTTGTCTCCAGGGCGAGAGTAGAGGAAGTGACCTAGACTCGTAAATGCATCTGTTTTCCATCCCGTCACAGATGAGTATGCCCAGTATTAGCTGGGGAAAAGAAGAATTGAAAGGCGCGTCCTTAGTGCACGGTTAAATTTCTTTATGAGCCAACGTTGCGTTCCCAGAATTGCAAAAACTGCAAATTAAATTAATCTTAGATTCGGTAGGGCTGCATGGATAAATAAACAAATTGTTGCTATTTATAAACACGCAGCCGCCTTAATTAGCAATGACCTGAAAACTCGTCATTCCTGAGCTATTGGTGCGCTAGTCTCTCGGGATTTTGTTTCATGAATTCTAGTGCATCCTCAAGGGGAATGGCTCATCGAGTTCTTAGTAAACTAATTAGTTTCGGATCTGGAGCACTAGGCTCAAAGCGCTTCGAGCTATCTTAGTGGGCTTATCGAGGTTTTTAATTGATCCTTTAAAGGCAAAGATACACTTGCTTTTATTATTAGTTCGAAAATGGAGGCGCACTTTATTGCTTCTTAAAGTTATACCTAATCTGGAGTGGCGCGCCTTTCTATTGAGTGGAATTTCTGGCCAGGATGCCAAAACACTTTGGGTAAATACTTTTAAGTGGCACCTGCTGGTTCCTCTTTTCCGGAAAAAACGGGAACAGAAAAACCACAGCCGCTTCACTGGCATCGCTCTGATGGAGAGGTGAATATCAAAAACTTTCATCTAGTGTTCGCGCGCACGGCAATTATATAACTAAACGCCATCCTACACGGACCTAGTTCATATCCGCTGGCGTATCACCTACACGCGTCTTCGCGCTGCTGCTGTAGATTATTGAGGCCTCTGTTTGTTGGGTTTCAAAATTCACCTAAAATTCATACTTCCTCCCACCTGTATGGGACCGTTGAGTGTTTACCGTGTGCGCGTATCTTGCGGGCAAAATGTGTCAATATTAAAATTTTTGATCAGTTGCTGCTGCTGGTTTTTCTGAATGTGGCTGAATCTTGAGAGATGATCCATTTGAACGTTGCCAGGCGGCTTTTGCTGTTGTCTGCATTTCTGCCCACTTTAAAAGCTGGCATGGAAATGTGGCGACCGAGGGCGACTCTGCTGGCGGCAAGATTTCTACATAATTTTTTTAATTATCGTCTCCTGCTTGCCTCGTATTTCGCTAGGATGGCTTTGGTTGAACTCTTTTCTAATGATCTGCCCTTCTGTTCTTCCAGGGGACTTTCACACTCATCGTGGAGGCTTGGCATGGCACCAATGACACCAATGCACGATCACCCGGTAAGTAATTTTTCTTGTTAATTTATATATTTTATTATTATTATTATTTTATTTTTTTGTGTGCTTGTTGAGGTTAGATTTGAATGTTACCCGGTCAGATGTTCTGCAACTTGATTGAATGTTGAATTTCAGGGTGTGGAAGGGGCTATGATCCTAAAATGCGCTAAAATCACCCATTGGCGATTGTATAGAAAGTTAGAGGGCGTCAATGTCGCGAAAAATGTTACACGAAAATGCAATTTTCATTCCAAGGAGAGGGTCGACGACGACGGTAAAAGCAATCGCCACCAGGCTCTAGATCTATAAGAGACCGTACCATCGTCAAGGTGTTGCGATCTTAATGGGAAACGTGAAGTCGGGATTACGCCTCTAAATGAGCCATCAGGCCGAGGTGGCAAAAGGGTGAATCACAGGCCCGGCCAAACTACTCTCCAGCCTTGTTGATTTAATAGCATTATCTAATACCGCTATTACTTTACATATATCACGAAGTGTTCATCAAATTAATCGTCGGAGTGCGCAAAAGACAAAAGAGTGGAGTAGTAGCGAGCGAGTCACGGCGGTGGCGGGGTCTTGCTAAACTTTTGATTGAATTCGAGATAGCCACAAGGCCAAGTAATGTAAAAAGATGGGTGGAAGCAAAGGTAAAATCGCAGTTTGGGCCAGGTAAAAGCCAGGTGTAGTGCGATTGACTCGCTCATTTATCTCTGCCAATGTTCGTCGGCAAATGTGAGGCTGTATTGAGCAGGACCTCTGCCCATTTCAAGCAGTAAGTCACTGTGAAGGGGACCCTCTTCATTTTCGAATATCAATCGCGACATTCGCTTGTACCTACCTCCTTGGCTGCGTCGTCGCGCTTAAGACGATTGGATTGTTGGGAAAGAATTTTGCGAAAAAATCACACCAAGGTGCAACGAATATCCCCATAAAATCCGTTGATTGGACGGGAAAGAATTCGAACCATAAAGTTCCCAGCAGGTAGCTTTCGTTCGGTGCTTCTTTATACAAAAATTGCTCGTCACTGTGAACAAGAAGTCTAAGAAGTTGAATAAAAGGAGCCATCAGAGAGCCATTCAACTACAGGAAATAAAAGCAAAGGGCCTTCTTCCTGGGCCCCATAGCGCTGCTGTGCCAAGACCTCCTCCATTTATCACTGGAAACGGTCAGGGATTCACCTCTGTTTTGCTTCCTCCGGTGAGCCGCCGTGTGTGTCTTACCGGTTCCTCGACGTTAATTACGTTTTTAATTAAAACTTCCAGCCATGGTAATTATTAGGTAGGACTTGATTGGATGTGGGACCTAATGACGATTCACCGATGCACTTGTTTATTTTTGCTCGGTCGGTCGTCCAGAAGATTCTAGAAGGATGTCACGTTTCCTCGGGCCAGGTAGAACCTCAACGATTCTTTTGTCCGGATTGACTAGAGCACAGGTTGGCAGTCTGGAATTTGAATTGTTCCTTTGGTTAAAAGAAGGGCGGAATAACGAAAAACATTCAAGTTGTATATTTCAAGCACCTGAACATTTCAAAGCAATTGATTTTGTTAGCTAAAGTAAAGGATCTTAAAAAGAACAAATTCATACAAGACCCAGTCTATTCGGCGCATTTACCTGCTGAGTTGTGACAGAAAATAGTACATATTTCGTTCGGTGCACATCTGCCGACCACTGAATGATAGTGGACTCGATTGGATTGCGGCTGAATTGCTAATTTTATGAGGCATCATTGCGCCCAGAGATGCGGGTCGACCTTGTAGGAGGCAAAGTAATGGCGGGTAAGGCGCAAAGGCAGCTATAATAATGTCCAGATGGTGCCCAGGTGCAATATAGAAATATTGTATGATATCGGGACACATTACCATCGTACGTAGCCAGTGTGCTCCAATCAATGGGCAGATTCCTTGCCATTAGCAGCCATCGCATCACCAACAGACTGCTAGGATAAAGTGGTGCGCGTGGCATGCCAAGGCGGGGCTAACTGGCCTAAAAGAAATCTTTATCTTCGCTAGAAATGCCTGGTTACATCAGCCGACGTGTAGCCTTAGCCGTTGCTGTCTGGTTCGGTGGGAAAATGTTCAAGTTCTGGAATTTCGCGCATATACATGTTTACACACACATGCAACCGTATTTATGCTTGTATATATATATATAAATATATACATATATATATACTTAAAGCCGCGTTCACAGCGCGCTGGTGCAGTGTGCCTATAAATACCTTTGACCGAAAAAGATTCCTCTGTGGTTCTATTGCAGCGTCTTCGCTGTGGTCTGGTAATTTGCTTTTTCACAATAAATTTCGCGTCGAATTCAAGCTGTGCTGCATTGCCGCACGGGTCTGGACCTAGGAAAGGGATAAGGGCAGAGGGAGGGGAGTGTGGGCAACTCCTAAGCAGAGATTTTAATTTCACCTTCACGCAAACAAGATTCCCTTCATGTTAATTTCTGTGGATGCAGACGACAAGAAACGCGATAACAAGAAGATGCGGCCCCATCCATGGAGGAGCGCCTGGGATTCGTGCCGAACGCTGAAACGGCATCAGGACGAGGCCCTCACGACGTGTAATGAGCTTGAAAGCGAAATCTCGAGGTTGTTTTGGGGCCATGAAGGGCTCTCCTGCAATGGTGCCGGTTGAGCTGATGCCAGTCTTCCATCCTCATCGTCGCGTCGTAGCTGCTGGTGCGATATCGCGGAAAGTGATAACGGGCGAGGTAACTTTTTCAATTTTATTCTCTCGCCCGGGAAAAAAGTAGAATAAGAAGTAGAAGAAAAAATATATAAAATAAAAAGACGCGCAGCTGCAGGTTAGGCGGTAATTACTCTTCTGAAAGAATTTCCAGCAATCTTGGAAACTCCTTCGGCAATATCAGCCGGGTTTCAGGTATAAGGGTTTTTTTCTTGTCCAGCTAGCATCTGCCGGAGCGGCGTCTTTTCGGAGTTTAGATTTATGGGCCTCGAAGCCAGGCGGGATGCTGCAGGACACAGCTACTTTTGGCACTCCATCGAAGAAATTTGTAAAAATTCCTCAAATCTCTTGAAAAGTATTATTCCGCCGGCATTCCTTGGGAATTATCTTCAGTGGCCCAAGCATTGAAACTCAGACACCTGGAATGAAAGCTGTTGCCGAGGAGCATGAGGAGGAGTACCTACAATTTTTCTTTTGATTTCATTTTTTTTTTTGTTTTACCTTCGTCGGCACTCACGGGACCGAGGACCTTAAGGTTGAAAATTACCATTTTCTACGAGCCCACAATGGACATAGTGTTGGATGTTGGGTTCTGGGATGAGCTCGACTTGAAGAAAACATTTGGATAAGGAAAAAAACGAGATAAAAGAATTCCCAGTGCCAACCCGAAGGTCTCTAAACGTTTTGAGGTCGCTAAAGAGCAAGGCACGGAGCTACTCGACACAGTAAGAAATGGGTGAGAAAGCAGTCTAATGAATGGAAACATTTCGACCCCAAGGTTACCTTCAGTGGCTCATAATCAAATTCGGGTAAGCAATTATGCTGTTTTTTTTTTAACTAAGAGGAACTCCAAATAAAATGAAGCGTTACGCGCTGCACAGACTTTTGCTTATCAACAATATGAAGAGCCAATATTGAGATTTGAAAGAAAATTTGAATACAAATTATAAATTTGTCTGAAGTTAGTAATGATTAGAATTAGATTGCAAATACTACTATACCGCCAAAATTAAAAAAAAAAATTAATATATTAAAACATTTTCTGCGGATATGTTATGCACTTACATGATTTCGGCTTTCACTGTAGAAGACAGGATGCTTTCCTGCCTTCGTTCGTTAAATCGTTTTATATATGAACAACTTAAAATGAAAAAAATTGGCAAAAAAATTGAGGAAGTCAGAAGATGGCCCTGAGGCAATCCTTGTCGCATTTTCGTATTTCGCCCGCGACCAAAGCAAACCCCAAAACATTAGGGCCATGTTGTTCATTTGGTTCTGTCAGCCAGGGGCATGACGTAACTAGACTCTGGGCTGGTAAACAAAAGAAGATGCAAAAAATATCGTGTCATCCGATACAGAGTTGCTCGCCTCAGTGCTCGGGGCATAGGATCACAAAGGGACCCTTGTGGTGTTTCTTGAATGGAAAAGTTCGCTTTGCGTATGCGCGGTTCACTTTCGTAGGAGAGGTATACGTATGTAACATACTAACACATATATCTTTAGACAATGAGCAGGCATAGTACGGAAATGTATAAAACTCATTTGAGATGGTATGCCCGCGGATGTGAATTGCTTGGTATATGTACTTGAGACTTGAGTTTGCGCATGGCGGCTTCCGGTAAGGTTTTAAATGACATAAGGTGAAGGCGGCAAAAACAAGAACTTCTTGCAACTGGGAGCGATGAAACTACCTCTACCCATCGAACCTAATTCCGGCTCCTCGAGTCGAAATTTGCATTAGAAAGCAATTCCATTTGATGGAAGAGTAACGATCCGGCAAACTGGATTCTGTTCTGAGGTGGAGTGAAACAACGTTTAGATCGCAACCTTTAAGGAATCGAACAATGGTTGGCTCAAAGATTATGCAAATCACCTTCACGGCACATCAATTTTGACTCCTTGGTGGCGGTTATTCTTGATGAATTGAATTGACTAATACCGTAATAATTTATAATTGTATATAAAATGGAAAAAGGTTACAGTCTTTCAGGAACCCTTGTTAGAAATTAATTCATTTGATATTTTTATTATTTTAGTATAGTTTGATTAAAATGTAGTTTTGTCTTGACTGATTTTGCTTTGTTAGATTGTTAAGAATTCGTTTTGAATTGTTTTGTTCGACTCTTAGCGGGCTTTGATAGTTCAGTTGGCAGAGCGACATGTTCTGATTGTGTGATTCTAATTAGAGCCCCTGGTTAAAAATATTACATATCACAATAGTCCAAATTTTGATTTTAGTATTTTCAAAGCATACATAGATCAATAAAACAGCTTAAAGGTAAATATTACACGGTTCTTCAGATAGAGAATAATTTATTACATATCTTCCAAAAAACGTTTAAAATTTGGAGAATGTGTTTTAATCTCTTTTTCGTCGGTAGTCTGTTATCGGTTAATTTCTTATCAGATAAAAGGCCAAAACCGGAAGAACTTAACTCCCATGGGAACCTGATTACCCCGATAGGTCCCATTCCCACGAAATAAATTTCAATAAATTCATAACTGTCGTCATTATCACAATTCGGTGATCAGTAATAAATATCCCCCCTTGTCCGGTGGCAAAATAAATGGACAGCTCATCTGGCTATTCGGGGGAAAAAAATCTTCAAAATCATTCTTAAGGCATTTCATCCGATGGCACTCAATTTGAGGGGAGATAAGGGGGCATAACGCAGCGCATGGACAGTCAGGCTGGGTACTTTTGTAAGTTGCATTGCAGTGCCGAGCGCAACAGGTACATTCCTAGACATGTTTAGCCGGCTTTTTGAAACGGGAGAGAAACGAATCGGGCTCGGGGGCTCCTACGATAAGCCAAAATTCTCAGCGCATTTTGTTGCTTATTTGCGCTCGCCTGTGCAGCTCACGAAACCTAAATTTTCTGGTATGCCACCTTCGATGTGGTTTTGATCGGCGGCGATGGTATTGCATTTCTGCAGCAGTACATCTATATACCTATATTTCTGGCTGGATTTTCACTTCACCCAGCCGGAGATCGCAGTGCGCATGTTCAAATAACTTTGTTGCGGAATTTTACATTTTCTTGTGCAGATTTATGCACACAATTCACAAACACACACAGGCGCACGCGTGCATTGCAGCGACTGCGCTGAAAGCGGAGAACGGAAAGGGACTAAAGAGACCGTCCACCGTCATCCGATGGCGAATTCTCCATGAAAAACACCTGCATCATGTGCATTGTACCAGCGATTGATGGCTGTACCTGGGCTGCCTACATATGTAGAAGATATTTATATGCAGGGCTCTGTGACGACAGAGTTCTGCAATTCCTTCACATGATCAATCAAGAGGACAACATTAATGCGGTGTGGATGTATTATGGGGAGGGAGGATCTCGATATGTGTCGAGCTTGACCTAGGGATGGAAAGATACGACAAATGTTTATCTTTTATAGCAAATGAAAAAAATCTTGAAACTGATTGTAAACATTTTCTTTGTCTTTTGCAGGTGTTTTAATATCGAGGCTGTCCATTCAGAGGGTCTTGGAAGTATCTTCGGAGTGGACCGAGGATAAGCATGAATCAACTCATTCCTGGCTGCAGTATGACTTTCGCGTAACCTGTGATGCGAACTACTATGGGTCCGGTTGTGCCAACCTCTGTCGTCCGCGTGATGACCAATTCGGCCATTACACATGCTCGGAAACAGGTGAAATCGTCTGCATAGCCGGCTGGCAGGGAGACTACTGTGCAAAACGTAAGTCACATCATCTACCAATTTATCACTGTCTTGTCTTGTCCTATTCGATCAGCGATGGTCTTGCATAACCTTAGAGCGAGTCGCTGACGGCCGTGCCGCACCAACCTGAGCAGCGGACCAGAGCACTCCCAATTCAACTGCCTTCTGGGTGGGTATCGGCATTATCCAATCAGCAGTGTTATGACAATGTGTACCGAAAGCCGCGTCTCGATGCCATTCACATTCGTAACGATGCGCGGCGGTCTCGCGGTGGATCCGCTAAAAGTGGCCGCTCACGATCGGCCGCGATACACAGAAACCCAATCACTTCCCAATCAATCCGAAGGCGTATAATCCAGCCACATAACCCATAATTTTTGGCAATTTTCGTCCGAAAAAAAGTTTATTGATCGTGGCACGATCGGCCATCCAGCCGAATTAGGCGAGTCACTTCCCGCGTTCCCCTCGAGTCTCGTTGGCTCATAGCGGAGATGTATATGTAATTTAAAGTCTTTTCTTTAGGATTGGTTTCGGCTTTCCAAGCCGATGAAAAATGCTGAAGCATTTATCACTTCTCTGCCCAAAAACCAGCGGCCGCTTAGATGGATGGGGCGATAGGACGCTCTGTGGCGAAAATAGTACCATGATAACCAGAGAGCCGTTGCCGAAATAAGTAGGCAATCGGGCTAATGCGCCGCGGCCAGCTCATGACCGATAGTGTTTTGAGCTGAATTGCAAAACAACCGCATTACAGCGCCTAATGGAGCTCTGAGCGTTCTGAGCGCTCCCCAAATTGGGTAAATAGCGCTACTATGTATTAAGTGGTTGGATTAGAGGCCTGGTATACAAAGGTTACGCACCAAATCTCTCTTTCTCACGCCCCTGCGTTAGATGTCTGAGGCAGGTATATTAGGAATCCCAGTCAACGATGTCTTAATCTCATATTCTTTTCCAATTGGGATCGAATCAAAGGAACACCTAAAAATCCTCTTACCAGAGGCAACCGTATTTGTGGCTCCCTGCACACGCATCGCTGACGGATTTTCATCTATCAGAACGAATTATTTCGACTGATCGAACTAATCCCGGCTGATACCCAAAATACTCGTCCGGTGCCTTTCTTCATGGAAATGTGTCATCACCGCCTTCCTGCCTTCGGGCCCGCTCTTCTTACATTTTACTGGTTGCTCCTTGTTCGCAGCAGTTTTTTTCGGTGGACCAGAACCTGCCGACGGTCTCTCGAGGAAGAAAAGTTCCCACGCCTGGAGCTGTGTTTGTATGGTTCCCTTTTTATCTCAAGATACCAAAAACTCGCTGCTTCCTCTCAACTACCACTGTCTTACCGGGGCCGTCGAGGCGAGGCTGCACCTTGCACCAGTTTAAGGTGCTTCTTGAGCCTTTTTTTTTTTTCTTTGCCTTCTGCTTCTTTCCCGGCAGTTTTTTTTAACCGTGTATTCGGTGGATGATATTTTTCAGCTGCTCGTTCTGCGTTTATCGAAATTTACCAGTTGTTCGCCTAGGGAAATATCATACATAATCTTCGCGATGATGCGATACAAGCGGTCCAACGGGAGACGGTTCCTGTTTCGCCTTAGGACCTTCTTACCTAACCGGGACAACCTGGCCAAGGAGCAATTTATACGTGAGAAGATGTTGGAAAACGGCTGTGATTTGCATAATTACTGGTGAAACGGATAGATTTCTTTTCACACCTTTTAGCAGGATGTTAATGTCTAGAAAATTTGACGGACGCCACTGCATCTCATCTTCTGATGTGAAGAAAAGCGGCCATCATTGAAGTTGAATATTGGCTGAGGACGATTAAATTTAATGACTTTGAGGTACCCCAGTCAGGGGCATAGATTCTGGCACCAATTGCTTATCACACTACCACAAATGGGCTTTTGGGATGCATTCGAAACTTATTTTTTTGTATTCGTTTTTTATTTTATTAATTAAAGTCTTAAGATATTTTTTTTTACATTTTCGAGCTTCAGTTTCTAGAATTGTAATACCTTCTATTAGGTTAGGTTAGGTTGCTGTGGCTGCCTAGAAAGGCACACTTAGGCCAATTTTGGTCCATTGTGTTACCACGTAGCGCAAGAGACCATGGTTATTCGTGGGATTCGAACCCACAGCCTCTGGGACGGTAGGACAGCGCGCTAACAACTGAACTATCAGAGGCCCCATACCTTCTATCAATTGAAATTAAAAATCAGGGACGCTTGTTCTTTAGCACAAGTACTCTCGCTCTTCTTTAAAATTTGAGTTCTCAGTACTGCACCAAAGAATTGGATTGAACGTAATGCGTGTTATAACTACCTCGTGTATCTTAGAAGGTAATATTCTACTGCATGAAATTGCTACAAAGTAAATATGCAAGGGTTAGTCAGACAACAATTTCGTACCGTCAATAGAAAGGTCAAGGTGTCTGAGTTTAGATAAAAATAGAATTGCAACCTGGGCAGCGAAGGCATTTTTAACAATATAAAAGTTGAAACGTAAACACGTAATCCAGCTAAAAGCCCTCTTCAAATTGCACCATTCACTGGCTGTCGTTTGGTCATAAAACTTCGATGACTTGGGCGTGAACGGCAGTGCTCTTGAACCGAATGCATTAAATCGGCAGGTGTAAGTTGTTTTCGGCACGTGACTCCTGGGTGACAACATGGTTACTGCAAAAGTAACAAAAGGAGAAACAAACATAAAGAAATTTAAATTAAAAAAAAGGGCAGCCTGCATCGCCTCGTGTCGCTGAGAAGAGCGGGAAAAAATAATCTTGTTTTGACTGTCCTCTTTATTAACGCGGTCGCGGGAGGACGGACGCTGTCACCGAGGGTCTCCGATATGCCTGGAAGTGTTCTTGGGTTGCAAAACAACCCAAATTATGATGGATGGAGCTTGGAGTTTTCCAGCTGCTTTCCTGCAAAAATATTTTCGAAGGCGTCAAGCCACCGCTTTGGTGCATGGTGCATGTGATGTGCAGAGTGGAGGGGCTGGAAAGGGATTTGGAAGACGGAAAAAAAAACGAATGGAAGAAAGGCAAGAAGCGCGACACTTGCCGCTTGTCAATCATTTCTTAATATAATTGGACTGTGTGGCCGCAATGGGGCTACTGCTCCAGGAGAGAGCTAACAAGCTGCAGAAAATATCCCTCTGGTTGTCACACTTCAGGTGTCGACGATAACTTCATTCGGAGGGCGGCAAGCAGCAATAAATGTGTTCTTGTTGCAAAATATAAAGCGATCAATTTTTGGAAATTGAACCGTTGGTTGAGGACGGCTTTTGCGGCTGCGGCGATAGCTAATTGATGAAGTCACTTGCGGTTTGCTCATCACTTTATCGAAAATAAATACGATCATAATAAGAGCAACATCTTGCTTCCCGTGCAGTGGCTTTTTGAAATATGGTAACTGGCACACGCGCGAAGTCTTGTGGTTTTTAAGATGAACAAGGGAAGTTTTGTCGGAAAACTTTTTCGACACCCGGAAGCCGAAACTTCACATCATTTTAATCAGCCGGACAATTATTTGGCGTACAGGCCAGTGACAGCGGCGATCAGCAGCAGCTGTAAAATATTTAGAAAGTAAAACATGTTCGGATCTTTGTGCTGTTTTCTCCGCGGAGGAGCCCACAACAAGAGTCAACGATCACTTGAGACATGTGCTAATAACACAAAGCGATCATCTAACGTATCTGCGGGGCGATTGATGAAAAATAGATACACTTCCATAAGAAGCATGTGGTAGCATGATGTATTAGTCGGAATCAGATTACCGCTCCGTTTTGCCGATTCCCTTGCCTAAGTGCTACCGGTGGTTACGCTACGTGCCCGTCAGCAAAGGTAGGCAAACGGAGGAGATTTAAACAGTGGTTAGAACCCAAATTGGCAGATGAAAAGATCCTCTGGTCAGTGATCAATTGCGATTGACTCACATCTAGATTTTGAGACTGTTATTGCACTGCATCTCGAAGGTTTTCTTACAAAAATCCCAGTACCTAGTCATACTCTGATATTGGCCCCCTTTTGATGCGACAGGTATAATTGATTTTGCGCAGATGTCCGGAGAGGCCATTTTCTCAAATGCAGTATTATTACAGCCTGAAATAGAAAGTTGTTACGATCGTTCCCAGTTCTGAGCTGACCGCTGGATCCCAAACGATCCCAGGCATTCCAGAGAAGTATCCTATACAGATTCATTCGGTGCTTGTACAATGCCCTTTCAATGGTTTATTTCTCGTTGAAGAGGCTGATCCGTTGAAGATGCTGCACAGACGCCTGAGGAGGAGCGGTAGGAGGGAACGAAGGAAACAGGCGGCAGAAAAGGATGCCTTCTGGCATATTTTCTTTTTTTTAATCTTGGTGTAGAAACAAGTTCCGTTGTGTGAGCTACCATCTCTCGCTGCCTCGGAGCGATCCCTGTAATCCGAGCTGTCGTGCTCCACATCTTTCCTCTTCCAGCTGGGCCCCCCGTCACACCACTTCGGCCCCCGTTGGGGCCCCTAAAGAAATTAACTTTTTTTCCTGTGTTAAATTTATCTCAATTGTATTGCTGTTGTTGTTGCCATTATTGTCGTTTCCTCTCCCATTCTGCATCCGATCCAGCGGTGCACGGAGAGATCACTTCTTAATATAAAGTTGAGAAAAAGGAGGACTAAAACCGACCCCAGTGCAATGCAGCGGCCAAGGGAACGGCTAACAACCAGAGACTACCTCAGGTTGGCGGCGCTTTGTGTATAAATAAACGGTGGGAAACTGATTTTACTGCGAGGCTCAAACCATTTCATTATCCCAAGTCGCGTTCACGTTATTTCTTCATTCCTCGGCGAGTCTCATTTCTTCCTCCGGTCAGCCTTTTGCTTTTATTTCGGAAATTCATAAAAATGTGCTCCTCTATCTGCAGCCAGAGGGCTCAGAGAGCGGAGGATGTACTGTGCACTAGTCCTCTAATCGGGATATTTCGAGAATTTTTCATCCTTTTTTTTTCCGCCAAGCCTTCACCTTCTTTTGACTTGATTCTTGCTGCTATCTGTGCTTTGCAACTTTGCAAGGTCTGAGCTAGAGCTGTCAAATTGTTTCGAGGCTGAACCTCTTTGTTTTGAAAAGAATTTAGTCGAGTCTCAAAAATGATCGGCTTTGAGCTTGATTGTTGGGGAAATGAGATTTTGTCAGGGATTTTACTTGAAGGCAGTGCTGCTAAAATGATCGAAACTCGGATCCTATTTGAATGTTTTTGCAAGAACCATTTACAGAACATTGCAATGTCTCGACCAAAATGATTAATCTGAATTATTTTTCCTATTTTCAGCGCTTTGCTTAAAGGGCTGCGATGAATTGCATGGACAGTGCAACAAACCAAACGAATGCATGTAAGTATCAATTTTTTTTTTTATTTTATATTAAACCCGTCTCCGATTAAGGCTATTTGTTTATTTGATTTGGATTTACGACCACCCCGCGTTCCACTCCAGCTAGAACCACACCCTGTGTTCTGGTGTGAAACAGTGCAATTCGGAGCACTCACTTTCCCCCGGCCCTATTTCGAGTTGGGCAAAATACCAATTTAATTGATTTCTGCTACAAGATACAATGTCCGAACTGGAGAGAAGATAAAGCCTACAAGAAAAAGTCCATCGTGGTGGAATTCATTAGTTTGCACGGCACGCCGAACGCGCTAAGCGACACACCTTCGGGGAGGGGGTTATTTAATCAGGCGAAATAAACACGTACATCGAAGCGGGGAAATGCCAGAAGAGAGGGGGCAAAACGAGAACAGCAAGCGAACTGCCAGAACTTGGAATTGTACGACTGTGTGCAATACACAAACGAAATCACGTAGAGAAATGCTAATGCCATGGCAGATTCGCTGCTGGTTCCCACGTTTTTCACCATTGGATTCTCTGGTGACTTTCACGGGGGTCAGAAGTTTTGTTTTCGTTCCTAAATCTGGGGGATTGTCGCAGGGATTGTAAAAATGGAACTAAGTTTTTTTTTTTTTTTTAGAAATATATCGCGACTGTTACCTACTTAAATACTACTCGTACTTTTCTTTACAGAGTTTCGTTCGAACTTATTCTGCTAATCATACAAAATTGCAACTGAGTTTGAACTCTGAACTATATGAAAATAAGCTCAATTAATATGCATGACCTTTTTAGCTGTAGATCTAGGTGTTTTAAATTAAATCATCATGTATTTGTTTAACTTTAGGAACTACTTCAAAACTAAATAGCAAACATTTTAATTTAAAACATATATTTAATTATGAAACGTTAAAATATCGTGTGTACTTTAAGCGGTTGTAAACATTTAATGTTAATACACACTAAAAATATAAAATACTAATCCTGTTTTCAAAATGCTCTAAAGTTAATCATTTATCAAATGTTTTTCAGTGTGTGATTTTCTTGACACTTTAAATCTGATATTAATGTTTTGTATAGCTTATACTTTACTCCTTTTGGGAACATCTTGTATATAAAAAATTTAGTCTACGTATGTTTGTGGTCGCTAAACTTGAAAAGTAGTTGGTGGATAAAACAAAGTTCTCCACCGCGTCTATGTCTGTTTGTTCGTCTATTTCTTCGTGACTCCAGGTGGGATTTTATTCCTGTTTTGACGATTAAATAGACTCATTCGTGAGGAATGTTTAGAAGTATACTTTATGAATGATTTGTGTTAAATGAATCGACTTATAACGATGAATATCAGTAAAAAAGCAATATTCGATCTTCGACTTTCGTCTTCGCTACGTAAACTAAATACGGGCAAGCTAGTTTTTTAATAAAACATTTCAGTTTTTTTTTTATTAAGAAGGAAATATGACAGTACATCTTACAGTTTTAATATTTAATCGTTAAAAACATATATTAGTTTGGATTAATTGGTTACTTGTACAAGAAATAATGTGTTTTTTTCAAATTTGAATTTGAGTACCTAGAATTTGAATGCTTTCTTTTCAAATTGCTAAAAATTGTCATGTTATGTGCCATGTCATGTGTTATGTCATTAGTCATATCACGTGTCATGTCTTGTGGCAATATTCACTTCACAATATACCCTAATTGCGTACTTAGTTACAGTGAATAGTAGTTTGATGCGGATATTTTTCAAACCTGTTATTAATCCTAAACCATTTCGTACTCGAAACATATAAGTATATTGGCAAAATTTGAGCTCAATTAGCTCTGTAGTCTCGGAGTCTATACAATTCAGAGAAACAACAATTGCTTATCTATTACTACTACTTACTAGTTAGCCTTTATTATTTACATGGCCGTGTCGATTCTTTTGAATTTCACTTTGAAATCGACGTCACCCACTTTTTAATTGGTATGACGGCATGAGAAAAATTGTGAATATTGCTTCAGTATATAAGTTTTTATAATCTATGAGATAAATGCTTTGTCTCTTAAATAATAGATTAAATACAAACTCATTACTTTTATCACAAGTTATAATATTAATAATTTTAGTCCATATCCTTCTAATTTTTGTAATTTCACAATGATCCAATGTTAATGATATTTAAAATTTTACGATTTGAGTGTGGTTTTCATGTTTTACTTTTTCAAGATCAAATGAACCACAATTTTCTTTTCAAGCTCTTTTTATATTCTTAATGCTTAGTCAAAATTCTTGCGTGAATCCGATTCTCGATGTTATACTGGCTGGTAATTTTCCTGTATGGTTTTTATAAACAAAACCATTCATATTTTCGCAGGCAGTGGTCAAAGTTATTCTAGATTTGGAATTAAAAACAACGGATCAAATGACTAGTTAGAACTGGGCACTAGCTAACAAACAATCGACAGCAAGACTGTTCGGGGGTCCATCCAGTCCAGATGAAATAGCCAGCGCGCAAAAAGTGCGCTCTAGAGAAAAGTGGCCACGACCCCTTCCGCTCGCCAATTGTAGCCGCGCCATTTATCGCGAACAAAAAGCGCTTCATTGAATGAATTTAATGAATGACAGATGATCGTTCGCACGACCAACTTCTCATGAGTGGTCGCCTCGTCGACGTCGTCGTCGGCCAGTTTGTGCAGTGCACACCTCGTCAGGACGCGGGAGGAAAACGGCGGCGGGTGGCACGTGTGGGAGGCTATGCGCTCGCGGTCCCATGCGACAAAACAAAACGAAGCGGAAAATTAATAAGAAATTCAATAAACAAATGTACCCAGCGAGTTATGCATACTAATGGCAGCGAAGGTGAAGCGTTTCGGGTTAATTTCGTCAACGGACGGCTTAGTTCTCACGTTAAGTTATTTTCGGAATTGCCGCGCGGTGCGTACTTGTTGCCTCGTATGACGATAGTGACGAGAGCCGCGGGCCCGGGACCATGGGAACTATGCTGCGAAATCGATCGATCTCCGAAGACGACGTGATGCGATCATCGCGAAAAGATCCGGCACCAACAATACTTGCGCTTTGGGGCGCACTTGAACATTTGCGCGATTTGCATGGGGGAAAACTGGGTGTCGCGTAATGAGACATTTCCACTGTCATAACAGTGCGTGATCGATAACTTCGGGCAACGTTCAACGTTCGAGCCGGCCCCGGCAAATCAATTGATTGAGTCATGGGGGCATCAAACGCGAGCGCCCTCTTTGCGGCCGCTCCGGTCTCGTTCTGTCCGTCTTGGGGCCATCCTTTGCATAGCAGCAGTACGTGTGTTCTTTGTGTGACCATTTTCGCGAATTATTTCTCACGCCACGGCCGTGATGCGCCGAAGACCTATTCACTGCCACGTCCGGGCGGGTTGGATGGAAAGACAGATTTTTATGTTTGTATGTATGCATGTGACGTACCTGAGATGCTGTAATGAGATGATCTGTGCCGTGTTCTCTGTATTGATACAGTTTGCGGGCAATTGGTGATCTTCGCATGCCCGAAAGCCCAAGAGTCTAATGAAGGAGCGCGAGTGTGTTGTCGGAAGTGATGAGAGATAGCGACGTGAAGTAGTAGCTCCGCCGCTAATGATGAGATAATAGGGCTGGTGATGGCCTTTAATGGATTACCCCGGCTAGTTGGTTGCGGTCCGTACTTTTTTAAAAAAATGGAGATCATGTGGGCGTGCTGGGAATTTTGATTTGCGGCATACCATTACAACTTCGAAATGGGGCCCAGCACTGCGGCGGGGGGCGGATCGGCACACCAACGACGACCTTTCCCCAGAATCTTTTGCTCCGCCAAAGAAAGGAGCGGTTGTGGAGGAAAGTTGTGCGAATGGTGACGTCCCGGGCAAGGCTGAACGAGTAGTGTGGCAACAGCGAAGGCAAAATGTATTGCTCGAGGGGCAAGGGACACGGTGAATCACTGAAGAAGTTCAGAGCCTTCGGGAGACTACGTTGTGTGGGAATGCATTGTGAATTCAAGACGCAAAGTCCCGTAGCGTATATGCCGCTGGAATAAGAAAATTCCAATTATGTTTGTTTGCGGAGCTTTGCGTTGTCGTTTTTCTACGTGTTAACCGCACACAATTTCTCTTTACCTTGACTTGCGCATGCCTAAGTTCACGCGGCTAACGTTTTGCGCTGTGTCGCCGTCGTCGCCGTGCGTCGTTCTCGCCGTCGCCGTCCAGGTGCTCATTCGGCTGATCTACTCGACCTCTCTTGCATTTGCTTAGCCAGTGCAGTGTCTTTAATGCCACAAAGACAATCGTTAACTGTTTTTACGCCGCAATAGACAGTAGAAGACTATTGGAACGCGATGAGACTTGATTTTGGAAAAACTGCCTTCAACTCTGTGATTTGCAAAGTATGGACCTCCAAATAGTTGGGATTATAGTAACAAAATCCCCGATTAAGCACTAGTTCTTCTTCTTCTTAATCTTATATCATTATACGAGCAATATTTGTATCTTTTTTTAGTAATAGCGTTCCCGAAAACGGCTCTAACAATTTCAATGAAATTTACAATTTTGGAGTTTACGGGGCGAAAAATCGATCTAGCTAAGTCTCAAATCTGGGAAAAGTTCGTTTTTTTTCGCGTTTTCACGCACAAAGCAACAAACCTGACTTACTCCACATTTCAATTCAAAAAGAGCCATTTTCGATTTTATTTCACAATGCAGAGATCACTCATTTTGTTCATTAATTGTGTTTGAGCTGTAATATGCAGTTACAGATTAACCAAATGGTGTTCCAATAAAATAATGCTTCTTAGAAAATATTATAATGCCTTGTGGACGTCCAAGAAATCAAAGTATTTATTTATAGGGTACGTACCTGTTTGACAAGAAGTTTAATGATGTAGATACATAGAAAAGGAATTTTTGGGTTACAAACTCATAAACAAACAGTACCTTATGCAAAATAGATTTAGCTCAATGTTTTACATCGAAGTAGAGCTCAGATACTGCTTAGAAAATGGTGTATAAATTTAATTTCAATCCATTGCGTAGTTTTTTCAGTTATCACATTTAATAAATCATTTTTTTAAATTTTTTGAAGTACAGATTTTCTTCTTGGAAATTCAACACTTGTGGAAAGATCTTAATTATTTAAAAATGACGCTTTCTGATCCCTATCCTCTTTTAATATTATTAAAAGGCTATAGTATTAATTTATATTTATTTTCTTTTCCAGATGTCTGCCAGGCTGGAAAGGGCCCACTTGTAGTGAATGCGAGCGGTACCCTGGTTGTATTCATGGGACCTGCAAAAAGCCCTGGGAGTGTCGTTGTGACGAGGGTTGGGGAGGTCTCTTCTGCAACCAGGATTTAAATTACTGTACGAACCATCAGCCCTGCCAGAATGGGGGCACCTGTTTCAATACGGGCTACGGCCTCTACACCTGCAAATGTCCACCTGGATTTACTGGAAATGATTGCGATAAACAAATCAGCGATTGCGAAAATTCACCCTGTCTCAACGAAGGTACTTGCATCGAAGATGTTGACAACCGAAGCTACCGGTGCGAGTGCCACAAAGGATGGATTGGGAAACATTGCGAGAACAGGACCATCACATGCTCGGAAAAGCCCTGTCTTCACGGAAAGTGTAAGGATACAAAGTTTGGATTCAAGTGCGATTGCCCACCCGGATACAGTGGAACGGCTTGCGAAATCCAAGTGGACGACTGCAGCCCCAATCCGTGCCAGAACGGAGGATCCTGCATGAATAATGGGACCAGTTTTCAGTGCCTGTGTCCATCGGGGTTTATGGGCGACAACTGCGAAGAGAACATTGACGACTGCCAAGGGAATCCCTGTCTAAATGGAGGGAGCTGCGTGGACATGATAAACCAGTTCCGGTGCCAGTGCGTGCCCGGCTATATAGGATCGATTTGCAGCGAGAAAGTTGACCTCTGCTTGACGAAGCCCTGCGCCAACGGTGGGAGCTGCACGAATCTCAACAATGACTACAGATGCGCCTGTCGAGCGGGGTTCATGGGAAAGGACTGCAGTGTGGATATTGACGAATGCAGTTCTATGCCTTGCAGGAATGGAGGGACCTGCGTCAATCGAGTGAATAGCTTTCTGTGCGTGTGTCCTGGGGGTTTCAGGGGGACTCAGTGCGAGGAAGAAGCATACTCAGCCACGTTTGATGCGCGCCAGTTTGAGTCAACCCCGTCGGTGCAAGATGATGGACTCACAGGTAGTCAAGTAATCCTTATTGCTATTTTGTCTGTTGCAATGCCCGTGGTGGCTGTTATTGCGGCATGTGTGGTGATATGCATGAAAAGAAGGCGGAAACGCGCTCAAGAGAAGGATGATGCGGAGGCTAGAAAACAGAATGAGCAAAATGCAACGGCAAACCTGCATCATGGCACCTCAATGTCATCGAAACGAAGCTCAAGTACCGGACTGGCATTCGATAACTCAAATCCGACCATCATAAAGAATACCTGGGACAAGAGTGTGAACAACATTTCGAGCTCAGCCAGTGTCGATGATGGCTTGATGAACACGAGCCTCTATGGTGCTATGTCCAATTACAGCGACAACAACGCGAACAGCGAGTGCTTCAGCTCAGTGCCGCCATTGCAAAGGGCCAAGTCCCAAAAGCAGCTAAACACCGATCCATCCCTGATGCATAGAGCGTCGCAGATAATCGGTGTCCCACCTCAGCAGCAAATTACCAAAGAATACATGCTGGACAGCAAAAGGATATCTGTCCTTGGTGATCCATCGACATTTTGCAGTCCCCGGTGGCCGACACCGACGTCCGCCCTCACCACAGTCTCACAAGGTGTGACAGCCGCGGCAGGTCAATCACCGCAACGGCCTATCTGCAGCCCGCCTCATATGTAGTGATTTAACTGTTTTCACCAGCCCTACAGCGGTTGTTAAATTTATGAAAATGAAAAAAGAAAAAAAAAATTATTTTTTTATCCAACGCTTATAACCACATGTTTTCGGATCACACCATATTCTACGTTTTGGAGAAAAAATTTCGAACTTATTTCGGAGTAAAAGAAAAATATACTTTAAATATTGGAATTACGAGGGCCCCTCGGAGAAATCAACCCAAGTGGAAAAAAATTACGCTGACTGATTCTTATTATTTAAGTTTAGGACGAACCAAGCCTTTGCTCATTCGGTTAACCCGCAAAACCCTCAGTTTTAGAGCTACTTGATATTTAAGTAATTTATTTATGTAAAAAGTATATATAACGCTATTTATGTGTAATGTACATTCTGGTAGACTAGTGGTAGCGCGAGCGAGCAAGCCCATGGACTAGCCGTAGCTAAGTTTAGATAGGTTAGGCGACTCGTAGGCTTGGCATTTACCGAGTTACTTTTCAAATAAGCCCCTCCCCCATTTCGCTGAGACGGACTAGCTCTATCTGACGCAGGCGTAAATTCTGGAGATAATACATCCGAAATATAATGACCCTGATGATCGTTATGGCTAGTCCGCCTCTGCATTATTTCCAACTCCCTATTTTTCGTTTCCTATTGTTTAACGAATTCTCGTTTACTACTCCGTGACCCTACCCTCTTTCTGAAGACGAATGACCACTAATTGGCCAGTGCATGTTGACTTGGACTATCTCGGCTAGGAGTCGCACCTGTTCCGTTGTATATAATTTGAGTAATGTACTATTCCTCGAGGAAGGAACTATTCGGATGTTTGGTCGGCAAGATCCATCCGACCAGCCATCCGCATATTACTTCTACCAGGGCGGCTGAATCTTTTTTGCAGCTGCAAAGGAACTTCTCCCTCAGATGGGTGAACTTTTGCAATTGCGACAAAATTACAACCGCCACGCGGCACAGTTCTGCTATGTAGGACTGGAGTATTTCTTGTTTCGTTCGCAATCTGATTTGAAATTGAAATTTTGCTCAAGACAATGCCGTTCGTGGCCAAGCACACACACATCTTTTTCACCAAAAGAAAACAAAAATTGTAAATATATTTTTTTGCAGAGTATCTTTTTGCTTAATACTAGTGATTTTCCATTGAAAGGGACCGTGTGTGTGCTTCAGCTTTTCTTGAACAAAATTTTGACTTTGAGGTGAAGCAGGAGAGAAGCCCCATTCGCGTAGGATGTAACTAATCGACTAATCCGTAGCTTTGTAAGTTAGGAGACAGCAACAATTGTGATCAAATTTTGTACGTAGGAATTCGTATCAGGACTAACTTATTTTAGGAAGACGTAGGCGCCGGAAACTGTTGAGACTTGGAATAGTTTAGCCGAATCAGGCGGACAGATATTTTTTTCTTCATTTTAGTATGGTAAGAAAATCTAAAACCCTTTCGTTCGCGTACATTCGAGAGCTTCGCTCAGTTGTGACTGCCGTGTGCCAGCCCTCGGGCCTATCTTTGTAAATTTATATAAATCGAAAAGGTTCCTCATAACTTTAAATTGACTGTAAATAGCATTGACCGGGGAAGGACGCACGAGTGTGTTCGCTAATTAAAAAAAATAAATAAATTAATTAATTAAAAGTCGGTCACAGCTATGGTGGTTTGTACTTAAGAGACGCCGAGCTGAAGAAACAATAAATAATATAAAATAATATATTTTGAGAATGACTCGAGTCTCGAATCATCCATGTTCCTCTATTCGCGCTAATTTAAATTGAAGATGGAAGATCTAGTTGTAAGATGGAGCAGATTTTCATAGTTAATAAGTAAAACTATTTATAAAGCAAAACAAACGAGCCGGAGAGACGCGAGACGCGCGTAAACGTAGTCTAGTACTGATAGGACGCCCAAATATCTACGTGCGCCGCGACGGAGACGTCGGTGCACGCCCTAGCCACTACTGAATACATCTATTGTGTAACTAAGTAAACTTTTAGAGAGCCTTTTATTATACATTGAACATTTTTGTAAATATTATACATAGCTGTAACGATACTGATAAAGAAAAAACATTTGCGAGAAAATAAATGAAAATTGTTTTTATTGTAGCCCAAAATGTTTCACTTTCACGCCCCTTATTTCAGTTAATGTAGTTTCTCAGCTACTAAGGCGGCAGCCGCTCCTGTTTGAAGATATCGATTCGAAGATGTAAATGACAATTGAAACAGACGCAGCTTCCTCCGGATTGCGTTGGAGTCTGTTGGAGCTACGTCGTTCGAACAAAACAACTTTGTCTGGTTTATGCTGCTTTTAAATCCGCCTCTGATTGATGGGCTAGTTTCTTTTGTGACCTGTGGCAACGCAAGCGGGGAAAATATAATTAATTAAATTGCCCTCTAGGAATAGTCAAAATTGTCTTAGATTAAGCCGGCTTTGAAATTAGCTGGACTATGAAAATATGTAGTTTTATGGTCATTCCACATTTACTACAGGGAATAACAGTGAGGTACAATTTTTAAATCTTTTCACCAAAGTTCGTGGGTGGTAAACAGGTTAGTTTTCTTATTTTGTTTTATGTATCGTTGGGTCAAAATAATATTCTACCAATCAGATTGTAAATTTCAGGGAAGGATATTTTAAAATTATAATTGAAAGCCCTCATTTGAAATGTTTATAGTGGTGACCTTAACTTTTATTCAATCAAGAAGGCGAAGTCTAAAATTTGTATGGAGGCCTTGAATTTAATGTATTGATCAAAAGAAATCGAAAATAAATATGTATATAGGTTCCGTCTCTATAACTGGTGACGCCGACGAGAATTATCGGAGTTAGACCCTTCGACTTTCTTCCAATAATGGACAATATACGGCGTAAGTACAGTTGCGGTTCCACAAGAGCTGGACTCTTTTCTCTGTTCTTTTCAAGAGAGAGTTTATCCTCATCGAGAATGGGAACTTTATTGTCAGAACTCCCACTTCTCGTTCTTCAGCTTACTTAATTAACCCATTTTTATCATATCGACGCTGATTCGATTGCTGGAAGGAGAGAAATTTTGTAATCAAGATTTTAATCAAAATAGCAACTCGACACAGCCGCGCATGGACCCCAAAACACTACCACCATTAACTTTAAGGGATAACGCCACTAGGATTTTGTCAAAATCAATTTCTATAGGCAGGGACGATAAAGCAACATATGCTCTATGTACACACCAAAATTTTGAAATTATTCAGCGAAATACTACTCCAATGCAAAGTAGTTCGCCTATCCGCTTTTAATGAGTACTTGTAGAAAAAACAATAAAATGTTGTATTTTCTGGGATAATGAAGAACAAAATATTGTATTCAGTATTTTAGCTTATTTGTATGTACTCCTTCCCTTTGACCCATACATTTCTGTAATGTATCATTTTGCACTAAAATTCATATATGAGGGTTTTTTTGGTCGCTGAATACGAATCTGAAGTCAGATTTTCAAAATTCAAAATGGCGGCCAAGATGGCGGACCAAAATCCAAAGAACTGTTTTCTATGAAACTTGGTATATAAGGGTTTTTTGACTCGCAAATCACGAATTTGACATTAGATTTTCAAAATTCAAGATGGCGGATTAAAATAAAAAAAAAACTGTTTTCTATGAAACTTGAATTTTGAAAATATGATGTCAGATTTGTATTCAGCGATTCAAAAAAACCCCTTATATAACTTTTTGCCATAAAGTGATGAAAATAAAATCATTTCGAAAAAAGTCTAACTTTTGATCCGCCATATTGCATTCGCCATTTTTTATTTTGGAAATCTGACTTCATATTCGTGTTCAGCGACCCCAGAAACCCTAGAGTATCAACTTTTATCAAAAGAACAATAATTCATCATTTACAACAAACAAATTCGTTAAAAACCAAAAACCAAAAACACAATCGAAGCAAAATAGTCCGCCTACTATGAAATCGAAGCAAAATAGTTCATCAATATTGGAAATTAATTCGTCACCAGTTGGAAACGTTAACTTTGATTTGTATTACCGCTTCAACTTGATCGTGCATATTCCTTACTAACTGTTGGCAATTTTCCAGCTCTATGGAATCTAAAATATTTTGTGTTTAAGAGAACAATTCTTTCATCTTCATGATATGTTGTTGGTGCATCCTTTCTTTCATATTTCCCCATAAAGGACTCAACACGACCAGTAGATCTGGGATAGTTGAAAGTCATTCCATAGGTCTAGGTCTAGGTTCAAGTGGCTGCCAAAAGAAGGCACACTTAGGCCAAGGTAGGTCCATTGTGATACCACGTGGGACGAAGCCCCCAATAACTAACCTTCGAACAATTTGGAATTTTTAATGAACTGCTCCAGGCTTCTAATCCTGACGGAGCTCAGTTCCGACAGATCATTAAAGAAAGTGGAGCCCAGGCTCCGATTTCTCCGCACCGCTAGTGCTGGGCATTGACACAGGAAGTGAAGGATGTTCTCTTCCTCTTTCTCATTGAGGCAACTTCTGCAGAAGTCATGCGTGGTCACCCCCATCCTACTGGCATGTTTGCCGATGAGACAGTGGCTCGTAATGACCGCTACTACGTTGCTGATAGCGGCTCTCTTGAGCGAGACCAAGTTTCTAGACCTGTTGCGGTCGAAGATGGGCCAGAAAAATCTGGTCGTTGCGCAGGTGGGCTCATTTCTCCACCTGCGATTAGCAGTTGCCAAGAAGGACTCTTGTATGGTCCGCTTACTTAATGCAAGCGGAGCACCTGGCTTAAGAGTGATATCCTCAGCGGGCAAGCCTGTGCCAAGCCTCGCGAGCTCATCCGCCCTGGTGTTGCCCGGGATGTCGAAGTGGCCAGGCACCCAGACCAGACTGACTTCAGTTCTAGCAGCCATGCGGATGAGCTCCGAGCGACATTCCATAAGATGTATATGATTTGGAGCTAAACTAGGCCTTTGTTTGTTTTTTATTGTTAAAACCCTAAGAGCATTTTTTGTGCAAACTATCCCGCGGCCAGAAACATTTACATATTCTGTAATTTTTAACAAAGAACAAAGTATTAAAATTCTTAAATTATTTACCATATAAAAAGTGTTATTAGAACTATGCACGAAAATAAGAAAATATGGTTTAAAAAAAAACAAATTAGAGAAAAATTGTGTGTCAATGGTGCCCCCTTTTTCACATATATCTAAATAGGAGTTAATTTTAGTTATATATTTGGGTGATTTAAAATTTCCGAAGTTTAAAGTGTAATTTTAAATTATTAGATTTTAACCAAAATTGTTACAAATTGTACAAAGTATAGTTGTGTTTTTTATGATATAATTTTGTTGATTTTATGTAAGGAAACCAAATTAAAGGAACGATTAACCAAACTATATTTCTGTTATAAAATGTAAGTTAAAATTTCAGTCTTCAATAAAGAATTATTGTTAAAATGCAAAACTAACATAAATTAAACATGATTATAAATATTGGATGAGCTACTGAAAAAAAATTTAATATAATTCAAATTACGGAATATATTTTCCAGTGAAGTAAAAGATATGAAAATTACCTCTATTAAAATATTAATTCTAAAAATTATATGAATTATATGAAAGAAGTTTTTTTTTGATAACGTTTCAGTTTTTCTTTGACTTAATTTACTATCAGTAGAAGAAAGACTAATTAAAGTTAATAGTGTATGACACTATGGAAAGTATTGTTATTTAAACTAACATGGTTTCAAAGGTTGCGCGTAGGTAGATGCTGTTAATAAATATTTCCGATTTCCAATTTTGAGGAATCTAAAACCTGCAAATCTCAGCAGTAGACAGTGCTAGAAAGCAGAATACCGAGTGGCCCAAAGTGTTTCCTGCTCGATGCAGCGTTATCAAGCAAAATTTAAAATTGTTAACGACTTTGGAAACCGTGTGGGTGTCTATTGAATAGAAAAACCGTCATGCGTATTGCCGCTGTGCTTTGAAAGTGAAAGTATTTTTGGCGGCATTCGGGAAGGGGAAATCTAATCGCTAGCCGGTAGTTTCCTACTTACGATCCCACTCGTGAGTCTCTGGAATTCCGGGAGGAAATCAAGTGGCTCCACGATCATTGCACGAACACTGCACGCGTCTTCCCGGAACGCGAGACCCGTAACGAATGGAGAAATTTAAAAACATTACGACAATTGGTCGGGGCAGGCAGCGAATGTTTCTTGCCGCGATTTATGGCATTTTAATTGACAAAAATGATTCCACTCAAGTGGCTGATGTGTCCCCATGCATAGTCAGTTGACATGCGTTTCCCGGTTTTCTCTGAGATTGAACGGATATGAAAGTGCACGATCATCGGCACTCAGTCGAATGGCTGACTACGTAAATATCCAAAAGACAATTTCTTCGACTCATCATCGATGATTGAGATGTTCTAATTTGTCTAATTTGCTGCTTTAGCATGCGTTGACATGAGCTTCAATATAAAAGTTGTTGATGCTTCAGTTAGCGTCCCACGAGCAGGTGAGGACCATTTACCACCTGCCCAGGAGTGTCACAAAGTAACCGAGATTACGAGACGAGTTTGAATTGAACGAGCGACACTCGTTCCCATACCAGTTTAGGACCCCGCTGACTCGGCCTTCGTGTTCTCCAGATAATCGCTAGATTGTGAATTAATTTGCCGGAGAATTCGGTGGCCTATAAATTACATCCCAATTTGTGTGCTTCGTTGCACGAATTGGAGTTACTCGAGGGGTCTCAGGTGATCACGTATCCAGATCACACGGGGGAACGGGCCGTTACCCGTTTAGGAGAAAAGAGCGCCCATTGCAATTAAGTTGGCTTGTTGACGGTTGTTGACGGAACCGTTTAAACTCAGCGGAACACAAAAGAGGCTATAGGGTACCGGCGGGCAGGGCCGGTTAGCTTCATTCCAGGGTCCATGCATGCACAATACCCAGAAAACCCATATCAGGGCCCCATTAGCTGACCCGATCAATGCTTGAAACTAGCAAGGTGCACAAGTGAGCATCTGAACCATTCCAGACTTGTGCACATTTCTGGTGGATTCTGGGGTCTTTTTTTTTTTTTTTTGACCGTGGGCTGCGGCTCCAGCTGCGCGTCTAAGGTCTCCTTGCGCGACGCTTTACGATTCTTCGCGCCTCGTAATTTAATATTAAATTTCACACCTTTTGTGCCCAGGGCGGTGCCCCATTGCCCCGGAAGAATGAATAAGGTGCGGCTGTGATTTGTGTTGAGGCGCTCCACTCTATCTGAATAGCGACACCGAAATTTTGTCAACTTCAGTAAATTTAGTGGTCATTCTCAGCCTACGGTCGCGTCACAATCACTTTGTCTTTAAAGAACTGCTTAAACGTTCAGAGATCGTTAGAATCTAATGTCTCTAGCAATTAGTGTCGGGTGCGTAGTACGTCTTGTGCTCTTCCACAAATTTGGTAAATGACCTTATTAAAGCACAAAAACGACGTGCTTTAACAGAGGCGACTTCCGGCATATGCGCGCCGAGACCGCCGTATAATATTAACATACCTAATATGTATTACTTTTCCTACAAAGTATATATTTATATTTACCTGTTCCTATGGAATGTTAATTAACTACAATTACATCTAATAAAATTACGATAAATGGTCACTTATGTTTTATAGAGAAAAGATTCGTCATTTTTGGTTTGTTATTAGCTAAGCTGAGCAAATTTTTATTTTTTCAATGTCGAAATTCGAAAAAGCTTTCAACTTCTGATACGATCATGTTCAAGTACCAGAAGAATCTCGAAACCCTCTGAACCGATTCACTTCAAATTTGTTGTGGTTGTTCTTATGATTGATGAAATGATTGTCTTTCGCGTATCGTATGTATTTTTTTCACACTACTGGATTTTTTTGTTATTGTAGCCAAAAATTGATAAATTTGTGTAAAATGTTGTTTACAATTTTAACAGTCACTGTTTTGTCAAATATATGTTAAATATTCATATATATAATACGAAAAATACCTGTTCAATGCTTTTGTTTACATTGATTTTTGACTAAGCTAAATTTTGTTCATATCACGTATGTTTTGAATTTCGATTGTATTGTGTACAGAAGAAATTTCGACGCTGGATTTCTTTGCCTGTATGGAGGAGTTTGCCTGGCTGTTTTTTTTAAAGATAAAATGAAGCAATCACTACGGCCAAATTAAGTTTTTTTGTAAATCTCCAAATAGTTGATTTTAAGGGGTAACATATGGTACATACAATTTTTGCTTGAGACAGTGTTTTACGATACCAACTGCAGGATTTTAGTATTTTTTTAGTATTAGAGAGAAAGGGGGAGGCGTCAGCCTCGAGCACTCAAACCACGGTCCATTGCACTCGTAGGGGATCCAAACTTTTTAGTCATCTTGACGAACCTAAGAACATCAGATAGAGATTGAGAATTTGAAGTCTTCCACTCTCATTACATCAGCGCCAAACGTCGTCATGCGCGCGTGGGATAAGGCCGGGTAGTTACATAGGAAGTGCTCCGTACTGTCCTCGTCCTCCCCGCACGATGGACACGCCGAGTCGCTGATGATCCCTAGGGTGTTCAGATGCTTGCCGCATGTGCTATGTCCTGTGACCGTCCCTACAAGCTTTTTGCAATCTTTCCTGCCTAAGCCAAGTAGATGTTTTGCATTGTTCCTGTCTGGACGACTAATGAACCATTTGGTGAATTTACAGGTTGATATACTGGACCATCTCTGACCATGTATTGAGTCCATGGATCTAGTTATCCAGTTTTTCAACTTTGTAAAGCTGACACCAACAATGGGCTCCGGTCCCAGGGGAGGAGAGCTTGCGCCCTCTTTCGCTAAAGCGTCAGAGGCCACATTGCCGTCGACTCCCCGGTGTCCAGGGACCCATATAAGATGTACCTGGTTGTGCTTGGCAGCAGAATTAAGTCTTTTCTTACATTCCTGGAAAATCTTTGATCTAGTGGTGGGATTAAGTAGGGTGACAAGAGCAGCCTTACTGTCGCTGCAGACGCCAATCCTCTTATTATGCCACCTATGAGCATTTATCCAAGTTATCCACTTCGAGAATGGCGATTACTTCGGCTTGAAAAACCGTTGCGGTTGTTCCGAGTGATATACTGTACTTGACTTCTTCGTTCAAATATCATCCGGCACCCGTCCCAGATTAGGTCTTCGATCCGTCTGTGTAGAAGATATCAGTTAATCGATCCAGTAATTTGTTGGGATCATCCCATTCTTCCCTTACCGGGAGACTTATCCGAAATCTTCTTCGGAACATGGTAATTTGCGGGTATTATCCGTCGGCATGCTAAAAGGAGCGCAATTTCAACAGATAAAATTTAAATGGTATCAAATTTACTTCATGGATAGAAGTAAATTTCAACTTATTTTTTAGAGTAGCGGTGGTGCTTCTAAGTGCAAAATTAGCACCGTTTTTTAACAAATTCTTTATTTAACTACGTGATAGAATCGTATTTTACTTAATGAAAAATAAAAATAATTAAATTAAAAATAAAACCTATCATAACCTTAATTGCTAAATGTATTTCGTTGGTATTTATGTATAAAGTTCCTTAAAATAAGCATTGTATTTAAAGTAATACGCATGTATACGATTTGACGACTTGACAACGAAGCCTAGCTTAGTCGTATTCCGTGGTATCAAACGTTAGTTTTTGTAGACTGCTCCACCGATACTTTAATAGTCTTTTGGTTGAGCCATGAATATACTGTAACCAAGATGAAATGGAAATCTTTAGTTTTCTAACTTTTACCCCAATCTAAGCCACCCTTGTAATACTCAACATTATGTGAACAAAAGTCTTTATTTATTATTCACATTAAATAATAAGTTATTTATTTATTATATAATAATAATAATTAAAATATACTGTATACTTGATTGCACCATATGTTATTGAATCACGGTTTAATATTAGATTTTGGTCATATTTCCGTACCAGCATTGGGCCTAGTTTTAATAAATGTTTCAAAACCAGCCAGGGCCAGGACTGGCAAACAGCTTTCATCCCAACCTTTTCCCAGACTTGGATCATGTCTCGATGCCAACTCGGGTTAGGGTTAAGAAAAATTGGCGCAATCTTGGGCCAATCATGGGACTTTGTAGGGACCCATGTAGTGTGGGTAGTTATTTGAATTCTAACTAAATGAAAATAACGAATTAATTGTAAATTTTTAACTGAAATAATTTTCTAATTTCAATTAATAATTTCGCGTTACTTTTACTTATTTCAGTGTGTCTACAAATTATCAAACATTGTCTTGCTATAATTTAGGAGCTTTCTTTATTTCATTAAGGTTGATTAAATTATAATGACCAATTCTCTGTACTATGCAGATTCATAGGTGGTAAATTGTAAATAGATTGGCAGCTCTTGGGACGGTTCCCACCGAATTAAACGATTGTGTCCAGAAAACACTGCCATTACCGTTAATTTCTGGGTACTTGTTCTCGGTAATTTCTTATTTTGCGGGCTACGCGACACCCGGAATGCAAATCAGTTTAGCTTCGCGGTGCTTTCGTAACGACTTATGCCAGCGGAGCTCTGCCGCATAAATCACAGGGACGTCGATAATGAGAGAGATGTGACACGCTCCGCTTATAAATGACACAAGGAAGCGTCCGGCGTATGATCTCGTGGACGCACCATCCAGAAGAATCCCATCGCAGGATCCGTTGAACTCGGCTTGCGCAGATCATTGCTTTTGCGAATCCGCGATTTGTAATTCGCGGTACGCGCTTGCTCTGATTGCAAAATGCCGCACGTAGCGAATACACAACTAATGGGAAAATTTTGCAAATATGGGGAGACTCTGCGCTAGCTGGCGTAAGTACCTTAGTTGAGCGTCGACCGCCAAATCGCGTATTCTGTGAGTCGCGGGTGCATTTGGTTGTGGATCAGACCGCAATGGGCTTAATCGCCCCCGGGAAGGGAAATCGGCGTTTAAAATCAGGTGGATAGCGCCACTGTTGGCTCCTTTGATGGCACTGAGAGTACCAGGGAACGCATCGGAATGCCGCGCAAATGCACGCATCGTGTACCTGCAGCGCGGGAAGGTGTTACGTAAGACTAAGTCTGATTGATAGCCGAACACCACGCTCCACCGCAGCTCTTGCTCCCTGGATGGAGCTGCATAGCATCCGCGGGAGCTTATTAATTAGTAACGAGCCAAAGTGGCGTATAATTACTGTGAAAAATTGGTGCCATTCCCTGGAAACGAATGCTGATCTGCATAAACACGCTGAAGACATGACGAGGATATCGTGTTCCCTGGCCCCGAAATTAAATGCATAAAAGACCGTAATGAGTTTCCGCTGTTTATGGGTATTTCACTTAGTAACATTTTCAAAAGTATCTTCATTAAAAGTAATGTTGAAAGGTACTAACAAATCAATAACTAATAATTATACTACCAAAACTGGAAAAGAAAGTTTTAATAAAATTTTTGTAACACTTTAACCTCCTACTCGAAGCATAAGCTTAAACCATAGTCCAAAATTTTTAATAAATTTAAATTTTAAATTTTTAAATTAAAAATACTGAGGGAAGTTGTTATAGTAATTTCAAATAAGTTACCTTTTTCGATTCATATTAAGCTCTTTAAAATTTATCTTCTGTGATGTAAGGTTGTATCTAAACCAGATTATAATTTGAAGCCAGCAGGTTCAAAAGCTTGATATTTTATGTAGGCACATTATTACTATATTTTTAACAAAAATAGAAATTTAGCTTGACTCTTTATTTTTTCGAACAAATTAAGATGTATATATTTTTAAATCTAATCAAAATTAACTCTTGAACAGATTTTTTATGGTTAAAATTTATATTTTAAAAGATACACTTATACTACTGTGTTCAAAAAGTAAGATGAATTTTTAATTTAAACTTCCCGCGTTAACCGAATCGGACAAATGAATTTTTTTCAAGTTGGTAGGACTGTTAGTGATATCTGTGATAAATTACATGTCAATATCATCATTAGTTTTTAGTTTACGCTTGGTTTTGTAAGCAAAGAAAAGTGAATTTGGCGATTTTTACGATGTCGAATTTTGTTGAGCAAAGAAGTGCACCGTCGCACACAGCACTGGTTCTTTGTGAGTTTTTCGCCAAAAGCTCCACTCATGTCGTTCCACAACCACCGTATTCGCCTGATTTAGCACCGTCTGACTTCTGTCTGTTCTCAAAGCTCAAGAGACCGCTCCGGAGAAATTGTTTTGAGTCGATTGAAGAGATCAAACGTGAATCGCTACGCGCATTGAAAAAACGTTGGCATAAGTGTATTGTAGCTAGGGGGATTATTTTGAGGGAGACGAAATCGATTTGGAAGAATAAATAAAACTTTTTGAACACAGCAGTGTATAATGTTTTCTAATTTCTAAGCTGAGCTCAGGAAAAAGTCTTAACAATGAACGTGTTTTATTTTATTGTCATACATTTGCTACAATCTAAAACTTATTACGTGTTTTCGGTAAAAAAAATTTAAAGTATGTACAAATGCCAGCAAAATATTTGCTTAAAAAAGTTGTTATTAGTTTGGCAAAAAAAAAATCTGTTTATTTATTCCACATAACTTAAACCTAGTTTATTTCAACTGCTAAACACATTAAATTTGTCGACAGTAAGATTTTTAAAAGTAAAATATCCTACAAGGATACAGCGAACAATTTTTGAATTATTCATGTTGGTTATGAAAAAATTATACATGAAAATAAACGAATGCATCAAAGTCCAATTCAATTAAGTGATCATTGTAAAATTACAATTTTGAATGGAATTCATTAAATCCGATGTGTTAGGATCATACGTTAAGAGCAAAATCATCTATAATTAAGTTAAGCTTAAAATATTCTATTGTATATTTTTGTCCTTTATATTTCCAATTAAGTATTTTAATAATATTTTAATTTTTAATTGCAGTTACTTTGAGTAATTACTTCATTTCAAATTTGTATTCCTATTTAATGAACTTCACTTCTAATTTACTTTTCTCGATTTAAACCTATTAATTACAGCGGCTGGTAATCATTTAATGCATTTATTTAATGCAGTTCGACTGTAGTTATGGTGATTGCTGATGAGTGGGGTATATTAAGGGGAGGTTCTCATCTAGCGCGCTAAAAAGTAGGTAAAGTTCGTGATTTATTTGAAGGAAAATGACAAGACATAGGGAAATGATATTTGGCAGTATCTTTTATTGTATATTTATCTGTACAAAAAAATTTTTTTATGCAAAAAAAAAAAACAAAATGGCGTCCGTTATTCAGCTTCTCCGAAGGCATGTTTTTCGAAAATTGCCCAGCTGTGTACAATCTAGGGGTCGCAAATTAGCCTGAAATCAAATAATGATGACATTATTGTAAACTAGAATAAATTTGTCTCAGAAAGAGTGAACGACTTTCAAAAAAAATTTAAAATTGACGGAATGGCGCGATTTTGAAATTTTTGTGCCGTTTTTGGCTGTTTTTTGTCATAGTTTATGACTAACAAAAAGGAGTTAATGTTAAAATTTTCAAAATGTGCTCCACTCTTTCTATGAAGAAAATTGTTTACTTTAATATGCAGGAAACTAGAAGTAGATTGGTTGAACCGTTTTTGAGTTATCTTGTACACAAATTTGTAAAATCTTAAAAAACAAAGTTCTGAGATAATCGCGTTTGAAGTTTAAGTAATTTTTCGTCGACAATTTTTCGAATATAAACGAATTTTTCGTTTTAGGATTGCGTATATGTAAGTTTTTGGGGTCGCTGAATCTAAATCTGAGGTTACTTTTTCAACTAAAGGAACTAAAATCATCTATTCAATTTTGCTTCCTTCGGACAATAAGTTTTTTACCTATGCCGAGCGCCGCGCCCGAGACCCGACTCCGCGCGGCACATGCTAAGAGCGCCCCGCTGCGATCATGACACCGCGACAATTAATGGGCTGTAGAATCCGTTCTAGTACTCGGATCAACAAAATATTTTAAAGGAACATTCTAGACATATTAAACTTTAATAATATGAAATAAAAAAAAATCGAAAATTTCAAGATTCTAGATGAGAACCTCCCCTTAAGTATCATAAAGAAAGAGCACTTTTTTCTTTGATACTAAATGTAGCCTTTTCCTCTACAATTCGTCGTCAAATAAGCCCAGTACATCAGCATAATATTCTTCCGTGATTGTATTTCCTTTTTTAAGGAGATAGTGATATTCTCAACAATAAATCATTCTTACACATTTATGTTATAATAAAATATTAGAATTATATAATATTTGGGAGTAGAGTTTCTATATGATTTCTAAAGTTTGAACTTGTCGATTATTTTACTATTTATGTAACGGCTGATTAAGGTAAGAATACATGCTAATTCTTAATTTTTACCTTTGTTATACGCACGATATTTACCATTGTTAGCTACGTGGTATAGTAACAAAATCAACGTTATGTTTAGCAATATTAAATTACCTGTTAACATTTCAGTAAAAGTATTGCCGCAGCATAATAACTATTCAATGTAATATTATAAAAATATATCTGCATACGCGGGCTCAAAAACATTTGTGATATTGTGGTATTTGCAAGGTGTGGAATCCTTTGGCTGCCCGAATCTGTCCAGTGATCCGCTTCGGTCGATCAATTGCCAGATAAAGTAGCGCCGATGTTTATCAGTCTAAGCTGCGGCTTATCGTTCAATCTCGCGGAAGGAGCTTACCGCTAATTGGACTTATTCAGCGGTCCGCTGCCGCCGCTGCGATGATTTGCGCTTTTGTTTGGAGCGTTCTGATTGCTTCGCATGACGGAAATTCAGATGGTGCGATAGCATTAAATTTGGCTAATAACAAGAGAAAGTGGAAAACGGTGGGTCCCGTGGAGCTAACCACACACTTCCGGGAGAAGCTATTCGATCTCCAGCAAGGGGGCCGTTTAAACGAAAGGGAAATCTCCGCTCAGCCGGGAATCTGGCTATGGCTAGAGACGACTTAGACTGGAAGCCGCATTTTGTTCCATTTACCCACTCGGAGTTCGCAGTGGCGGGAATGAACACAACACTTTGAGGTTTCCAATTGTCCATCCTTCAGGCGAATAACGGGAGAAGCCACCTAATTGCCCTTATCCTTTTTTCGTAATAAAATCACGCATTTCCTGTCGGAACTCCCTTAACCCGAGGCGCCGTGGAGCGCGAAACAGGGCAATTCATCGAAGATAATCAAATAAATCCCTTGGTAGCCATAGGAGTACCGTGGTATTATGGGTCTCGGCGTTCGGGTCGGGGGGCATTTGCACAACCCAACTGAAGGTAGCATTATGGAACTCACTATCCGGGGGTCATAATTTCTTCGTGCCCTTTGGGCATATTTTTCTCGACCAGGGCTATAATTAGGTGAGCCTCATTTCACCGTCTTCGGATTTCTGGCTAAGTAGCACTGTCCAGGTGAATGCTTCCGACGAAGGTGAATTTCTTCTGCATCCTGTCGAGCATTTGCGGAATAATCTTCCTATATAGCCCCTACCCAAAGAAATAAGATTTTGTTTTCGACAGTTAGATTTGGGCAGACCGGAAAAATGAATTGCTCCGGGGAAAATATAAGGGATGCAACGGCTCATTAGCCATCCTCGAATTAATTGTCGAATTTACAAAAATTTATGGCTACTAAAACGTTCAGGTGATTCTCATTGGATTTACTTATTTTTTTCTGATCCGAGCAGCACTAGCCCATGGATCGTCAACAGTATGAGTTGCATTGTAATACGATGAAATTTAAGACGCCTAAATGGATTTTTACGCTCGATTAAGCCAATTTGGACGGCTATGGCATTTTATACGCGTTATTTTTAGGGTACCCCCGGTAAGCAACACTTGTAAGTTTTCGTTATCGTGTTAAATGTATTTCGTAACTATTAAATGAAACAGCTGAAACAGATTTTCGGTTCATTTTAGAAAAAAATAGTTTGGGAATAAGTATACCGACCTGCTAAAAACTTGTATTGCATCAGAACTGACCTATAACTGCTTTAATTTATGGTTGGGTCAACAAAAGCCTATATTTATGATAAAAGAATTTAACTTAAAAATAATTACAAATAAAAATATGGCATAATTTCATTCGCAAGTCACAGAAAATATCGGCATTTTCTGTTAATAATTGCGGAAAGAACTTTTCGATTAACATCAGGATAACTTAATATCGAACAATGGGTAAAAGATCAATAAATCCTATGGATGACTTGACATAGAGGATTATATATCCAATGCTTAATGATACATTTTAGTGACATATTTAAAATCAGTTAGGTAGATATGCAATGAAACGTATTGAATAGTTATTGTTACATTCATTTATTGTTAATTAAACTGACTGACTGAGAGCAGTTAATAGCAATTACTAAATAATAATGATTTTTGACAAATTATATAATAAAAACAAAATTGCACAAATCACATATTTAATAGATTAATTCATTACATTTGGTTTGGACCGAGAAAGCAGTACAACATTCTTCAAAACTCGTGTTTCTTGTAAAACAAGTTACTTTCTGAATTTAGAATTTTGTCTTTATAAAATAGTTGGTAAATATTTGCTTAAAATTTAAAATATATCCAAATATGAAATATGATAGATAGAATATGAATAGAAATATGATAGGTACTGCCTTCCTTGATTGTTATGACGAGGCGCTACTATTTTATACTTTAGGTATAAACTGAATCCTAAAAACAAAATAATCAGTCAATCAGACACTTGATTCCATGGGATCAAATGATTTGTAGACCATACTGTACGAAATTAAACTTATAAGATTAAATGGTAGTTTAGTATATTTAATATATAGCGTAGTAACATACTATATACATAAATACACCATTTTCGCTGTAAAAAAAGTTTAAAAATAAAAAAAATATATTTTAAAAACAAGTTTTTATTAAAATGTCCAAAAAAGGAAAAGTAATCCAAGGAATTCATAAAACCCATAATGTTGTGTAAACCCCAAACTAACAAAAGGGTTGAATATGGCTGCTCTATAATAGAATTGATATCAGCAAAAGTGTTATAAAATAGACACGTACTATCTGTGATCAGTACAATTCTGTACTTATGTGATTTAAAAGTTTTTCGCGTACTTTCCTACCGAACATACAGTAGAAAGCTATGTTTGGTTGTGCAAAGTTTTATATCCATGCTATTAACCATTGAGGAGTGTTCTCATGAGAAGACGATTCTGGTTGCAGCAACAGTTTATGGTAAAGATCATGTTTAGCTATCAAAATTATACGTACATACTCGTATATGCAAAGTTTCGTGTCCGTGCTACTAACCACTGAGGAATACCCTCATGAGGAGATAATCCTAGTTGTAGCAGAAGGTTATTTCTATAATTTTAGTGCATTGCAATCAGAACTGAACAAGCATTCAAAATTTTAAAGACCTAAGTTTAGAGGAAGTGGCTCAACATTTGCTTGCAACATTTGAACTAAACATACATTCAAGCATACAGAAGTTAAATAAAAGCTTGTAAAAATCGGATGTAATGTTGATTTGGTATGATTTCCATTTTTCTCCGATTGTATGAAAGTAATGTAGTTTTAACTTATTTACTATTGTTAATTATGCAAGATTACAGTATCACTAACCATACGTAATGCTGCATCGATGGATATTATTAATATATTTCTTTTGTAAATTTAAATACAAGTTAGGTCTGATCTCATCTTCGCTACGTAGTAAATTGAGGTGCGTAGTTATCTACAAAAGCATTTTACCTGACAGGAAATTCCTTCTGGCGAAACATGCAGCATCGATCGGTGAGCAATGGGTGATTATCTCGGGTGATCGCATAGAGGACGGTATCCAGGGGGCAGGTAATTCATCAAACACTACCCAGTCACCTAATCGGACTTCGATAAATATTCGGCTTAAGGTGTAGGTCAGGGTGTCATGCCAGAGCGGCTAGAAGGCCCCATTAATCACAATGGTTCCTCGCAAAGTGCAAACATTCGTAAAGTTTAGCGACCTTTAGCCGCATGTGGCCCCATCTCAAATGTCCCGATAGTTTGGCCTCTGGACCAGATGGGTGATGCGGTGAGTCAATTCGCACACTTCGGTGAGTGATCGCTCAATTTGGACACTGACGGACAGCCGGACACATCACACAGCCGCATCACCCTCTTCGATCACCTGGCGACCAACTTAATTCGGCCACTTGCAGGTGAACGGCGAAATCTATGTAAATTAGCTCCGTGACGCGGCCGAGACGGCAATTACGATCGCAAATAGTAATCGTGCCATGATGAATAACTCCGGCGGTATGCGGTCTTCCCCGTGGTCATGATTGTCCCTCGATGAAGATATGTTCCAGCAAAGCTCTTCACTTTGGAACACGGCCTTTCGGCGGAGTTGGGGCCTCGAGCTGACACATGATAACCGGAACTAGCACCAGCCCGGCCGCAGACACTTCTCACATAGTTTTAAGTGCGCTAGCCAATCCTGGATTACATGGCGCAGCATCTCGGACCGATGTCTTGAGGACATTTTAATGGCTTTCTCGTGTTCAATTTGTGCGGTGCTCTCCAGTGCAAATCGTTCCCTCGTAATTTATGATTGCACCTTCATAGGTACATGGATATCAGCTGCCCTGGCTGAATTATGCCGCAAATGGCTAAATTGGTCCAAATATGAGCATGCAGACCGAGGCTCCGTTGCTGGGATTTTTCCAGAGACACCAGGACGAGCCAGCCTTGTGCCGTCACCGACGTCATTCAGTGACATGGCCAAGTAAGTGGATGTCACTTAGAAGCGCAAATTACCCACCACCACTCAATCATTTGGCGCGGGAAGAAATGCAGATTTATCTCATTTTAGAATCCCGTCAGTTCGCAATTACCGTACTATTCTAAGATGCGGATTGAGTAAGAGAGATAGGGTGCGCGGCATTCTATCGAGCGATTGCAACTGATGATGATCACCTAACTCTCGGCAGAGTACGCGCACAGCCTGAGTTGTAGGTGAAATATGATCCGCGTTAATTGCAAATTGATTTATTAAGCCTGTTGTGGGTTGCCGGCGGTAATGGAGTGATAAATTTGCAGCTATTGGATCCATTGTCATGAGCTGTACTGGTTTCGTTATACAATGAGTAGCGATCTGCGCGGGCATCGCGCTTCAAATGCATCTGATCAACTCAAGGTGAGTCCACGTTTTTCTTTATGCACTGTGACCTCATCTCACTCAGTTGCGAGTGTAGGTACTTGCGGATATCGAATCCCCACTTCTACAGAATTTTCTAATTTAAAAATAATGCCAAGTGAGCAATTTTGCAGGGAATACAAAATCTACTAAAATAATTGCCTAATAGGGCAAAAAGAAATCTAACTAAATAAAGGTGCGATTGTTGAAGGTTTTTCGATTATTTTCTGTTGATTCTTTTACGGACTATAAGCCATTAGGTTGCTTTTGAATTCAATCCTAGATTAAGATACTCGTATATCTCCCCCACTAATTTCTTTTCGAAACAGTCCGAATAGTATGTAGAGTAGTCGAATTTAAATTGCATTTATTTAAGTGAATATTAAGTGTTGCAAAGCCTTCACCAAAGTTTTATTTTTTCACTAATTTTCAAATAAATGACTACAATGCCACCCTTTCCGAATTAAGTGAAAGGTTTATATATATACCATTTTCTATTATCTACATCCTATAATTACGGCTAATTTTACGATAACTATAGTGCAAGAGAGGAAACATTATTTTTAAATTGGAGAAAATGAGGACAATAAAACTAAGAATGAAAATTGTAAAGGGAAAATTTTCTATTATTTAAAATTTTACTATTTTTTTTCAAAGATATCTATTCTGCCATTTATTTGATCACTTCCTATGCATTAAAGTTTGAACTGCAATAAAAACGCGTTAATTTAAAATTCCAAATTTCCTCATAGTCAATAGCGTTTCAAATTTATAATTATATTTATAATAATTTAAAGCAACTACTGTTCTTTGATTTTATAAAATTCCTTATTGTAATATATTTATATGTAGTAGCAACAACGATTTCATTTACAAAATTTAACTCTTTATACATAGAATGACACGAATCTATTATTAATTTATTTGATTTTAACATTTATTATACTCGCGCTGCATATATTTTAAAATAATAATATGTTACTTGATTATGGCTTTAAGCTTGGTAAAAAGGCATGACTATATTTTTTTTTACATAATAGGAAAAGGAAATGATATGACTATAAGCACTAAGTTACCAAAAACATTATCAAAGGCACTGCACTAATCGCGCATTGTTGGAAATCTTAATTTTTGTACTTTTAAAAACGTTCTATATTATTTCAGGGGTATACAATCAAAATTGGTAAAGTCCACAGTGCAATACATTATGGAAATACAAGTGTTCATCACGCTCAGTTCAATACTTTTGAGTAAAACCCAGTTTTGTTACCAAGTTTTTGACTTTACTAAGTTTGTAACTGAATGTTTAAGACTTTCCTATATTTGTTACCAACTTTCTGGACAGGATTGGATTCAGGCGTCAGTGAAATGGAGGCAATGGAGCCTTCCTATTGGTCGAAAAGGACTTTACGCAAATTGTAACTCAACTCACTTGGACTTTGCTAGGTTTGTTTGTAAAGTCAATTTTCAATTTGAAATAACAGGTTACTAGAATTTATTATAAATTATAAAATTATTCTACGGGGTAAATATAGATACGGAAAAAAATGTGTTGCAATTTAAATCTCACTTTCAAAATTTTGTGGACTTTATCAACTTTGATTGTATACCCCTGATTTATTCTGCGATGTCCTTTGAAATTGTAACGAATTTTATGATCATACGTCCATTCAAGAAAAATGTTGAATTGTGATTTTGTAACAGTTTAAAGAATCGATCGGTATGCATTGAAACACCGTGTATAAATGATACAATAATGATTGTATTTTTACTGACAATCTGACTCATTGATTATGGATTATCAAAACCTATGGGGTACTCCCCATTGACCTAAAATGTTGAAATTTGGCAAGTAAGGAAAACAAATCCGAAAATCATGAATTTCTTATTCTATGTATTATTAAACAAAATAGTATAACATTTTTAGGGTATGAGCCTTACTAGCACTTCTCTGTATTTTTTATTTTATTTGATATCTCGCTCGATATGCAAAATTTGCTCTTACTTTGTAAATTGAATTTTATCTATACTTCCTGAGTCAAAATATAGATTCTCCTTTATTCCTTTCTAATTTGTAACGCATATCTTTCTGTTGTCTTTAGCCCTTCATGCATTTCTTTGTCTTCTCTCGGTTTATCTATAAGCTTTCTTTTCTTAGTTCTCAATTGAATCAAGCATTCAATTCTTTAGTTTTAGGCTATTTGTTACGCTTATATTTAATAAGTTTGACAATTCTGGAATATAGCCAAAATATTTTCAATGTGATGTTATCTTTTCTATGTATGGAAAGATTTACGTGATTAAAGCCTGTAGACTGACAACTCTGATTGGCTCTACCATTTTAAAATCGTATGATTGGACCCAATTCTGTGTCGCCTTCACTAACGTACACTTTCTGTTTCTTTGTTGTGACGTAATTTTCATGAAAATCCGGAAACGTATTTAGACGTGTATTGTTTTCGTTTTTTTTTATGTTCTTGAAAATATTGACTAAAATATTGAATTAATTATGACGTCGTAGAAGTTTTAAAGTTTATCAATTTCACTTTAAAAATGCTTTATGTTTGCTATATGAATATGTTTTAAAAATTATTAACTGACAGTAATAATATTAATTAATTTGTACTTATAGATATTTTAAAGAGATTGTGAAATATCCTGATATTTAGAATAATTTCCAAATATAAACTGAGGTTATAGTGCCGTTTTACCGGGTCTCCTTCCAATGAATTTAAGAAATAAAGCGAAGCAATGGAATATTTAGAAAAAATTCGATTACTTTTCGTTTGATTTTTTCATGACGAAAATCGCATATATCTGTTACAAATTACTATCAAAAGAGAATCAAAATAGTATAGGATTAACTGGTACTGGTACCTCTCTTTAGATTATCTACATTCTCTGTCAATAGAAGTATTAGAGAAACAAAAAGGAACGAATATTTCTACTAGGGTTGAGTTCTATGTTTCGTTCAATAAAATATAGTATAGTACACTACATAGTATAGTATATACTATAGTAAGTAGTATAGTATAGTAAGTATATAGCAACTATAATACATACAGATAAAAACGAGATGATTTTCATAAATACTTTCAAATATTGCTTTAAATATATTCATATACATATAATGACCAAATTTTCCGAGATTGAAAATTCACTTCCAAGTTTATACCAGCTATACACTCACATGAAAGTGTAACAATCCGTTTTAACAACACGAAAATTCAAAGTTGAAAGCAAAGATGAGTGGATTGCTCAAAATCTATACAGTGGGTGTAAAAATGTCGAAACTCAATGGAAGGACTTAATTGAATCATTTTCCCTTTACACTACTTTTAACCCGTAATTTGTTAATCACTCGAAATTCTCCACAATTTTTATAAAACGAGAAGCATGCAAATCAACCTAGCAGTGGTCGTCTTCAGAAGGCATTACTCTGGCTTTGGGCGTCTTCTGTCCTCAGTCAGTTGAGACCCGTAACCATCGTGTCGTGCCCCATGCAAACTTTTGTGGATGTTTTTTGCAGGAATTCGATAAGATCTAAGGCGCTGGGTATTTCATTCACAGTCAGTTTGCACCGCCGCCGGACTTGGATAGATTGCCTCTGGTCACTTTTATGACAAGAAATCTTCCGTCTCCGCCGGTGCAAAAAAAAAAAAAAAACAACAAAAAAGACAAACATCGACCATACCAGCAGGTGACAAAAATTAATTTGCGGATTCGCTGGCGACCTCGGCCGCGCTCTCGTGATTGATGCACTTTCATGGGAATTAGCAGCGGCTGTTGACTCGTTCAATTTGCATAATAGAGGCGCTGATAATGGGAGCGACCGATGACTCCTACAGCAAAGACTCCGCTGGCGAGGCAACGCTGATGGGTGTTTGACTGTTCTAGGTACTATAGAGACCAGGGAAGGGTGCCACTCGGGTCCACGTTCCTCCTCACCTGGGACTGGTATTTTTGTACAAATTGGCCTGATCAACGCCGGAGTCTTCCTCAATTTTGATGTGCAGAAGGTAAATGTTACGTCGTCGTCTAACGCTGAGAGGTCCATGCTGCAGCAAGTTCCCACCTCGCCTCGTCTCGCTGGCAATTAGAGCCCGGAGACGATAAGAAATTACCTCGTCGCTGCTCTAGGGAAATCTGTTAATTAGCAATAAGCTGCAACCGCTGACGACCAGCGTGCTGATGGGGATGGAGCTCACAATCAGTTCTCGGCTGAAAGTGTCCTACTCAGGTGAAAGTGAAATCCTAGCTGCTTTTCGTAGCCTAAACTCGCTAGATTTATAGTGTAGCGTCACCGTTGTCGCTCTTTTACAAATCAAAATCGCCAACGCCATACACAGAAGAAATTTCTACATATCAAAACTACTCTTTGATTAAAACTATCTCTTCTAAAATCATGTTTATAATCAATAATTAACCAATCTTGTGGTGAATAATTGAAGAATGAAGACTCGTTTTTGCTTATAAAACACGATAACGTCCTTTAGCTCTGAAATTTATTTCAGCAGTACAAATAAAGATTTGCTATGCAATTTTAATGTTCCAATTACGATTAATTGAGCATGTACACAGAGAAAATTCGAATATTCTATTGGTGTTTTTCCCATTGTTTTTCGAACGTATTTTATGTGAAACTCCATAAACTTGTAAATTAGATTTCGAAAATTTCAGAAAATATGGTTTTATGGTTTATGAGCTTAGAAGATTATAACTGCTTGAAAGTTTTGAAAAAAAAAGTGTAAACATACATAAGATGTATCAGTTTTTCTACTTGATTGAAATTTTGTAGTTTTAAATCACAGTTAGATACAAAGTGCACTAAAAAGTTGGTTGACGTTCTAAATCAATCAAAAAGTAATCATTTTCTTATTCGATACATGACTGCGATTATTGTGCTACGAGCGGCTTCTTAAAATTTCAAAAAAACTTTAACCATGGTAATATGTTGACAAAAATATTCGTATCCAATTTTTCATGAAAAAAATACCTTCTGCCCTAAACACCTACAAATCTCGACAATCTAATAAAATTATACAATAAAATGATATATATATATATACTTATAATATGTATAACATACATTTCTTTGAATACTACATGAAATCAATTCGCATAAAAATCATAAAACCTTGAAGAAACCACAAAAAAGTTTCGAATTTTCACGACGTATATGTTCGCTATAAAATTAAAAATGTAGCGTATCAACTTGCTACGTTAAGGAGTACTGCATACCTGAACATTTTACAAATAATATTTTTATTTTAAATTATAATTTCAATAAAAAATTCCATGCATTTTACACTCTATTGAGTTTAGCTCAAGTTGTTAACTAACAAAGCAGGTCTAGTATGTGTATTGAAATTTTTAAGGGCTTCAGTCCAGCGCCATCTACCGGCATTTAATAGATAAATTTATTACTATTTTCATATATTTCCTGAATCCAAATCTACATATGTATAATAAATCTATTAATAAAATCGAAAGTTCGTTTGTAGCTCAATCACGCCTGAGCGTTCATTTCAATCATTTTCAGTTTTATGAAAGCAAATTACAATTTGGAAATTCAAGATGGCGGATCCAATATGACGACCAACAATTTTCGAATTTCAACGAATTTAAGAGAAAATTAGTACTATTTATTTTGAAGCCACTAATTTCGAATCTGCTATCATCATTTGAATTCAAATATACCAAAATTCAAGATGGCAAAACCCAAAATGGATAAAAATTAGTTAAATTTATTGAAATTTAGAACTAAAGAGTTTTGGCAGATGCTACCCTCAAATCTGCTATCAAAATGGACATCTAATATGGCGATCGAAATGTATTTACATTAAGAAATTTGAATGAGTAATAATATCAAGCTGATTTCAGGGCTACGGAATTCAAATCAATAACAATTAGAAATGGAATGGAATCAAGAAGTTGTCCAAATTACGAAAGAAGTGGTAGCTAGATCTGGTGAGTATGGAGGATGATGAAGAAGTTCCAACTCCAATTCCTGTAGTTTTGCCACGGTCATTTGCACAGTGTGTGGTCTGGCGTTATCTTGCAGTAAGATAGGAGTCGATCTGTTGACCAATCTAGGCTGTTTTTTTTATAAGTTCTAGCATAATTGTGTCTAGTTGCTTACAGTATATGTCTGCTGTGATCGATGAGGCTGTTTTCATGAACTCGTAATGAATCACACCTGCACTAGTCCACTAAACACTGACCATCAACTTCTTCTGATGAATACTACGCTTTGGAGTATGTTTTGGAGATTCGTTCTTGTCTAACCACTGCGCTGAACGCTTGCGATTGTCATATTGAATCCATTTCTTATCACAAGTGATTATTCGATTCAAAAATGGATCAGATTTGTGGCGAGAAAGCAACATCAAACAAGCTTCCAAATGCTTTTGTTTCTGGTTTTCGTTCAGTTCATGAGGAACCCACTTATCTAACTTTTTCACTTTCCCAATTTGAGCTAAATGAGTTAATATTGTTTGTTTGCTTACACCGAACTTTAATGATAATTCCTAAGCACTTTGAGATGGATTAGACTCAACGGTGACCTTCAGTACGTCATTATTGACCTTTGATTCTGGGCGACCGTGTGGATCATTTGTGAGGTCAAAGTTACCACTCCGAAATTTGGCAAATCATTTTGATACTGTTTCCTGCGTAGTTACACTAGAACCAAATACACCATTTATGTTTCGCGCGGTCTACGATGCCGTAGTTCCACGTAAGAACTCATACTTCATTACAGTACAAATAAAAATAATAAAAATAAATGAAACTAAAAAAAATATATTAGAAACTACTGAAAACTAGTCGTCGAGTTATAATAATCAATATTTAGCAAAAATTGATTTTTTGATGCGTTCAGGTAGATGTGACCCCTTAAATTTTGTAAAATAATTTTAATTTGTCGCCCAACTGCCTAAGTTGCTGCTCCTATGTTAAATCTAACCCTGCTAACCAAGTTAAGTACGAGATTCTCTCATGGCGCAATTTTTCGAAAAGGAAATTAAAATAAATTTATCAGGGGTACTCCCACCCACTGGGCCAGGGAATCATTATTTCTCTAAATGATAACTTTCCATCATTTGGAGGTATCTGCAAAATGCGATGACAATTTGCTGAACAAATCGAAACCCACTGGGTGTCGAAGCGGCAAAAAAACACGGCTCGGCGCATAGGCCCTCTCAAGCCCGAAACAGGAGAGCGACAGGAACGCGACTACCTTAGTCGTCATAAATGCTCCACCAGTTATTAATGTTCGGGAGATGCCGCAGCGGTGGTAATTTCACACCTACGTATAATCAACGTGCCGAACCTTAAAGTGATCGCGTCGATGTTGCGAAATGGGAATTTTCGTCCCGCGAAGCGAACGAGAATTATTTTGCGCCTGTGCCCCGCTAATGGGTTGCAAATCGCATCTGAATTCCTGGGGCTAGTCTTCGGTTCGTTAATTGTTCGCAATTAAGTTCCCATTTCGCAATATGCGAACCGCTTTATCACCTCGAAGGGTTGCAGTTATTGCCATCTATCCCAGGTCTTTACAGGGGAAAATCATAATAGTTTTAAGGTTAGATTTTATATTGACTCGAAACTTGGAAAAAAGGGTAAGTTTAGAAGTACTAATGAACACTAATCACAACTAGAAAAAGGTTACAGTAAAACTTACTAAAGCCATAAATACCAAAAAAAGTACTAAATTGATTGATGTTTTACGAATTCGTTAGTGGTTTTGTGTGAGGGTGTTATAAACTTATGAGATTTACTTTGTAGACCTTAGGAATTTATCGTAAGCTCAAATTATTCATCAAAGGACTATTGGGTAATATTAAAAACATTTAAATACACTTGTAAACCGCAGCCGTACCTGCCTTAAAAGATAGGGTTGCATTAATTGTGTTAATTTAAAAATGACACGGCTTATTACTTTATCTTAGGTCTTATGGCGGGTGGTATGTTCTAGGATAGGATCGACTTCCAAAACCATCTAATAATGTTGATTTTAATATTATCGGTAGCTATTAATCCAGAAGCTTATTCATAACATAATTTAAAAAATTTGAAAAATGTCAAAACAATATTTTATATTTCGGCCTTGTTTATTTTTAGCTCGAAAAAATAATTCATCAAAACTGTGCCCAATATTTCCTATTTTAAGCCTTCAGTTTTGTTGTAATTTATGTTGTTTACATTTTAGGCGAATCTGAACGGTATAACCTAACTGGAGAAGTTATTAAAATGGCACATTGAAAAATGAATTGTCAAAAACACCGGCAACATTATACCACAAATAATTCGCAATTTTATCAAATGATTCCAGTAAAACAAAATGATAATTTAGCATATCTACATCTTTTTTTATCATTGAAAGGCTTCCTCACATATAGGAAATGGATATTATTGAATTTGATTTTAATTTTAATTAAAAATTGTCCATTTCACAATTTTTATAACGAATTGTTAGAAACTTTAACCTTAAAAAACAATAAAGTTAGCTTACCAAGTCTTTTTGTAGATTGTTTGCAATGATTTAATAAATATAAAAGGTAAAAATTTTTCTTATACGGAGCTAATAATTTTCATGATCTGTCAACGTTAAAACGTCAGTCAAGGTTAACATTTTTATCATGGTGAAGTTCAACGACAGAACAACGTTTGGAAATTATTGAAAATTACTACTGCAATTCTGAGTCAGTGGTCGCAATTTTAAGCGCGCTTACTCCAATTTTTGGTCGTAATAATCATCCTGCCAGACAAGCTGTACGTAATATAGTGGATAAATTCGACTTAAAATATTCATTATTGGATGTTCCTGTGCCAGTTAGACAACGCACTGATCAAAGTAGGTACCGAAAATATTACAGTCGTAAGTGCTTCAGTTCGAAATGAGCCAAATCAGTCGATTCCTCACCGTTCACAGGAATTGGGAATCTTTCAAATCACCTTGTGGCGAATTTTGCGGGGTTTATACTCTTACAAGATCAATTTAACTCAAGAACTGAAGCCTCTCGATCATTTGAAGCCCCGAAACTTGACTTGAACAAATTGTGCTCTGCTAAAGTTTGAAGAAAATCCTGAATTTCATCGAAAAATCATATTCAGCAATGAAACTAATTTTTGGTTTAATGGCTTTGTCAAGAAGCAAAATATACACAATTGGGCAGCAACAAATCCACATAAGTCCTTATTGAAAAATCCTTTATGTATGATTTCTGCAATTTGAGGAATTACATCTAAAATCTATGATATCAAAGTTTCTCGATTGTTGTACATAGTAAAAGACGTGTTTTAAAGTAACATAAAAGAACTCGCAATGAGCGTTTTTCTTTTTAGGAATCCGATGTTATTATAGACTATTTTTCCGTAGATCTTGATATATGAGCCAGCAAGTTTTATTTAATTAATATTTCATATTCAGGTAGCTAAGCCTTTCCTACCAAGTGGTAATTTATGACCTATCCGTAGACCAAACTTCTGGCAAAATGCATTCGGTTTCATCCGGTGCAAAATTAAAGCGACAAACTTTGCCATACACTGCACTTGATGATGCAGAGATAATTTTTGCGGAATGTCCCATCTGAAAGTGGCCGCAATGGCAGGCGGAAGTCTACAAGAAAATTTATCTTTCCCTCGTACAATTCTCAACTTTAGGGTTTCGCTACCGAGTCTCAGAGCCTGAAAGTTTTTGCAATTATTATTTGTGGCTTCTGTAGCTGAGGGCTAGGAGAGCTGTTGCAGCCCTTTTTCAGCTTCAGAAACTTTCCAGACTCAATTTATATGGGAAATTGCATGAGAGGAACTAACATGCATCCTCACGCCGGATACGGTGCCCTTCCGTCCCTATATCCTCGTTTACTCAGCTGGGAAAGTTGATAAATTATGGAAAATGGTTTCCGTGCAGCAGCAGTGGTGACCGTGTCACAGCAACAGTTCTCGACCCCCTCCTCCAACGTTTCAGGAAATTCTGCTGGAAACTTCTCTTGGTCGAGCTTGCAAAAGTTTGCTCTGGGTAAAGAAGATTTTCCTCTTAATGGTCCGATCAGAGCAATTAACCGAGATGGAGAGGGATCCACTTGCCAGTCCACTTTCATTAATGTCTCGCATCTGTGGCGTCGGTAAATGTCCGTCGCATTATCAACGTCGGATGGCCTCTCTAATCGGCGCTGATATTAAAATTTAATCCGCAGCTGTCGTCGCCAGACTCCCCGAACCCTGCGAAATTCCGCTCTCATCCGCAAGATGCTCGCTAAGAATCGCTAATTGTTGGCCAGACCGAGCGGTAATTAATGCACCTTGCGCGAGCGTCACATACGTGCGGTACCATCGACGGCGTCATCGTCAAATAGGTTTCCTTATAGGTTTTATAAACAGGTTTTCTTGTCTCTTGCGCCTTATCAGAATCACCACCTTTCCGCGCTTAGCTTGGCTTATGCAAAGCCAGAAAATTACAACGACAGAACCCAGTAGAACATTACGGGAAGATTTATTGTCGCGAAATTGTTCCGGCAGCGGTCTCTGTCTCGCGTGGGAACCTCACCTATTGAATGGAGGTCGTAAATCATCATCTTAGAGGTCAAAAGCTGGGGTCGATTGGCTAATGAAGATTTAATTAGATCCCGAACGGAAGCTAGACGGTGGTGGCTGCAATACACAGGAGCTAAGATTACTTACATATTTAGTAAAAGAGATTGAAGAGATGGCAATGGGTCTACAACGTTGGACGTTGTTTTTATTTGATATGAGTAACAAGTAAACATTTAAATACATGTACGACTTTAATTAGATAAGTAAGTAAAAAATTAGTTTAAATAAAACAAATTAAATTGATTAAATTAAATATTAATTCAATTACTTTTTCAAACACATTAAAAATTTGATTATATTCCAAAAATCGTGATGCAGTGACTCAACTTATTGATTAAATACCCATAAAGAGAATTTTCAGTAAAAGAAGAGAAATTTCTTTTTTCTTTGAATATCAAGTTTCAAATAAGATACCGTTGAAAATCATAATTCTCTGACAATATTGAAAAGATTTTACTAAGAAATATTTAGTTACAACTGTTTTCAAATAGTTAAAATACAAATATTGATTAATTAGTTGAGTTTAATGTGCAAGACAGATATTAGAGTTTTTTTTTTAATAAAAAGGGAAACTGTTTTTGAATTATACTGAATTATGTGAAACATGAAAATTAATTGAAATTTTCATTATTATCCTTTTATTATCGTGTGATATGTATACCTACTTAAGTCAAATTAAATAGCTGATCGAGGAGAGGAAAACGCACCGCGAAATAGTCCGCCGTTAATATCGGCACAGTTTAAAAGCAGCAAGGTGAGGGGGTGTGATAATGCTGTACCAATGAAATATCAGGTTAACCGTATCCAATAATAAATACAAGCGCTTCAACCGTAGTCGCGAGGATAGTCCTCCGAAAGCGTGACTTACGCGGCTGGATAAAGGTAAGACAATCTCATCGTCAAACACGGTTAAGGGGAGGTTCTCATCTAGAACACCAAAAATTAGGTAAACTTTGGGAATTTTTTAAAGGAAAACTATAAAACATATCAAGACGATATTTCGCAGTTTGATACAATGTACTTTTATTTATACATTCAAAATATTTTGAAGAGAATAAAAACAAAATGGCGTCCGTTATTCGGCTTTTCTCCGTTCCTGTTTTCTTCAAAATTGCCGCGGACATAACTCGAAAACGGTTCAACCGATTTTCTTCTAGTTAGTTTCATTTTAAAGAAAACAATTTTTATTGGAGGATGAACCATTAAAATTTTAATATTTTTTACGTTAACTATTTTATTTTAAGTAATAAACTGTGAAAAAAAAAGTCGAAAAACGGCATTCAAATTTCAATTTTGCCATTTTGTCAATTTTGATATTTTTTTTGAAAATTTTGGTTCATCCTCCCATAAATTTATTTTAGTTATGGCTCCATGAAGAATTTTTTGATTTCAGATTTATTTGCGACCTGTGGACACCCGGCAGTGGAACAAATTTTCCAAAACGTGCCATAGGAAAAGCCGAATAACGGACGCCATTTTGTTTTTATTCTCTCCAACAAATTTTGAATGTATAAATAGAAGTACATTGTAGCAAACTGCCAAATATCGTCTTGATATGTTTTATAGTTTTCCTTTAAAAAATTCCCAAAGTTTCCCTATTTTTGGTGTTCTAGATGAAAACCTCCCCTTAAATTTGACCAAACATTCTAAGAATTTTACCACTGAGGATTGGAGAAAAGTGATTCGACCTAATGAAACCAAAATTAACGAATTGGCTTCGATGGCCAGTAATGGACTTGGAAGAAAGCCAAAAGCCTCTTATATTGCAGGGATATATATATATGATGAGTCAAAAAGTTGAATGATGGCAACGAATCATAAGCAGGATGACTGTTATTGACTATGACAACATCCCCAGAATTTGTCTGCTCGGCAGTCAACAACAGTAGAAAAATGATGTGCCTGACATCATCTATCAACAAGATTACTATGCGAAACACACAGTAAATACCAAAGAACCAACTAATTGATCAAATGGTTTTTCTGTCTTTTTTGATTTAAAATAAAGTTTTTTTAGTCGAAGGAAAAGAAAAACTTTTATCTGTAATTATTCCCATTTGCTATTTTCTTACTTAGTAAGGATTCAAATAAAACTGAGTCGCTGTACCTATACTTGTTTGTTTTCCAATAAAAATCACTTCACTTTCAATTACGAGTAACTATAATTAAAGTACTACAGTAGCATATCATAAGTAGTATGTAAGATGGCTTGAAATCTTATACTCTTCTTAGTGATCTCTTCGCCTTATACTACATCCCACATCGTGTATATCTGAAGGCATCCGACAGCATTGTTGTATAATATCTAATTTTAGAAAGTGTGGACTTCATTTAGCCTTTTATTTTTATTTAGAAACTACAAAACTTACTTTACAGGGCGATATTTTTCACAGTAGTCAGGTCATTTATGTCATCTTATTCATATTTCACTTATACCATACATGTGAGTATTCTAGCATCCCAACAGTATGCATTCAAATTTTTAAATCGAAAGAGTGGTGTAAAATTGTATAACGAACAAACATACAAACAGCTAGATTAAATTATGTGTGAAAAAATTCTCTACTTTTCAGGAAAGAATAGACAGACAGAAAAACCATACATACATACATACACTGCTAAAAATGAATCTAAACACTGTTATTATATTATATAAATGTCTTCATTAGTTTTTTATGTTGATAAGTATTTAATTTATATTTATAATTAATTTTATAAATTATTATTTGCATTTTTTTAAAACTTTAAGTAATTCATTTCAATTAAGTTAAATTCAATTAAATAATCAGTATTTCAGATATCAGCACTACTGAAAAATATTCTATCTATATCCTAAATTGGTTGGTTAGTATTTTATTTTGAGAATCAAAGTAAAGAAATCGGCCCCTTTAACTGGATGTTAATCTGCTTCCTTATAGATTTCCTACCCAACCAAAGAAATTAAAAATATACTCTATAGCAGTTATTATTGAAGCATTTATATCTATTTTATTATATGTAATAACATTTTTTTATTTGTGTATTTTAGGTATTATACTCGTATCAAATATTTAGACTATATGATATTTAAAGTAAACTTCATAATAATATCAAAATAAAATATTGGTTATTGTTTAAAGTTCTTTTAGAAAAAATTGTTAATTTAATATTTTATTTTATCCTAAATCGAATCGAAAACTTTATTAAAAAATGTTGATGAAAAATCAGCGCTTGCTTATTAAAGAAAGGTATTGATAAACATAAGGTATGGTTTTAAGAAACCGGGGTGTTGTTTACGTAGTTTTCGTTTAATCGTTTGATTATTATATATATTAGTCGATAAAAAGGTAAGGCAGGTACAAATAATTTTTCAATATTTTAATTTTGTTCATCATAATGATAATAAAAATGCGTTAGTTAAAATACATAATAAATTATTAATTGTAATATAGGGTTAATCACGTCTGTTTATTTCGTTAATTTCGTATTTACTTTGAATTTATATTATTATTATTATTATTATTTGAGTGGGCGAGACGTGTAGCCTCGAGCGCTAAGACATTTTGTTCATTGCACTCGTTGACCCATTGTGTTCGTAGAGTAGAATACCGTGGGATTCGAACCCACAGCCTCTAGGACGGTAGGCCAGCGCGTTAACAACTGATCTACCGTAGGAATTTATATAATCTTTAAATAAAATTATTAATTGAAAATAAAACAAATTAACAAAAGGGGTTAAACACTAGTTTTACCTATATGCCTGTAATGTGCCATGAAAATTCCATTTAGACTCGTCGAGGTTTTGAAAATATAGTTCCGGAAAATATTTTCACGCTTAATTATACGGTAAGTTTAAGCAGTTAACTGTTTTTCACGAGTATACTCGTCATCGATAAATGCCAATATTTTATGTTATGACGAGTATACTCATCGTATATAAAAAGTAGTTATTATGGCTATTTAAATAGTAATTTTTATAAAAACTCAAATATATTCGTAATTAATAATTCGTAATTTTGAAAATAGTCAAGACAGCTGACTGGTTAAACTTATTTATTGGATTAACTTGTCATTTTCAAAGAATATTTTTAATATATTTCATATGACAAGTAAAAAAATCGATCTTTATTTATTTAACTTTAGATTCAATTAGCTAAATTAAACAGGTAAGGTGAAGAGATTATGAAATTATCATTCTTATTATGATTCTTTTCGATGGACCTATGTATCTCGCCATCTGCAAGGTGTATCGGATCGCTCGAAGCGGATTGTGCTACTGCAGAAGCTGTTCGCACATTGCGTACACGCAATTTCAGTGCCAAGTAGCCATTCCCCAGATAATATGCTTCAAATTACACGGCAGCCCCGAGGTATGTTCCCAGCCTAGGCTGATAGTTTTCGAGCGCGAGATCATTACTCATACACGCAACTCTTGGAGCATGATCGGAATCGGTTCACTTCTAAGACGATCTATGCCCACTGATGAGCAGTGATCGTGTACTGTTCCAGTTTAAAGTGCTCAGAGAAGTGCCACCTGGGTCCAAGAACCCCATGAGTGCTTCTTAGACTCTGGAATCAGCCGTATGCATAGTAAAAGGGCACCGTTTGACTGAAAGTGGAAGTGGGATCGACCGGCTGCAAGTGCAGTGGCGTTAGAAACTTATTTCCATTGACGGCGAGGCGCACGAGGAGCGAGAAATTGATTTATCGATTTTCCCCATTTGAAGCAGTCGAAGACAAAATCTCCTCACCTGGGGACTTGGTGCGCAACAGGTGCTTAGATTGGGGACAGCCAGTTTCTAATAAAGCCAGATTCAAGTGGCCTCGTATAACTCTCGCTTGCGCTCGCGTGTTGTTAGACTGTACGAGCACTTGTGGCACACAGTGGAGCTTGTTTTTTTCTTTTTGTTTTGTTTTTCACAAAAAGCTAGCCTCCCAACAAGACAAAGTTGCAAATAAAAGGCTTCTATTCAACCCTATAACAACAAGCCAAATCCAAAAAAAAACCATACGACTCTAAAATATAGGCTTCCGCCCCCTAAAGAGTTACCTATATTTATTGGGTTTCATTGAAAAGCTTTGCAAAAAAAGCATAAATAAATTTTGTAAATCTTTTTTTTTTCTAAAAATATTTAGTTACTAGGTCTATGTAGAAAACGCCAACACGTAAGAAGCTTAAGTTTGTGACTAATATTCCTTAGGTACTTCAAGCATTATATTCGTTTGAAATTTTCCCCAAAAAATTGAATTTTGTTTGCATAATCATACAGAAGAAGGTTTTAAAAATATATTAATGCATATTTACCGAAAATAATAACAGATTAACCAGTCGACTAAGCAATCGGTCAACAACTCCAAATATGATGTCCATGATAATTTAAAAAAATTTAAGTTAATTGGCTTCAAATTTTGTTAATAAAATTCTGTACCAGGCGATGCACCCGTAAAAGCAAAAGGGAATTATTTTTCACATTCAAATTTAAATTTTCTTTATAAATTCCTACATAGAATACTGGTAATATTTCTAACTTTGAAAATTGGTTTCGTTATCAGATAGCCTTTACTATTTTAATTATTAAAAAAATAATGTATTTTGATTTCAGGTATACTGTTTATATAATTAAAATTAAATAATACGTGCAGCACGAGGATTCCGGACCGAGTTCCGCGACGTTTTAAATTAGAAAATATATATTTTTTTAATGTTAACAAAATTAATAGCTTTTATCAAGTAGTTCAGTCACAAACAATTATTCAAATATCATAATTTCTCTAAAATTTCTAACGGATATAGGTTCAAACAACGAATCTATGCAAGGAAAAGTAGTAGCATGTGTATCTATTCGTATATGAGGTCGGTCGATTGCCTTTCTCATCAGAACAAAAATTGTTCAAGAAGGCATCGGCGATAAGGCCACGGGTAGCTCAGATGGTTAGACAGCATCGAAGCACCAGCCAATTTGAAGGGTATAGATTCGAGTCTTGTCCTCTGGTCGAAGTGGTAGGTTTTTTAAGTAATTCGCACATGTATGTATACTACTGTGTTCAAAAAGTAAGGTGAATTTTTAATTTAAACTTCCCGCGTTAACCGAATCGGACAAATATTTTTCTTCAAGTTGGTAGGACTGTTAGTGACATCTGTGATAAATTACATGTCAATATCATCATTAGTTTTTAGTTTACGCTTGGTTTTGTGAACAAAGAAAAGTGAATTTGGCGATTTTTACGATGTCGAATTTTGTTGAGCAAAGAAGTGCACCGTCGCACACAGCACTGGTTCTTCGTGAGTTTTTCACCAAAAACTCCACTCATGTCGCTCCATAACCACCGTTTTCGCCTGATTTAGCACCGTGTGACTTCTGGCTGTTCCCAAAGCTCTAGAGACCACACTCCGGGGAAATCGTTTTGAGTCGATTGAAGAGATCAAAAGTGAATCGCTACGCGCATTGAAGGCTATACCTGAGGACGACTTTTTAGCATGCTTCAAAGATTGGAAAAAACGTTGGCATAAGTGTATTGTAGCTAGGGGGATTATTTTGAGGGGGAAGAAATGGATTTGGGAGAATAAATAAAAATTTTTAATTTTAAAACAAAATTCACCTTACTTTTTGAACACAGTAGTATTAAGTTATATATTAAAACTAAACTGTGAAAACCCAAAAAAGGGGTCTTCTTGGGTTTTCAGGATTTCCGAATTATTATAAAAAAACACAAAATTTGGACATCTTCTTTTCGTTGGCTCAGTTGGGAAATGAGAGTAATCTCAATAAAAAATTAAACATCACATTAGTTATGTGCTTTTCGGATATTAATATTGCCAATTAGAAATACTAATATTTAACTTGTTTTTATAACTTTTGCACAACATAACATTTTAGTGACTTTTAGTAAACGATGCAACTCTTTTTCTTTGTAACTATATCAAAATGTAATTTGAGAAAAGAAATTAAATTAATATTAACAGACTATATAGTTAAGGTAAGATTGTAGTGTTTGAAGGTTGTTTGCGAAACTCTTTTCAAAATCTTAATATCCGGCACCATGCTTTATGTATATATACCATAAATGGATAGGTACGATGTGAGGTAACTCAGAGACTTATACATAAACGACATAGTACTTGGTATGTAAGAAAATGAAACAATTTGTGAGTTGTGTGTGAGTTGTAGGAGACAATGCTAGTCTCTGCCTTTATTCTTTGGAAGAAGGAATGGGCACGAAATGAATTAAAAGAAGATCGGTTCGCTTTAAATCTCGGTCGCAATTCAAATACCCAGCGGGAATCATCAAACGCCGCGAATGCTCTTCTAATTAAACATTTCCCAGGTATAATTTAAAACCAGCACCAAAAGATGTAACTTTATTCTTCGGAGTCGAGTCCAATTAGGCGCTTGAAAATGAAACATTAACGCGCAATTTATTGGGATCGGTCAGATGCCTTTCGGTCCTCACGGACACCCCGTAGACCGATTCATTTTTTAGGGGACTTTTTGGTCTTATCACCTGGCCAAAGGGGTCTCACAGACCCGCCACTTGCTCTCTAAAATTACGGGGAAGCAATAATTTTATTGCGGGCGGACTGGACACATCTGCTTCGCGAATGGGCATAGATCACACGCGGTCGAAAAAGGGTGATATCATCGACATCCATCTGCTTAAATATCGCGCCCATCTGCGGAAGGGGTCACTCGCTTTTTATTAAAATTAATTGTTTCGTCCTTTGTGAGGGGGGGAGGGGGCGAGGCTATCACTGTTTGCTGCTGGTAACCTAAGACAGCAGCAATCGCTAAAACAAATTTGCGACATTTTTTAGAGGAGACTCGCATCGTTCAGTTATCATCGCGGCCCCAACGAAAGAAAAATTCCCTCGTCCGGGCACTACAAAGATAAATTATCTCCGGACAGGTCTACTGGTAGATTTACGCGAAGCTATCAGTTTGAGGCGAACGAGGTGCAATCAGTATATGCATTGTTGGCTCGGCCAGGTACTTCGCTGCCCGCTTTGACATTTATTAATGCCTAATGAATGGGACATCGAAATGTGTGCGCAGCGATAGCCTCCGTCGCAGTATCATTTTACAGCTTGCACCACTCGCGAGTTGCGGCGGAGGCGGGGAAAGGCCCGGCCGCGCTATGTAAAGTCGAGAGGCACCTTTCATATTTGAACATTTCTAGCGAGATATGTTCAAATATTTAGGAAACGACTCGTTTGTTTTTCCTCGGACATACAGAATTCGTAATTTTCCCAGGATAGTCGTGCATGATATCCTCACAACTAGTTTTGTGTCCGCTGTTTATACACGGAAATTCGGGAAATGAGTTCTAAAGCACACACTTACACTATAAATGAAATTGATTATTGAAAAACGAAAAGTATAAAAACTGAAAAGAATAAGCATTGATAGATCCAAATTGCAATTTATTTAAAAGAAAACCCTAACTCCTAATTGACTTCAGAGGATCATATCATATGTATACAGTACTCAAAGTATGCTCCATGGGAAGCTACAACGTTTGCCCATTTTTCAGATAATTTCCGGACTCCATCCCTGAAGAAGTGTTTGTCCAATTATAAAGCCAATTTCGGATATTTTCATAAGAATGGAACCGTTATCCACTAAGGGCTGACTGCATCGACCGGAACAGATAGTAATCTGAAGGAGCAATATCTGGTTAATACGGCGGGTGCTGTAATACTTCCTAGTTCAGCCCTTCTATATAGTTTTTAACCAATGCAGCAATATGCAAGATGCACTCGTATGTGTGTCGTGTTGCAGAATTATCTTCTCGTGTCAATTCTCCCTTTCAAGCAGTTTTTCTGGAATTGTTCGCTTTAAACGGATGATTTGTCGTAGACATCGCCAGTAATGGTTTAAGAAGGTTTCAGCCACTCATGATATACAACACCTTTTATATCCTACCAGATACATAGCATAAATTTGTTCACAATGAATAACCCGCCTTAGCTACAGTGGACCATGTTTACTAGGATTTATTTATTCTATATAAAAAACCCTTTCTTTCTTTTCCAGAAATTCCATTGTTTTCAATCATTTTTAAGATTGTTCAACATTTAAATCTGTTGCCAATTTTGTTTGAGTTTGGCATGGATTTTCATCGAGTGGTACTTCCAATTGTTCATCTTGAACTTTTTCAGTCTACACCTTCACGTTCAGCATCTTCAACAATCAAAAATACCTTCTTTAAACTATCTGCACCATCTTCTGCACATATCGTTAGAAAATAAAAGTACATATAACAAAATTTCTCGCAAATACCGATTACTTGGCATAAATTTAATCATATTCAATCGAATAAATGTAAATGTTGTAAACCCTTTAACTGATTTGCAAATAATGCATTCTGACATTGATGTTAAGACCTGTGAATTACATGTTAAGCCGATTCACTCATAATACATCTAGTAGGAATGACCCCACTTATTAGAAAACGAAACTTTTTTTTTCTATACCCGATGTATTGTTAAAAATAAAATGAAAAACAATTTCTTTATAATTTATTAGTCTTTCAATTTAAAATATTTATTTAATATTTTTACGATAAAATTATTGTCGTCTGCAACTTGCGCATTGTCATGTACTTCCTTTTTCAAAAACTCCGGTTTATCTGAAGTCTAAAATATTTCTTTATTATTTCCATAATTTTTAATCAACCTAAACAAGAAACCTTCTTCAGAGCATCATAAATATCAAAGTAACTCCTATGTAATTAAAGCCATTCAAATGCGAATGCAATAATTTATCCTACGTGGCATTAGTTCCACAAAATTATTGACTGATTGTAAAGGAATCCTTGCCCTTCCTTCTTTCAATATCCTGTTGGATATCCTCTCGTTATGTTTTTACCACTCGATCGTCTACCATTTTCGAAATATCTGTTATGTATAGATCAGGGCGGTATGTGGGCCTAGAGAGACGATTGATATTATATTCTTCCAGAAATGCTAAAGTGTCTCGTGCTATATATGGACGTGCATTGGAATAACGAACCTATAGGTGACATTTCTTTTTCTACGAAGGTAGATATAATTTTCTCGGGTAACTGTTCCGATTATGACTTCGAAGGACACTAGGATATTACCTCCACCACTTTAGGCTTGTTGAATACAAAAAGGAAGGCGCTCCTCTGAGAGACCGTGTTACCAACAATTGTACTGCGATAATCAGACAATAGTTGGAAACAACCTTCATCAAAAAAGATCTCGTCTAATACATTTCTAATTAATTCCATAGGCATCAGCCTATGGTGATTACATTAGATATTCTCATCGGGACTACATAGGTACTATACTTATGCCGAATTTCAAGGCAATTAGACAAATGGAAGTGGTTCAAACTAGAGCTGTAAGATTTGATCTAAACTATACTTACATTTGTAAAAAGCTAAATAACAGTTTGTTAAATATTTTATTCAAAATAAATTTCACTTTTTGAATTTCGAAACGAATACAGCCGGATGCGAACCGCAGTACCCACGCAACAATAGTAATAGTTTGAGTTTGTGGAACCAAAAAGAGTCACACGCGGTCAAATCTGTCGAATACAGTGCTTCGGCTGTGGTAGTTGTGCAGTGTTTGCTCAAAAAATCGCATATAATAAGAGTAGTGTGCGGTGGTGCATTGTCGTGGTGGAGAATCTAATTGTTATCCTTCTATAAATCTAGCCTCTTCTTACGGATAAACTCACGCAAACGCCGCATTACGCCTAAGTAATATTGTCTATTGACTTCTCTGGCAAGAACTCATTCTGGACAACTTCGATAATCAAAGAAAACAATAACATGCATTTGATTTTTGAACAACTTTTGCGTGTTTTTTGTGGTTATGCAAGATGTGGATCTTTCTTTTCTTTTTGCGGGAAATATAAACCGGAACGCTGGTTGTTTTAAAAAAGTTTTTAAAACTCTGGGGTGTGGGTTTTCAAAATATTAAAATATTTATTTTTTCTGTTTCATTCTACCTCTAGATTGTAAGTGGTAAGCTCTATTAAATAAATTAGTGTTATTTATTTTAAGCAATAAAACAAAAATCACTTTTTTAGTTACAATCCAAAATTGTGTGTTTTTGTTTTTAATGTTAGATATTGATAACGTAGACTAGTTTTTTTAATCTCATTTAATGTACAGGGTGTCAAATATGTTCAGTTACAAAAGTTTAGAAGAATTTGTCACGTTAATTTAAGTTAATACAGGAACATCCATTTATTCATTGTAAGCTCTTATGTTATCTAAAGTGTGTGTGTAAGTATTTTTCATATTGTTTAGTTAAAAAAGTCGATCAGGTGAGCCTTGTCCAATTTATGAGGTGTCATATTTGAAAATTTTTTAAGCGGTATATCGCGAAGAGACCTTTTTCGGCAAATAAGATTTGGGTGTAAACCGCATGTACGTATATCGCACCATAAAGCGATATAACGAAATAGGGTCTAATGAAAGCAGAAAAAAAACCGGGCGAAAAAGATCAGTTAGTACGACAGGCAATAATAAAAACAATTGGTGAGGCAAATTTTAATTTGAACAGAGAAACTTTACGAAAAGTTTTACGTAAAGATTTACAACAAAAAACTTTTAAAAAACATATGTGCAAGGCCTGATGCAGGCGGTATAAATCAAAAGGAAAAAAAAGTGCATTGCTGTTCTCTTGGCACGCAGAAGATGATATCAAGTTTGCAAGTCTTCGTTCTGCAGGGCGCTTTTAATAAGCAAAATGATCGACTGTGGGCTGTTTGTGCAAACGGTATTCCCAGTGTAAAACGACGTGTACTAAGGTATCAAGATTCCACTTCTGTAATGGTGTAGGGTGCGAAGTACTTTGCCTATGGTATTTATTGACAAAGGAACAAAAATCAATGCTAAGTACGATTTAGAAGAAGTTTTGCAGAAAACCTTATTACCGTCTACACAAAAAATGTATGAAGAAGACTATTATTGCTTCAACAAGATGGTGCTTCTGCTCATAATGCTCTTATAGTTCAAAACTTGTGCAAGGACAATTTAATGTATTTTATCCCAGAAATGAATGGTCTCTCCCAGCTCACCCGATTTGAATCCGTTGGATTTCTGTATCTGGGGTTATATGTTACAAAAACTCAACGATTACAAATATAATAATTTGGATGGGTGTGAAGCTGCAATAAATAATGTTTGGAAAAATATTTAAAAAGACATCGTGCGCCATGAGTCATTCGAAAAAAGTTGTTTATTAGTTGTTAAGGCTAAAGGGAAATATATTGAATGAAATTTATTCAACTTATGGTTTATGATGTCTTACTTTTAAAATACAATATATATTTGTCACCTTGTCACACTACCGTTGTAATAATGTAGGTAATATTTTGCGATTTTGTTTTTAGGTGCTGTCTATTATAGCCCTTCCATCATCCCATTTATCTATTAAACTCAAATTTGGTGAGATTGATGAGAAGTATGTATATGTATTAAAAATTTGGTTTTCATTTACATCATTGAGTAGCGTATCTTTGGAAATAGGAATACATAGGATTCACTTTTAAATAAATTAAAGATGTGTACATTGAATTATTTTCGTGGTAACTCCTCTGATTATTGCCATTGAATTGTCAAATTCAAATTGGTTGAATAATACTATTAATAAAAATTGCATATATATGTACATTGTATCATTAGAACACTTAACACGTTAAGCGTTAGCGTTACCGTCCCTAGGGATTGACAGTGGACTTTTCGTTTGGGCGATGTCGGTCTGTGGGTACTGACAACTTTTGGGAACGGAAGTTTACTAAAACATGGGTTGAAGTCTTATTAAATCTTTTAAAATCTTATTAGCTAAAATTCGTCAAATAGTTCAAACGCTGCGAAGGAATCAACATTGAAGCAGACTGGTAAAAAACTGATAAATATTGTAGCTTAAAAAACTATTGTACTCATAAAATTTTATCTAGCAATATCTGAGTTATTGTGTTTATAAAATTATGATAGGGGTACGTTCGTAGATTCTCATATCGATGATCTTATGCGGATTTTTTTATACTATCAATCTATCTCTCAAACTAAAATCTCTGCTGGTATGCACTTAGAATGAGCCACCCAGAAGTACCTTTTTATGGGATCGAGCAAATTTCTCTGTTTCATCGTTCGGCATCGGTCATGTAACGTGATAATTTCTACCTTCAAAATGAATAGTCGCGAATTGGAAATAAGCAGAGGCGGCTTAAAGTTAACAGACCCATCAGAAATAATTGAGGGCTCGTTGCATGTTGCCCCGCACTTGGACTGTGAAACAAAAGCCTGAGCCTCATAATTTATGCAAAGTAATGATTCATTTCGTGCTGTTTAACCAGCTCAGACTAAACGAATTCAATTGACATTTTGTGCTGGTAAATAGACAAAAAGAAACAAAAATAAAAATAAAATAAAATAAAAATAAGAGGTAATCCCAAAAAGACACCTCGGCAGCTGATTAACTGCCTTAAGAACTGCACAGTGCGCCTCGGTAGAGCGCAGAATTCCACAAGAGACAATGAGGGAACTAACCAACGTCGTAGAATTGTCTTTGGATTAACAATAAAATTTTGTGCCACACCTAGACCCCATCATCGAGCTGTACCACCTTCACAAGGCCCAAAGAGATCACTCCTCCAGAGCATGGGGGCCCACTCGAGCAGGTAAGCAGTGTGCTCCGTAACACGGTGTCGAACTAGTCGCTTTCAATAATCGAAGATGAAATTCATCTTCTTATGCCGCGAATGGCAGGCCCTGATAGTCCCATCGTGATCCTCCTCAGCCAGACTATGACGAGGATGAGTCGCGGTTCGGTCGCTATTTGTGCCATCCAAGGCCCGCTGACCTTTGTGGGGGATCTGAATTAGGGACAACCGCCACCTAATTCCTGCGGTAACCTTTGAGCTAGCGCGCAGCATTAAATTGATTTTTTCCACTCTCTCCGGCCCCGGCTCAGTGCGGCCCGAGTAGAGTAGATCGAACATAATGGCGAACTAAAAGTGCAGAGAATCATTATCCATCTTCTGGAAATAGTATAAGCCATCATCGTGACAGGCACCTGAGCAGGAAAACCCGCATTGCAACTTTCTCGAGTCAATCGATTTCGCATAGTTGTTTTTGGGCATCATCTTCATGGTGGAATGCAATTCGTGTCTCTGGCACTTCCTCGACTATCTAAGCCGCGCAAACGCTAACTACCTGGCTTTGGGGCCTCTAAGATATTTGCAAATCGCAGAATATTCAGCCGCTTTTCCACTCGGTGGCTCTAAGCCACCGAGGCAAAAGTTGCACAGACCGCAAAATGGCCTTATCTCAATTTGAGTCCAAGCGGATATTGACGATTTTGGGGAATGCCTTCTAAAAGCGCGACTTTGGTGCCGCTGACCAAGACAGTCGGCGGGGAAACAGTTTTTGCTGGATGTTCTGGTTCACACGATGTCCCCGTTCGTCGCGGTTTGAGTCATCGTAGCTGCATAATATACATATATTTTTTTATTATTATTTTGGTTCATCTTCGCCTTTTTCCCAGGGAACAAATTTGTGCGACAAATGTCCAAGCATCAAAGTTGTCGTAGACTCATCCGGCGCTAAGTGGCTGCATTTCAGATTCCATGCAAAGCGCTAATGATATGCGATGAGATAAAAATTTTGTCGAAGTAATTATGCAAATTTAATCGATTTCGTCGGTCGGAAGTTGTTTAACTAAATTCGATAATTCTTTTCATCATCTCCAGCGAAAATATCAACTTATGAAGGATTTCGTTCTCTTCTATCACCGATTTTTTTATTGTTGGGTTATATTGAGATCTTCTAGAAATCTACTATGTATACTAGGTTAAGTTAGGTTATGTTAGGTTAGGTTGCTGTGGCTGCCTAGAAAGGCACACTTAGGCCAATTTTGGCCCATTGTGTTACCACGTACCGCAGGAGACCATGGTTATTCGTGGGATTCGAACCCACAGCCTCTGGGACGGTAGGACAGCGCGCTAACAACTGAACTATCAGAAGCCCCTACTATGTATACTAACTTCATCAAGGCTTTCGATTCCACTCAATAATAATACTCAAATTAGAAAGTCTGGCGTTTTTCTCCCTTATTTATCAACTACATACGCTGATATTTGTTTAACAGGATAGGTTGCTCACATCAGGGGCTCTGGAATCGTTCCTCTTTGTCTTAGCTATTGATGACATTCACTTACTGAAAGCTTGTAAAACCCTGATTTGTACTGATAACATAAAACCTTTCCGATATAGGAGAACTACTAACGACCGCTTAAACTTTCGAATATTACTTGTATGGCGACAAGGGCCAGTCTATGTTAGGATTCAAAATAAATCCCGTGAATTTCCGTGAATTCTCAAATACTACTGTATGCAAATAGCATCGAATTTGTTCAACGCAAGTTTGTAAAATTTATCCTGGTAATTAGTAAACTTGGTTCGCCACCTCTTAGATTTAAAGACGTAAACTCACATTTTTACACCATGTTATGAAGAGCCGGTACAATAGATTAATGTGGACACTTCAAAGCTTTAATTAAGTGGATGGCTCATTGTAGTATAACCTTCTATATATAGTATAATTTTTTTTAAATACTAAACTATTTTAAATAGACTATGCTAAAATCGAATTAATGTCATTCCATCCTACATGCCTTTTTCCAATCTAAAGGAAATATCTTTGTGGTTTTGTTTATAGAGCATATCTTGTCCTTTTGTAGTATGCTCTTTAATCTAGTTAGTATGTTAAATATTTATTGCCCGGGAGCATTACTAAAAATTCGAGATATTTTTGTAAATATTTGTATCTTTCTTTTCTTAAAGATTCAAATAATAGATATCTTCAAATTTGTAGATTTGAATTTTAAAATGTTTGTTTGTTTGTTTGTTTTTGTAATTCAAAAATGACTGCTTGCAGATCATGTTCATCGCAGGTAACCGTTGAAAACACATAGCTAGCTGGTTCGCATAATGAGGGAATAATACAAAAGTTTTACAAAGTGCTCAGAGGTTAATATTGAGGTAGCACAAGTTGAAAACGACATTTTATTTCACAATTGAAGATTGGCAAAGAGCTGCTTTCCCACGTTCTGAATTCCGAATTAGATAGCCCGTATGGAGTTTATATTTTCACCATGCTCCATGGGAAATTCAACGTAACCGGCCCTTCGTAGTTGATCATTACAGCCGCTACACATATGTGCATATGTTAGCAGAAAATGTTGCCTTTGCAATAACCAAAAAGCGCTCCGCACAATGATTCAATTGGCGGCCCCAAATTGCGATAAGCACCCTCCTTTGTGTCCGTAATTGCCAAATGGGCCATTTAGAATCAATTTTTGCCACTCCAGAATAATTTGCATCACCATCTTGGTCGCAATCGATTGCGAACCATTGCGGATTGCCGCACAATCAAACAAAGCATAGATATGGCAGCCGCACAGGTGTTTCGTTATACGATCGCCTGGAGAATCATTCACGGGCGCATCGCATTGCCTGTAAATCAGAGTTCCCTGGAGAAAAAAGGTATCCGATCTATTGCCATATTGATTGGCGACGCACATGCATCATCTGTCGGTGATCGATCACAGCAAATCGGGCCGATCTTGTACATATCATCACTTCGTCTAGCGATAAACGATGAATTATGCAATTTTCTGCTTTTCAGAATTCCAATGCTCGCGATCGGTGGATGCATGCTTTGAAAAGCGTCTGCAAAAAGCTCTGTGTGTGTCGCACGAGGATCACGCATGACAACGCAGTGATCGATGCTAATTATGATGCATTTCCTCTTCGCGTTCGATAAGTAATCTCCGGAGGGCCGTCTTAATGTCGCGGTTCATTGAGCGCGCTGATTCTCACGTTACAGGTGATCGTGTCGGTCGTGTTGTCGCCCTTGCTACCTACTGAGCTTTGCTTTTAATTGTTTCTCCGCTTCCTTTCTCCGGCAGTCGGACCCATGAATAATTTTCGCAACCTTTTATGCAGCAGCGGCCGACATCGAACTCCCAAACTGTCTATGAACTATGGGGCCTGGCTGGCCTTTGAGAATTGACCCAATTAAATTTTCTCATACGGCAATAACCGATTTGGATGGCCAATTTATGTGCTCTGCAGTGCCTGCGCCAGAGCGGTGGGTTCTGGGCATTATCTTAACGATCCCCAAAATTAGCGTAATATTAATTGTAGGGCATTTATGCTCGGGCAATGAGCGATACTGGAATGTATGTGTTTAAATTAAAGATCATTCCAAACGTCCAGGTGCCCTTGGTGCATAGATAACCCTGGATTATATTAAATTTGCGTGTCCAAGTCTGAGTTTCTTAGTGGATTTCCCAGTGTACATATCAATAACTCTCCCATATCTCTGCGATCTGGTTTGTCCTGCGTGAATAGCTTGAATTTCACTTTGGATAGATAACCAAATTTGGGCTTCAGAACTATCATTGAAAAACAAATATCTTATACATATTCTACATATGCAATTCATACCCTACAAATATTAGATTTCATTAAGGAAATGAAAATGTGAGGGAAATTATATGATTAAATGATTAAATGATAACATTTAACTCGATTTCTAATCTAAAGGATGTCTAAATGTGAGGTTAGGCAAATAATTTGTAAAAAAACAGCAGTTTTTAAATGAAAGGTTCAAATTTATATTAAATAAATGTGAATTATTGATAAAACAAAATATCAGCTAAATGACCAACTTTGGCAAGTTGGCAGACGTTCACTATTTTATCGACATTCTGAAGCACAACTATCAAATAATGTGGGTTCTATTTCAGTTATAACACGAATAATTTTACCTTTTAATTTTTGAATCGCTTGTAGATTATTGGCACAGACCATATCTTTTACATTACCCTACAAAAACTAGTCTAATGAAGTCAGATCACATAATCTTGGAGGCCAACCAATGTATATGCATATAATACTTTGCCGAAAATAAAAGAGAGTATTATATTTTCCAAATAATTTCTTTTCTCAAAGATTACCTGTTAGATTAAATTTATTTTAAATAAAGGGTGTTTCAAATTGCGCGTTTTTTTTAAGAATAAATAAAATAGAGATGGCGCACTGAATTCGTCTGGTTATTTTAAAATTTAAGAAATGTGATGTATGGCATTTATAAAAACACATTTTCAACTTGGTGGCTATGTTAATAAACAAAATGGCCATATTTGGGGTGAGGAAAATCCACGAATTATTCATGAGAAACCTATGCATCCTAGACGAGTTACTGTTTGGTGTGCATTATGGTCAGGTAGTGTAATTGAATCTTACTTCTTATAAAATGCTGCTGGTGAAACTGTAACTATAAATGGTTATCGATATCATCGGATGATAACCGAATTTTTGTGGCCTGAATTAATGAATATAGATCTAGAGGATATTTGTGTTTCACCAAGATGGGGCTACACCTCACTTACTCGCGTAAGAAACAATTGATTTATTGAGAGAAAAATTTTCTGGACGTTTAATATCAAAAAACGGTGATGTTAATTGGCCACCAAAATCATGTGATTTGACACTGTTAGACTATTTTCGTTTGGGTTTTGCGAAAAGTCATGTTTATAAAAACAATCCCCAATCGATTTCTGCTTTGAAAAATAATATTATTCGTGTCATTGGTGAGATAGAGCCTCAATTATGCCAAAATGTCATTGCAAATTTTAACAAAAGAGAGGACGTCTGTGGAGTTGCAAGTGGGCATCTGGTATTATTTTTCGCATATAAATGTCATAACTGATACTTCAATTACCAATAAAAGGTTTTTGAAATGTAATACAAATTATGTATTTTATTTCTAATTTTATGAATGAATATGTCTGCAAAATTTTAAGTTAATCTAACTGGAAACCTGAGATATTTAGATAAATCGCATTGGGAAACTATGCTTTGAAAAAATACGCTTAAAGTCTATGTTTTAAGTCTTATATACCGAGAACTATTAAAACTTTCTGCCAAATGTTTTTAAATATTTAAACTATTTTAAGATGCGAAAAATGTGTAGCATAACAATTAAATCTGTCCATCAGGTATGCCACACCTGCAGTGCCTGGGGTAAGATACATATAATATTTATATTTTAATAAACTGATATTTATAGGACAAGGTCTAGATTATTAGTACTTTTTTTGTTTATTCATATCACTGTCACATGGAAAGCGACTGAAGTGTTAGCAATTATAAAACCTGGCAAGCTACCCAATAATCGGACTAATTATCGTCCCATTAGCGTTTTAAGCAATGTGTTTAAAATATTAGAAAGAGTAATGAAACAAAAGATTATGGACCACATCGATGATAATAGTCTAGGTAGTCTTTGTTAGCAATTTGGGTTCGGGTTGGGGTTACCCACTTACAAAAATTACCCAATATGTGAAAAATGTGCAAGCACGGCGGGAGAAGACCACATCAAATGTCTTGGACTCTGAATAAAATGGTTACCTACGTTAAGCGTATATCACCGGTTCAAAGAAAATTTAGTACTCTAATTAATTATCTAAAAGTCTAAGTCCCGAAAATAAGTTCGTTGTTTATAAAGTTATTTTTCAAATTCTTCTATGATGCTCTCATATGATAAAAATCTATTAACCACTCAAAATGAAGTGTGATGATTTTTAACTTCCCATTGTACTCCTCTACTTTAGAGCTACACTCTAAAAAATAAGTCCAATCCATGAAGCAAATTTGATACCATTTAAATATCATGTGCTGAAATTTACTTCAATTAATGGATTCGTAACAAAAAATCACCAAAACGAAAATAGTTTCAGAAAGCATGGGCGGTAAGGGCCACTGGTAGCTCTGTTGGTTAGAGAAAGGAGCGCCAAATTGGAAAGTCACAGAATCGGTCCCTGTCTTTTGGTCAAATTTGGTTTTTAATTCCCACGTTCACATTGAATATTATCAAATCTTTTAAGAAAGTTTAAAGCTTAACAAAATCTAAATTTGTTCAAATTTACTACAACAATTTTATAGGTAATTAGTTGCTTTCAATTATTCCAATATACACAAAGATTATACCTACGTTTGAATTTGGTCTTGATCTACTTTAACAGTGACAGGCATTGTTGGATCCGAAAATAATTATTCCTTGACAGTTAGGGGTCCGGGAACCGTTGCTTTAAGGGACCATCTACAGGTTGAACCGGGTGGTCTTAAATAGAATTGAAATGATGGTTGGCAAAAAGTGGACGGATAATCGCAGGGAAGTGCAGCCACATGAGTTGAACAGCCCCATGGGAATCCTGACGCGACCGTGCGGTAATCCTCTGTTGGCAATAAAACGATTCTTGGGGGCAATTACTTTGCAACCTGTTGGACATTCTGCATGTAGACGCGTCCATGTAATCAGAGCCCGAAAACGGCAATCCTGCTTGAACGGAACCTCTTTCGCATCGGTCTTTGTCGGCCCCCTAAATTGGAATAAATCTCTATACGTGCAAACGAGCCCCTTTGCAAGCAAAGAGAGCCATTTCGGAGCGTTTAATCATCCCTCACGTAGCGCCAATTTGGGCACAAATAAGGCGGACGTCGAGGTAATGTGAGGTTAGTTTTCCAGCCTGGACTCTATGAGGAACTCCACTGCTAAATCTTCTAGAAGATCAAAGTTGCATGGTATCTGTTTGAACCGCGGAGGATTCGGGGGCACTGCTGTGAGGAATGCATTAAATTGCGCTTGCGCATGCATCACAAGTGCTCGGCGCAGTGAGCTACTCCGCTGCAATTTGAATGGTCGTGCGTCGTGCAGTGAGCGAGCCAGTTCCAGCTGACCTCTAAGCGAAACAATCGGCTCTGGCTGATTTGAGGCAAATAAAGTGAAGGACAAATCCTCAATTCTGCAACAGATGCCAAAGTATAACCGGCACCCCCCCTCCCCCCTCCCCTAGAGATCGCCTGATTCTATAAATAAGCTAGCGGCTTGCGCAGTCCCCGCTGGCTTACCACTTATTGGCAATGGATGAGGCTAGTTTTTGTTGCGACAACGAGTAAGAACGACAACTGTTTCGCATGCGTTTGAGCTATGTCACCAAAGAAAAATACGACTCTAGGCAGCGGCGTTTAGCCAAGCTGGAGATTCCTCCAAGGAAAAAAAACGAGAAACAAAGATATGGATGCTCGTTGCAACGCGCTTGCCAGTCGTAGAAATGATATGTCCAGGTATCACCACCGATATGCAGACGTTGGGCGCCAATTAAGCAAATTACCATTGGATGCTGGTTGCATTTCTAATGAGGTGATCTATAGGCGTTTGGAGTAGCCTGCGGCTGCTGTGCGACATCAGAGGTTTAAGCATGTCCTTAATCAGATGACAGAATGCGACAAACTTTCCAAACTTTATGGCTTTTTTTGAATGGCTGAATGTCATATGTATAAACATACATACGAGCTATATATTTAGGAAGTGGCCCAAGCCCAAAATGTGATAAAGACAATTCGTCTATATTCTTTTAAAGTAAACCGTCCTAATAACATTTTGAACTTAGGTTATTTTTAAAATAAACAGCTCGTGTAATACAATTTTGATTACATACAAGCCCATCAACTTTGCTTGTATTTTCAGTATAGCGAATTATTAAAGCCTCGAGGCCATTTACATCCCAAAATTGGGTTCCAAGTATCACAACTAAGGATAGGAGATTTCTTAGAAACTGCTAAGTAGGGCTAATTTGACCTCTAACATTTCCCTAATAATGCAGTACCTGTAAGTCTTATTAAGTTTAGTTTTACTGTCCTTAAAGTGTCAACTTAATTTTTTGAAAATTAGAATTTGTTAGCATTAGCTAACTAGCATTAGCTCTTTTATAAAATTCTGTAAAATAATACTGATCGCAGCAAATTACAAAAATGTCTTTATACATTTTCTCCTGAGTAGGTAGTTTAAATTTAACTCAAATGTGTTAGTAACGTCTGTATGCAGAGGTCTGCGCTAGGAGGAATAAAAATTGTTATTCAACACAATGAGAACTACATGTATTTCAATCAGTTTAAGGATACAATAATAACAGGTTAAAATATACTACATATTACTAGCAAAACCCTGCCTGCTTCGCTGTGCAATAACAAATAAAATAATAAAATTCATATTCCTATTTATTGTAATGGCAAGCAACAGTAAATAAATAATGCTGATGGTTTGCCTACACGCGAACAGGCAACATAAAGTTGTCCATGAGAAAAAACTAAATATTTCAAATTTATGCCACAAATTAACAAAGACTGATCTTGCGCCTTATTTATAGTAATCGCAAATGTAACACGAACTGCAAATTGAAGACATTGAAAATTAAAAGGCAAATCCGATGGAAGCATTGAAATTCGTGGAATAAAAACGTTTTTACCTTTGAATTTTACAGTCAAAATAGTTTCTTCAATAACACTGCAAGTTTGGTACCATTACAAAGTCGTGGTTGATTAATATTACGAAGCATAATAATAGTGCCTCTGACTTTCAGTTGAAAGTTATGCGGTGGCAATCCAGGTAAATTCAATGAATTTAAAAATTCTGTACGAAAATGCATCACATCATCTTCATTTATAACGGTATCTACAAACTCATACGAAACAAAGTCACCGGGCATTTGAAGCTGTATAGCCTAATTCAATTCAACATATTTGTTTTTCGTTGCCAAAATCGCTCTTTCGGTCAACCAAACATGCTTTTTGTATTGTGCTTTGTTTGGAAATACTACTTTCGATCAATTTTTCTTTTGTTTCTGTGAGACGATAAACATTTTATAGCCACGTTATCAATCCAGTTTTATCTACTGATATTACATCATTTCCAGTATTCAACAATTGTTTGAAAAATTTACTTGCAACAACATTATTTTGCAGTTGAACCTGAACATTTGTAGAAAGTTTCAATGTTTTAACTGATCTGTATAAAAATGACAATTTTAAACAGGTATTTAATTTCATCAATAGGAATAGACCGATGAATAGCTGGCAATGTTTGTCTGCACCACCAAATAGCTCAGGATTTTCTGGAAGATCTTTCATAGTTCTTTTCAAAGCTTCCATTTCTTATGCGCCATTGTATCATTCCACACGATAAACTGCATTGCTTCAATAGTTTCGCCGTTTCAAAAACTGATAAAACATCAAAATCTAAAAATTTTCAACCGAATGTGCGTACTATATGTCCCCAAATGCGTGAATGCTTAACCAATAATTGAAATTTTAAATTCGCAAATAACTCTGAACGCAGGAGATAAATTTTTTTCTAAAATATGATATATGCGATTCAAAGAAGTCAAAGAGCTCCATAACAATGTGCATCATTTCATCGACTACTTCAGTCAAAAGGGCGCGCAACCAACAGCAATGAAGCATTTTATCACGTGATTCGTGACAAACCAATTTCACACACAAATCATATGAATTTAATCTGAAAAGAGAAACAAATTTTTTCCAATAGGGGTATCGAAAATTGTTTTTCAAACGCCATTACAAAAATACTAACAAACTATACATAAACCTTGATATTAAGGTCTTCTAAGGCAAACAACTCTCAGTCAGTCATTTCATGAGAAATCTTGAATTCAAGTAGAACTACTAAAAGCAATGCAATATGAATTCATAGCTTAAAATGTACATACAAATGTACATACTTTTCTCATAAAAGTAATATTTCAAGAACATTTTAAAAAATACGTAGAAACTTGATTGCTTTTACTATAAATCTTATGGTAATGTAGAAAGGATGCTGTAAATTTACAAAAACGGGTTATTAAAGTCTACAGATTCTTGATTTGGAACAAGAAACAGATCGTGGGTCTTGCAAAAAGACAACGATCCAAAACACAGAAGTCGTCTTTGTACCGGTACCGAATGGAAAGATCAAGAAGATATCAATGTCATGGAGTAGCCCTCACAAAGTCCTGATGCTAATCGTATTGAAAATGTGTGGGCAATTATGAAGGCAAAGCTGCAGTGGAAAAATGCTTTCACTTTAAATCATCGGTAAAGAAAGCCTGGAAGGATCTACCACTAGAATATACTGAAAAATTAGTTGAAAATATGAACAATAGATGTATAGCTATAATAGAAAATAACGGTGACTTTCCATTTCATTATTTTGATGATTAAAAGGAAATTTAGTAAACAAATATGGTGTTATAATAAATTATTCTTCAAATAAAATGCTAAATGCCTTTTTAATCACAGGTAAAATGGCCAAATAGTTATAGAGGAGTAAAAATGAAAGATCACAGATGAAATTAAATGTAGTTCTTGCTGGATATTTTCCAAATTCCATACATCTATCGGATGGGTGGGAAACCTTTTTTGCTTCTTAGAGAATGGCCGTAAATTTTGTTGGCCAAGTGCGATAAACGACAAACGTTTTTCTCTTCCAATGATAATTAACACAAACAATCAATTAAGCTTCCATGGCCAGCGATCAGCGGCGCGATCCAATTTCGATTTCAATTACAAAGTGGCGCTCGGAATGAGATCGGGTATATGTACATAGTCTACAGTGCCTTGGACTGACTGTGGTTACGGCGATAGTGTCTGAAGGCGGTTCGATTAGTGTTGCTATTTTAAACGCATTATTCCAGCTAATTAGCGTCTTTTATAGGCCCGATCGATAACGCAGCTCTGTTAACGATCATTTTGCGTTTATATGCTGTTTAGCCACTTCATACGCAACTCCACGCAGTAAAATAGCAAAGAAGCGCCGCAGTTGGACCGCTGGTTGTCAAGACGTTACGAATTCTCCATTTAATTGAAAGTTCAGCATCATGAGAAAGCATAAATCGCGGATTTCTGATAGTTTTAAGGCTCATTAGCAATAACTGCCCCGATCGGCGCGAAAAGGAAATGTCAGTTTTTCGCTTTGAGGGCAACATATTTCTATAGCTTCCACTAAGTTAGAGAGACAATAATGATGCTCCGCATCTTAACAGTTGTCGAATTTATTTGGTGCGAAATAATTTTAGTCTGTAAAACTTGCTTCAAAATTAAATAAGCACAAGGCAATCGTGCGATCTTCATGTACTCGTATTCATGTTTGGAAACTTATAATACATTTATACTATAGTAATGTGCGATGTGTAATAAGGATATGTGAGGACAGTTGCACATTCTGTCGTTTATATAGTTGGATGTACCGATAATTGCATGGTACCAGCGATTAAAGTTGAATTTTATATAAATTTTGAATTGCATGTAGCTAAAACTACTTTCTACTTTGCAAGGGGTTTCCATTCCAAGCAAATTTTTGAATTCCCCTTCACATTTGGTCTTAAAGTTTTAAAATAATTAAAATATTTTTATTTTTAAATGGGTTAAGTTCTTCTGGTCGATCCCAATTGCAGTAATAATAAAACTTAGCACTTTGAGAAATAATGATATTGAATAGGTGAATCTTTCCTTTATTTTATCAGTGCTGAAATCGTAATGCGCATTATATACCATCAGTATAAGCATCTACTCAACATGGATCATTTTTATCTGAATTGAATATGTATTTAAAGTGCCAAAGAAGGTTTAAATTTCATTTAGTAATGTACAAATTACCACTTATTACATCCTGTCCAGGAAAAACCCATTTCAGGTATTAACTTGTTTCTTTTGATGATTTTAAGTGAAGTGAAGTGACGTTCGTGATATCGTTTACAAAGTGATATTTTGAGTGTTGGTTCGTGACGGTAGCTTTTTTTGTAAAATTCTAGGAAAGTGAGTGAGATTTCATTTTTCAGTCGAGTTTGATTGTGATTTGTTATGGAAAAAAAAAGATCTTTTAATGCTGTATTTTTAGCTTTTGTCATCGCAATATTAAATCGTTTTGCAATCCATGTTTAATTTTCCCAATGTTTATTTTCAACTGTTCAGCTCTGGGTTCGCCGGGGATAAGGGAGTACATCCGATAAAAAACGGTGTCGGCGTTCTACAGTACTTTCACCGAACAGAAAAAGAAAAATAAGAGAGTTTGTGAAAGATAAGCGGGGTGCTGGAATTCGCTCTGCAACAAAGGCGTTAAATGAATCGGACAGTTATTGTCAAAGGAGAAAAACGATCAGCAGGACTACGATGTTCAGGTTTATGTGCAACCAAACCAAAACCTATGCTAGACCGCCTACAACTCTGTCGAAGAATGGAATAAGAAGGCAACAAGAATGGATACTTTTTACTGATGAATCCGTTGTCCAATTGCATTAAAATCCTACCCGGAAAAACTCTAGAGTGCGTACTTTGAATCCAGCCACTGTACCCCTCATACCAAGCCCGAAACAAGAACTGCGATTTAATGATTGCGGGAGGAATTAGTATGCTTGGGAAAATAGAACTCATCATTGGCGACGAAGGGTGTACAGTAAACGGTAAATATTACAGGTCCAAAATTTTACCTTTTTATGAGACGTGTGCACTTAAACGGAGACAGGTTCCCAACAGAAGAGGAGCAATTCTTATGCAGAATAGAGCAAAATGTCACACTGGAGACGAAGTTTAATCAAGTCAATCAATATATTTCGAATGTATGGTACGACTGTCTAGGAAACTCACCGAACCTTAATACCTTTGCGCACTTTTGGGCTTAACTTCAAAGTTTAACATTTAGGCTTCCAAGACCGTCCAATAGAATTAATCTAATCAACAGAATTAATCTAATCAACAGAAGAGTGGAACTCTATTCCACCTGATAGTTTTAAGAATAGAAAAAAGATATGTTTAGGAAAAAAGGTGCATACCAAATATTTCTGAATTTTACACTTCACAATCGTTTACATCCATGCATAGACTAAAAGGTGTTAGATAAAACAAACTTCAAACAGAAAACAAAGAATAGATTCATTAAAGGAAGTTCTTCGCTGATCTACGCTTTTTATGATTTTTATTCACCATCTACTACTGTATAAAATAATTGGTGGTAAATTTTACGAAATATTTTTATATAATAGCTTCAGATTTAAACTTTAATTTAAATCATGTTACCAGCTTTTATAGAAATTATCTACTATTTGTTCCGTGTTGATGTTATTATTGTGATTAATCTAACTTTTGCATAATAAAGGTTCAAAACATCCAACAGTCCTCATTACAAAATCGGTTTTTCAAAATACGTGGGACAATTGCCAAAAAGTTATTATTAGACTAACTAAATAGTACTCACGTAGTAGAACTGTTCGATCTAAATCATCGCGGAGTAAATCGAAGGTCAGGGTATCACGAGCCTGAATTTCCTTATTTTTTTCAGAAACATCGAAAGGTAATCGGGGACGCGGCATACCTTAATCGGCGTGGCGGTGTTGCATAAAGTGGAACTAACCGATAGCCAACGCTCCCAGCATTTGAATGTGCGCACTATTGGCTACTTTTACGAAATTGCTCCGCTGCAGAAATTGGTAAAAATCGACAGTAGCTTCGCTTCGCAATTTTCCGCTTAGCTACAGACGTTGCGCAACCGCCTTAAGTTGTCTTCACGTTGCGAGGTGCGAGTTTTGACCAAGTCGACCCTCTCGAGAAGCGTTTCTTTGCGAATTTGAAAGCCGACAAGCACCGGAACTCCTTGGATGCGTGGAGAAAAGAGTTCGACTCACCCAATTAACCCAATTTTCGTGGGTTCGTAATTCTCTTGGTTTTTTTTTTTTACCTACCATGGAACCATCAATTTCTGGTTCATTCAATTTCGACCTCTCACGGGCACTGTTCTCTCAAAAGGTATTTTATTTATAGTGACGATGGTGCCCCGTAGCTGTGCGGTCCAGGTATTATCAAAAAATGGAAAATGTTCTTGCAGCGGTTTGCCACATAGCCCGTTGAATCAAATTTTTAGACTTTATAAACCGGTAAATGGAAATAATGAGAGAATTTTCCCTCTATCTATATTTTCTGGTGCTTCCAAGGTCAAGGATGGACTGCCCAGAGGTCAAACTTCCGCTCGGACTTTGCCGACTATTTAGCTTTTGAATTAAAACCTAGCCCTGCTCTTCGCACGATGTTCTTCTGTTTTATCTTCTAATTTGACGCCCAGCAAGTCTTCGCCAAACGTGTGATTATCCATCGCAGTTCCACTCCCGAGACGGACAGTCTCTTCATTCTTTTGACAAATAATACAACATATGGCGCACTGGGCAAATATGTACCATAATATTTAATATTCCCAGCTTGGGTAACTCTCCTTAACGGTATTTGTGGGTGGCAGTCAAGCCTAACGCGGCAATACCTCCAAGAACGCAAGCGCAATCTTTGCGCGATAGCACCGCCAACAAGAGCGGGCTAATTAATTGCATTTAATAAACTGGTGGCGTGCGCGAATCCGGCCAGACCGCCACCATTTGGCAATTTTATTACCCAAAAGTAGAGAATTTTTCGCGGCATTCCTCCTGCTATCAGGTCTAGAACGAAACCGCAACATTCGAGGCCACTGGTGCAGCCCCTTCTTGTCATAGTCAAAGAGAAAAACAAATTCCCATGAAGGCAGTGCCCTCAACTACTACTTCCGCTTGTTCAAAATCTTATCAAAGAAAATCTTTTAAAATTGGTCAACTGATAAAATTTGCTTCATTACAGAATTTATTTTAAATATTTCGAAAATGCCCACTGTTATTAACTATTTTTGTATTAACACAGTATCAGAAAAAAATATTATTTAATTATAATAAATGTATATACATTTAATATATTTAATATGTTATAATTTTCTTTACTGGCACATTGGGTGAATAACCGATAATTTAGACTTCAAAATATTTCATACCTTAAAAGTTTCAGGTTTAAATAGATTTTGCGCTAACACCTAAGATTTTTATCCTGCAGGAAATTTCATATAAGATAAAACCTTTCTAAAGTCATTATATGTCGCAAAACACAATATGTTTAAATAAAATCTTGAAATATTTACATTTATAATAGTATTATAGTTACGCATTTTAACCTTTTAAGGGTATCATCCAAATAAATTACGTTAAGGCTATCATAGGTAAAGTTTAACCCCAGTATATGCTTATATATTTTTTACGTATAATAATGACCATTAAATGCAATTAAATATATTATTATTATTATTAAATGTTTATAGTGACCATACAGATATATGTAGAAAAAATCATTCTTAAAAATCATTAGGTTTTCCTAAAATTTTGAGAAGAGCGGCTTGTCTAGGGTGAAATTTAGAAATTTCAAAAAGTTAGAAACAGTTAACTGGTTAAGGGATAAGAGTCTGCATTTATTTTGTTTATTTATCGGAATTTTATTTTTCTCTTATAATTAAAACTTTACTGAAAATTGGTTTGTTTTTTAAAGCACGGCGGTTGTGGCTGCTGAAGACCTTTCCGAGAACCAGTATGGCTTTCAGAAAGGGAGGTCGACGGACCAGGAGGTAGTCGACGCGGCCTGGCCCACCGAGAGGGGGAACCATTATTCCCCTGTGAGACTTCAGGGTTTCCCAGTATCTCTTGTACCTACGAAACGAAGAAGGGCCCGGAAACGAAGGTCCTGTCGACGGGGCAGCCCAGGGTTCCATACTTGCTCCCGACATATGGAATTAAACATATAATGGAATTCTGCGTATAGGGATACCGGAAGGGTCTTTCCTGGTTGCGTATGCCAACGATATTACTGCCTGTGCTGGGGCGAGAGACCCAGCAGGTCGTGTGGGCCAGAACCTTGCCGTCCTGACAGGAGAGGTGGGACGAGGAATCGCGGGCCCAGGTTATTCCCCGGCTGGACACTTGCCTTAACTGTCAGCATGGTGAGGTCGATTAATATCTCACTCAGATGCTGACGGGGCTCGGGCACTTCTGGGCCTTCCTTTATTGCACAGGGAAGGTACCGAGCCCGTGCTGTGTATACTGCGACTCCTCATCGGACTCCGCTCTCCACACATTCTTTGAATATGTTGGTTGGAGCGTAGAGAGGGAGGAAACGCCGAGAGTGACTGGCAGCATAACACTTGACAATATAGTCGGGGTTATGCTTCAGGGAAGGGACTTCTGGCGAAAGGGATCCTTCTCCAGATGAAAGAGGGGTCGCCTGTGGGCATAGGAGGCCTTGTGGGGAGGGAAAATATGTAGGACTCTACCTCGAATTAAAATCTCACAGACGGTTCCGGGGTGAAGGGAGCGGGGTTTCAGCCGGTAGGCCCAGCTAGACTGGGGAGCCCGGCACACGGGTGGCTCCGCCACTTAGGTGCGCTACGGCATTTCCCCACTTCAAAAAAAAATTATTATAATAGTGTTGTAATGGCTGTAATATCATATATTATTTTTTAATTTCTAGACTCACTTTTCCGGATTAATATTTCGGCTAAGTTTGCACCTGATAGCTATAAATTCTTCTCTCCTCTCAGGGGTATATTTAGTCTAAAATGACAAAGTTAATACTATTCTTTTCTCAATTTATAATTATTTCATACAATCTTCGCATAACCATAAGAATTTGAAGCATATGTTTGACAAACCCCATTTGTAAGATGGAACCAAAAATCAATTACATCCATTTCTTTTATTTTATTTTCTAGATTATACGTTAAATATCTTCAGCTGAAGCAACTCCAAAGTTTCCGGTCGGCAGGTGGCTTGACCCAGGTCAAGCATTTCAAGTTTCCGTTCATCTGCCTGCAAATCTGGACATGAAACTGTTTCGCGTACTGAAATCTATCAATGGAAGTTCCGTTGAAACTGTTCCGGGCGCTAAAAAGCTGAACCGTGAGCGGCTTCTGTTGCATTTCGCGTAACATTTCAAAGCAATTATTGAACGCAAATTGTTCCCGAACAAAAGTCGGAAACCGCAGCTCATACAACACAGCAGTGTCTACTAAGCTTTTGTTGGAGTAACAAAACGACCCAGCCGCGGAGGACAAAGCGTCTGACCGTCTTCAGTTTGACTAATACGAACTGAGTGAAACTGAGCTGGGTCAGTCTGCTCTGTGCTGATGTCCACCGCTGGGATTTAATAAAAAAATCGCCGGCGTTAATAAAGAGGAACCCGGCCATAATCGGACGCGGATTAATGGCAAAGTGATCGACTCGATCAGCATCGCCGCATGACTCACGGGTTATGAATATGCGTTGAGTAGTGCTTCATAAGCTGACGTGGCCACATCTTTGCAAAATCAAATCTCGCAATTTCTTGACGATGTGGGAAATTCTTTTAGTTGTGGGGTTCTCAAGATTTTGAAGGTAGAAAAAATTTCAAAACAAGTCTTTTACTAAATCCGAATTTGGTGAAACTTGACAAAAGCTCATAAGACTTTTAAAACCCCGATTTGAAACCATACTGGTAAAGGTCGGGTCGTATAATGATCTTTTCAATTTAAAGTCATACACGGGAAAATAACAATTTGTGGGCGAAACTTACCTCAAATTATAGCTAAAATAATTATATGTAATATACTACAAAATATGGTTGTTTTTATAATAATTATACCTTCTAGAACAAACCTACAAACCTACATATGTGCCCATGTATACTGTTCTATCGACGAGTATATCCTGTGAAGCGTTGGTCTAAGGAATTTCTACGTTATCAGATCCTTCTATGTCGCGTTCGTTACGCCTCTCCTTAAATATGCTACCCAAGTTTGGTCTCCCTCGCATACCACCGGCATCAATCGATTTGAAGCAATCCTACGTAGGTTCCTCCGCTTGAGCTTCCCTGGTCTGATCTTTTGAATCTTCCCCTTACGATAATCGCCCGGTGCTGATTGACTTGCAACGTTTGTGAAAGCCCCGCGATTTCGCTGGTATTACCTTCATCCAACAGCTGCTTTTAGGCGATATTGATTGCCCTTCACTGCTTCAGCGAATTTCTCTCTATACCAACCGCTGTAATCTCAGATCTATCCCTCTCTTTCGCCCCGCTTACCGCTGCACCAACTACGACATTTCCGAACGTTTTACCCGAATGCTTCGGAAAGTAAACTCTACTCCTTTCTTTGACTTCCACCTTTTCAAATTATCTCTCAGGAATACCCTCCATCTTCCCTCCTGAGCGTCTTTTGTCCTCCTTCTTAACGCCCTCACTAACCCTATATAATTTGTGCCTGTCCCCTATTAATCTCTATTTATTATCTTAAACGGAATATTTTTTTACTATAATGAGTGCATGCTATTCTGAGGTTTATGGGTTCAATTCCCATTTGAAAACCCTGAATGAAGAGTTTACTGATAGAACGCTATATACTGAATATTTATTACCAATATTGTGGAAATTTTGCGGAGTCAATTGCTTTACTGAAAACGAAATTTAATTCACGTTTAATTTCTTTAAATGGTGATGTTGGTTGGTCTCCAAGATCATGTGATCTGACTTTATTGCATTACTTTTTATGGGGCTATGTGAATAATGCTATGCTAATAATTCTAAACGATTCAGAAGTTCAAAGATGAAATTGGTCGTGTTATAACTGAAATAGAACCACACTTGCCATCATTGAAAAAATGGGACATAATACCATACTTCAACTATATGCAACAAGAAACATTACAAATCCTAACAAACGTTATATGAAAAAACAATAAAAACAGAAACTTTCACAAAATGAAAGTGGTTATTTCCTATTAATATTTTTAATATTGTAGAATATTAACCCTTTAATATGTACTATGATGATCAAGAATTAAAAATTGACTTACTATAAGAACGTTTTTTGTACTATTATAAGAAAATATTAGAAAAACAAAGTTACTTTTACGAGTATCTACAAGACCCATGTTGATGTTGTGTCTTTGAAGACATACACGTTTTTTACCTAGCAGCAATATCAAGTTAATCGGTTGTGATATTCCTTTGAAAGATTTTGCAAAATACTTAGGTATTAACTGTGATAAAACTCTCACCTTTTCGGAACATATATGTAAATTCGATCATTAATAAAGCTAACATCTTAATTAAAGTAACGTACCAATTCATAAATCCCTTCATTTGGAAAATAACCTTGTTATTTATAAAGTAGTATTCCAAACCTTTATGCTGTATGGTGCACATTGTCGTATTAAAAAGTTGCAAAACTAAGCAAAATAAAATTCTTAAGATGGTTCTTAATTTACCATGGCACATATCTAACTCGGAATTGCACAACATAGCGGAAGTAGAGCCTATCGCCGGAAAGATTAATAAGATGGCAAGCAAATGTTTTGAAAAATTTTAATTTTCTGAAAATCCGTTGATTTTAAAATTGCGGCCGAGTTGTTTCTAGTACTGATAGTTTTAAGTAAATGTAAGTTTTAATTCTTGAATTCTGTGTATGTATTTTAAAAATGATTTGTGTGTGTATCTTTTGAAATATACCTGTCTATCTATTTTTCAAAATATACTTCCAGTTACAAAAAGTGTCAGAAGGAAATAAGTAAGCACATGAAAAATAATAAATTAATAACAATTCTTTTGAAAATACAAATTTTTACATTAACTCAAAAACACTGGTAGAAAAGTGATACAGGTAGGATAATAAATCCCATACTAGAAAAGGGTTCGCGTCTTGCTAATTAGTAGCGATGGGAATATTTTAAAAATGAACCATAAAATCTATATATATGTATTTTTGGCATTCGTTTAGTGAATGTGAAGAAGTTCAGCTCGATCAAGGCAGGTATAGAAAAAGTATTTGGAATTAATTAACATTAACATTAACAGGTGGTTGAAATTAAATGTATTACTTTATTTGTAAATTTTTAAAGGTGGATGCGGATAAGGTTAGGTTAGGTTGCTGTGGGCAAATTTTGGCCCATTGTGTTACCACGTAGCGCAGGAGACCATGGTTATTCGTGGGATTCGAACCCACAGCCTCTGGGACGGTAGGACAGCTCGCTAACAACTGAACTATCAGAGGCCCCACAATAAGGGAATGTAATGATTAAGAATTCAAATTAGAAGAATTATTAGAAGCGAAATTTTGAAAATTCCATTTCTTGACCCCCAGAAAAGTTCTAATATTTGATATAAAAAGAAAATAAATGAAAATCAATGATATGTTAAAAATCGGTTGCTTGCAAATTAAGTTGGCAGTATCAATATAATCTAATCTAATAAGAGGAGAATTTTTTCACTGCCCTTACACTTAACCCTTTTGCATCACCGCTCGAAATGCGCGATGTACCAAAAAATCTGACGCGCTCTACTGATCGCCTGTCCATAATACTTTGTGTCGGCAAGACTTTTACTATTTGTTCTAATGAAAAAGAATGTTACAGGATTACCAAAATTATTTAATTTCCTCAAACTGTTCGCGCGGACTATTCCGCTCTTGGTGATAACAGAGAGTTTTTGTTTGCGGATTATTCCGTCGAATGATGCAAAAGGGTTAAGCAAATTGCTGTGAATAAAAGTTCGGGAATTACTGATTATCCATTCATTCGACATGGATGTTTTTGGAAGAATGCGAATCTGCAATAATAACTGGGGAATCCCATTTGAAGTTTTTATTCAATGTGATATTAAAAGAACATTCTCTGCCCCATTCCCATAGGTATGATCTGGTCTGGCCAGTTATCAATTATCGTTAAGTAGTTGGAACACAAAGAAATTAATAAATTGTAAAATCCGCTAATTTGGTGTCCACAATTTCATCGTCCAGATAAGGCCGCCTACGTTTCTCGTCATGTCTGAAAAGAAAAATGTCCGCTGAACGGGCAGTACAGGCCGGACGGTACCAATGAAAATTCTCCCACAATTTGACACACTTCGCATTGTTTGGCCGTGGACTAACGACGATCAAACGCAGCTCACCTCTAACGAAACGTGAAATTAAATCGGCAAAAATTCACCGTGTGCTCTTTATGGGCACCTAAATTATACGAAAATTACGGCGATACCACAGATGTGCAGCAGCGCAAATAGCAGGCTCTACTTTCGCAGCCTTTGGTGTTGAGGGACGGGAGACAGAATTTAATTTCGCCGAAATTAGACGGTTTTTCATTATTAATTTGCTGGCGATCGTATCTGTCCGCGCTGATGAAGGCTCCAAGATCTTAGCATGCTTTCTCTTCCTTGTCATGGGAAGTTGGGGGATTAATTAAATAATGAAATTACTGATTATACAAATAATCTAATACCCCATCTATCAACAATTAAAAATATATCGCTATGGAGATCCCACGATCCGACGATATGAAAAACGCTATTTAAAAACAACGTACCAAAGTAGGAGTAGTTTTGTTGGTAAGAAACTCAAATAAATTAGTTATAGAAATATAAATGTTTTCCATTCATTATATTTTTTTCAAATTTATGATTTAATATTGGACGATGGTGTTTATAAATTGCTAGTTTGTGAATTTTTCTGCTACTATATGCTATCAACGGGGCCTACGGTAGATCAGTTGTTAACGCGCTGGCCTATCGTCCTAGAGGCTGTGGGTTCGAATCCCATGATAACCATGGTATTCTACCCTATGAACAAAATGAGTCAATGAGTGCAATGGACAAAATGTCTGAGCGCTCGAGGCTACACGTCTCGCCCACTCCAATAATAATAATAATAATATGCTATCAAAAATAGGGGCCAAAACAAATGTTCAACCTTTCTGTAAGCAAACTGAAATTGAAACATTATACAATCCCAAATAACTCGAACCCCTTAGCAATTCACAAATCGTTTGTGGATATTGAGAAATTAGTGTACTCGATACTTGTTTGCGAACTTTCTACGATCCTATTATTGCATTGAGAACTAAATCTATGGAATTTGGTCCTAGAAAAAGTATCCAATTCTACTTTTCACTTTCATTTTAACATTCATTTACAAACATTTACATAATTTATAAATTTTGCCTATATTAAAATCTGATTTATTTTGACTTTGTAACTTTGGATTCGAATACCTTTTGGTCATACCCATATTTTGGGAAAAATTTTTAAAGAAAATTTTGCACTTTAGGTTTATGTTGTTCTAGCTTTAAACCTGTTCATAAAGAGATTTATAATAAATTTCAATAAATTGCCATTCTTTAATGCCGTTTTGCACACTCAGAAAAATATTTCGATGGCGGTGGGATATTTTGTTTCATGATAATGCACAGTCACACACAGCAAAACCGGTGAAAGATGCATTGAAATCGCTTGGATAGGACGTATTATCGCACTCGCAGTACTCGCCGTACGCTAACCCCATCCGATTATCACCTTTTCGCATTAATGGGACACGCGCTAGCAGCATTAGCAATTTCGAAGAAGTCGACAAATGGCTCGATGAATCGTTTAGATCAAAGGACAAACGGTTTTTTTTGGGATGGCATGCATAAATTGCAAAAAGGATAGACAAAGTGTGTAGAATCGAATGGCCAGTACTTTGAATAAATAACTTTTTCCATTTTATTAAAAATTATGTGTATTTCATTTAAAAAACCGGTACACTTGGTAATGAATAAAAGGATTGTTCAAAGTCAGTAAACGAATGACTAAGTTATATTCGAAAAACCACTCTTCATTTAAAGTAAAAATCAGAAAAATCAATATTCTCACATTTCTCAATGAATTGGTGCCTGAGAAGCCTCCATACACGAGACAAGCAACGTGAAAGGTGGATGCGTAGCCTTTAACCTTTCTAAATGCGAAGTCGGACAGGTGGTCAATTGGATAAAGTAATCGAATTGAAAATTCCAGGAAATCGGCATGTATATGTACCGCGATAAATTGCACCAATTGCCTCCACTACTTTTTTTTCCGCGGAAGGCTCGCATAGTACGAATGACTCAGCTTACAAGAACTGGCGGCTAACGATCGTTCCTGTTCTCGCGCATCACGTTCGTCTATCACAAAGTGATTTTTCGGATTTAATTTCACCAATCTAATGCTTCATTCACACTTCGTTGCTCTGTTTTCAGTATATACTCTGTTTCGAGTATAGAGTTTCAGAGCACACCTCGTGGAAACCAAATCGACCGAGGCGGTCCATTAACAGCCGCGGTATGGCGATTGCGGCCGTCTGCGGTGATCCATCTTATCACGGCGATGGTCTCGATTGTTGTAGCGTAATTAAATGACCATGTAAAAAGCAATGTAACCCACTTCTAGCGAGCGCCTCCAAATTGGTACCTTTTACAACTCGCGGACTTCGATAGTAGATACTGGCCATCGAGGAACCCCCAAATAGGAGTGTGGTTAATCCATTTGCGATAATCACATGGTGCTGCAGTGTGCTGCCCAAAAAACGCATCACTCGCGGCGAAAACCAATTTTGGCCCAGGTTGCCACAGGTCCGTGCGACGTGTTGTGAACGAAGAAAAGTTTGTGACGAATTCGATTCATACGGCGGGCCTTTGGTGGCCGAGAGCGCCACTTAGGCCCCCAGCTTGGACGGATCACTTTCTGCTGTTTTGTAAGTGTAATTGAATTTTATTGGATTAGGTCCACTTTGACTCCGCGCAATCTCGACCCGGCCAGCGCCGTCCTCCAACATGATTAATTGCCTCGCGACTGGTTCTGAGACAATTACGGAGTTTTCCTGAGATGTTAGGTAACCACCGATGGTCGACTGAGACTGCACTTAGCGGGCCTTTCAATAATTTTTTTGTTTTTTTTTTTCGATTTTATTTCGGTCATTTCCTGCGCGATCGACGGACCTTGATACCCGGAGCCAGCTATTTGGTGTGAATATCCACAACTGCGGTCTAAACCGATCAGAAGGTCAGGGCATCGCCAGCCCTGATTTCCTTGTTTTGTCAAAATCAACGAAAGGTAATCGGGGACGTAGTAGACATTAATCAGTGCGTTGCATAAAGTGGAACTAAACGGTGGCCAATATTTAATATTCTCACTGCATCGAAATTGTTTTACGAATATTGCCAAAATCGAAAGTTGGCCAAAATTATAAAGAAAAATGTTTAGCCTGTACTATAATTTATCATACTTATTTTTTTTTCACATAGCAAAGATTGTAATACTTGCACGTATTTAATATAAGTGTGGGTCTATTCTTGAAACAGCAACAGAAGCAATACAGCTTACTATTACAAAAAATAGATATATAATAATCTTTTTTGGTAATTTTTCTAGTAGATGTAAACGAAGGGGTAAACAAGCCTGTAGAAAAAGTTTCAAAGTGAAATAACCTTCTGCTGAGTTATCTAAGTTTCCCATTCTATGATTTAAATAAATATTTATAAAGTACTAATTTTTTATAAAAGTAATATACTTTTAACAAAGTTTATTTGAATTTTTATTTTAAGAAGGAGTTTTTATATCAAACGCGTAATTTCATCAGTGGTTTCCAATTTTTACTTCTTTTAATTGAATTTATATTGCTTAACTATTTGTTGCCGCTTTTTGAAGGCAAATATTCGATTAAGCTAAAATCGAAAAGAATCTGTGGGAGCATGAAACAATTTAATCTCATTTTTGTGATGCTGATTTGGGTAGTAGTCTTTTAAAATTTGACCAGGCCCACATACAGGGGTAGGAGGATCACGGGATTATAACCCCCCAAAAATTAAAGACATATTCTAAATATTATGAAGACATTTGTTATTAGTTAGTTATTTAGAGTAGTTAAATCTGTAAATCATTTGAATAAACATTTTCAGTTTGATTGTGGAATATCTGTGTATTTATTTTTGTTGTTGCAAAAATTAAACAATGAAATATTATGAAATTATTATAATTATATATTTATTTCAAATATTTCTGCTGATATTTATTTAATTGAAAGTAGTTTTGAACAGAAATAATAATCTCCAGTTACACAAAATTCATCAAAAGAAAAGCAGCCGAGCAATGACATTTTACCATTTTACCTGAATCTATTGTAAGGGAAGTTCAAATAACGAAGTTGCAATCTATCATGGTTGTTTTGAAGCCGAATTTGTGGTGATATAAAGAAAACTTCCAGGAAAGTTCTTGGTAATACAAAAGTATTATTGATTCTGCTACAGAAAGCAGGTACGAGTAGGCTCAATTGGTCAGTAAGTGAAGTCTGTAGAAACCCATTAATTATACGATACAATACACATTCAACGAGATAAAGTCTTCTTTTATCGAGGGCGGTTAAATTTAGAAAGTAAAGTCTGTGGGGGTAAGGAACGTCAGGCTGATTTACTCGTAGTTGTTTAAAAATACCTCATGTAAATTTTCTTCGCACTCCCTCTATTTTTTCTATTTTATTTAGATCATCAGTATATAAAATGCAGTCAGAATTAATTCTTGAAATCAAGTCATTAATAAATAACAAAAATAGTAACGGACCGAGAATAGATCCTTGTAGAACTCCAGATAACGGAAAAAACTCGAAGGATGTACACCCAGAAAACACTACATGTATTTTATGATCGGATAAATAGGACGAGAACCAGGACAACAATGTCCCCTCTACTAGGGGGTCTACACACTCAATTTACTCAAAAGAATATCGTGACTAACACGATCAAAGGCTTTTGGGAAGGCTGCGTAAATTATGTAATACCCAAGTAAAAATTTTCAGAAATACAAACGCGTCAAAATGAGCAAATACGCCCGAAGCAGGCATGAAAAATTCCCGTAACACGGAACCTGAAAAATAAGCTAGGTACGCAGGCATATAGCTAATTAATTAAATTAAATTACCCTACTTACGACTCTTATAAGTTATCAGAGGAGCGTGAAGACAGAATGGTTCATTGATGGGTTGGGTTAGGCAAGTATAGGGCATGCTTAAGGGATGTTTTGGTGAGATGAAATCGAAGGGGACAGAGTTGTTGACCATACGCAGCATTCTGGTAAAGGGTTCGAACTGAACATAGTTAGTACAATGACTTTCAAGGTAAAAGGTAGAGAAAGATCTAACATTACTGGGGTTAGTGTTAATGGATATGCTGCGAAGGAGGTCAGAGCAATCAATGAAACCGGAAAGGACTTGGTGGATGAAATTACTCGATCAAAATATGTATGTACAATATTTAATAATTAATAAAATACATATGAAGGGTTACGGAGAAAAACGATCATAGTCCACTTTTGGTCAAACATTAATTTTTAACAGAATAAAAGTACGATTTGCTGGATTATTTTGAAATTCTCCCTTGAGAAAGTGATACTGATTTTTACTGCACCAAGAAAATGCAGATGCTTTGTTCAGTGCACGAAGGTTACTCCCAAACTGACGAAAATTACTACGCAGATGTTTTCTAACTGTGTAATGAATTTTTCGAATACTCGTACCAAAGCCTTGGGATTTATTCACTATCCTAAAACTTAAAACGAACCTTCGAACCTTTTTAACATAACAGTCGAAGTGAAGCGTACGTGCTATGCTTCGTTTGGACTGTTCGGATGCGTATTTGTAACAAACTTAATTTTAACAAATTAGTTTTGCTCCAACGTACGGTGCCTCATTTTAGTGTACTATGAATGTCTTTATTGCGTCAGCGCCTGTTGCATTTATAGTATAGAGAATATTTCAACTGGAGTTATTTTATTGTACTATACTTACAGTTTTTGGATAGTTGCTTTTGGCACTTCGGAACGTTTCTGTTATGTGGCCAAATATTATCCCAATTACAAAACAAAGACGTGAACAAATCGCTTTGGGAACATTTCAAAAACAACAACAACGTTTTATTTAGGTTTTCAATAAGATAAACTATAACTTCGATATTCAGAAGAAATTTAGGGAGAAAAAGACGTGTTTTCATGTTTCCCCGTCAAGGCGCTTATAGCACATTATTACAAATTGCCATGGGTCGTGGAACGGTGCAGAGCCTTTATCGCGCCAAACCTATCACCAACACCCATAAAAACCGCGAATCTTTCCCAAGCGTACTAAAAATGAAATTCATCCAGCAACGTAAGAAACCGATCGGGCACAGTGCGTTTACCTGCGCGGCGGACAGTTGATGTCGCGCGATAGTTAGCTACAAGAGATTTGTGCAGGCGACTCGACCGTTCTTGTAACCGCTTGTAAGCCGCGGAGATGCAACTCCCGAGCCATTAGCCATGTACGCAATAAATAAATTTATCGGGACAGAGGATCTCGCTGTTTGGCGTGCCTTTTCAATTTATTTAGACTCTGTCCCGTCATCCGCGTAGCCCACTCCTGGCGAATGTCTGCCGCTTCATTTGGGGGACCTCGTTTCCTGTCGTTGTCGTCAGTTCTGCACGCAGCTCGCTAGCGCTGTAACATTCCACATGCACCCTACACTTGCCGCATTGCGCACGATCAGCGAGATTTGCGCGATCATGGAATGCTGCAAACTGGCTGCAAGTGCGCGCTGATGTCTTCATTTCTAGATTACGCCGGATAAATTATCGTGAGCTCCACTCGAATTCTATCGGCATTCAATTGGCGCTCAGCCAAACTATCCTTTTTGGTTCAACTAAAAATCATCGCACCAACCACACAGACCCAGCCCAGTGGGAAAAAGCGGACAGTTGGAGCAACTCCCAACATAAATCAGAATTTTTGAAAAGCGGATGCTGAGCTCCAGAAACAAAATTATCTAATTAAGAGATTTGATTTTATCGAGGGGCCCCCGATATCGGACATAAGTGGCCAGCTCAATTCGGCGGATCGGCGATCTCGTCTCCCGCCCTGCTTCCGGAAGACGTTTGACGAGTTTCGTTCGCCCATCATCGTCATTCATCCCGTGCGACACGTTGGGCTGGTCGCTTCCTCTGCCCCTTTTGTCTTAGCTCATCTTTCGTGGGGCACATCTCCTCGCGGTGCCCGAGGAGGGTTCAGTGGCTCTTTGGATTTCGCGTATGCCAGGTGTATACCCCCAACAAAAATTGAAAGAAAAGTGTGGGAACTCGGGCTATAGTGCACGGCTGCATAGGGCCTCCGACAGGTTTTTGTACGCAGCCGGCTCTTAACTTGACTTGATGCTTGTTTTAACCTACTAAATTGCTGCGGAATTATTGGCAAGCAAGATCTTTTTGGTCAGGTCAACGGGACGGTACAGGAAAGTCCCTTTCAGGGTGGCTATAATCGGGCTTCGAATTATTTTAATAAATTTTCGATTTTTCCGAGTAAATAAATAATTCAGCAACTTTTTGCAAGCAAAGGGTTTACATCTGGTCCAGCATAGCTCCGAGCTGAATACTATCCTGCAAATCATCGAGTAGTCACCAATCAGTCCCTGCAAAAAAAGAGACGATTTTGTCGAGATTTCAATTAAACGAAAAGTAATAAATCCATCGTTGGCCGAGGAACTGCATTTGGGAACTCTGACTTGAAACGCGACTCCGCCACCGGGAAGGTTAACTGATTTGCCACAAGGCAGAATAAGAACCACACCGCGAAGAATAAACTTACTGTTTTCATTTAGCTCTAGCCGTTGCTAGATGCATTTTGCACCGAAGTAATTTATTTCTGCGCTTAACGCTCGTGCCCTTGGATTAGATGGTAATAATTAATTGCTACAAAGTAGAATTCCTAATTCCAAAACTTAATATCATGTAATCATGCAAAATTTTAATACAAATGCAATTCAAAAGCTCTCGCGGATTCACCATTTAGTTTAGAGGACAACTCTGCGATAATCTAAAAACTTCGGTACTATTGTATGACAATAACAAATTACATAAATTTATCTGTTCTAGAAAAATGAACGATTTTAATATTTCAAAGATTTTTATCCACTAAATTTCATTAGTAATCGTTGCTCAATTTATTTTAGATAACTGTAGAGACTACGACTTAAGGGAGTACGCCACTATGACGGGTCAAAATATTGTCAATGTTTGGTATTTTTTGCTCACAGACTAGCTAACACACTAACTAAATATTTAGGGATCAGTTAGAAGATATTTTATTTAGTATATATTTCATATGAATGTAGTTACCATTCCGCGTAGTATTTTAATAATTTTTTTTATATAAAATAAAGTTTTAATTCAAATATTGGACTTGTCTATTTAATTATCTAGTACTGGACCTGATGATGGATCTTTACCCGAGTAAAAATCGTCAGCACAAAAAGAGCACCGAAAGACCACCAAACGTTTAATTACCACCAATATACAATCCAAATAGACTCGATTTTCTTTTGGAAAATTAGGAGCACTGATATACCACCAAATAAGGGACAGATATCAATTGAAAACTCTAATAGTCGATGGAAGCCCCAAAACACCACCAGAACATGATTGCATCCTTATTCAGCACCAGCCTTACTTATAAATTTATATCTGCACGAATTAACATACGTCTAGTTGTCAAATGGTGGTATTTTAGTGTAGTAAACGGTGCTATGTTGGTGCTCATTTGGTATCGAATTTTTTGACGATAGTAGTCATTTGGTGGTGATTCGGTGTTGAAGCTGGAGCTCTATTAGTTGTTGTAAAGAAGTGGATTAACTATTTTGTTCGCTAAAAGGGCTTACTTTTGTGTTATTTTAGTGTAACTTGAAGTGTCGATTTAGTTGTTATTCAGTGTATAGGAAATTCAATGCACAATTTTTACTCGGGTATCGACATCACCAGTGTCATCCTTGTTTTTTTGTGAACTAAATCGTGACTAGGCAAATTTTTAAGCTAGAATTAAACACAAAGGACCAATGGCATTAAAATTTCATACTACATGGTCTTAATAAAGTGACTGTAAGTCAGTCAATTTTTGGAATTAGAATTTAAAATACTTTTTACATATTTTTGAACATGTATACGTTTTAATAAATGCAAAAAATAGTTTCAAATTTGTTGACTTGTCGCAGCCTTCCCTTTGACCGTAAAATCACCGTGAGTCAATTTGACCGCACATAATTTGAACACAAGTTTGCAAACTCGAAGTATGGTAAAGCTATAAATGTGCATATTTTTTGGAACTATATAAATAAAATTTCTATGATATAACTAAGAGAAGATCTTTAACACTAGAACTACCGGCGCGCAAGTCTGTAATTTTATCAACTTTCTGCACCCTTAATTTAATAAGATTTCAAATTTAAATACATAATTATTAATGAAAAAAGGTTTTTAAATATATCGTAATTTTCAGCTCTATTAAACTTTGGCATAAATCAGAAGAGAATCAAAAATATGCAGTTTAATGAATGAAGGAATTGAGTACCAGTTAAATTGACTGGTTTTGGTAGTTCTAGTGTTAAACTAGAATAACTTAAGATAGGTTACGATTAGACAAATATTGTACAAAGAGGTTTTTATTTTCCTTTTTCCCACTTTAAAGAAAGCCCAAAAAAAGCTAAAATGATAAACTGAACTCAGTACGAAAAAAGATATCATAGTTGTAAGGATAAAGTAGTAATAAGTCCAATTTGAATCTACGAATATGGCTTTGGAAAGCGCTTTAAACATTTCTGTAGAACTGATTGAAATTGATTTTGATCAAAACGGTTCCCAGCGATATCCAATGAAACGTCCAGAGAAATGGCCGGCTGCTCCTGTTCGCGGAGCGCAAAAACAGATGGCCGCAAAGATACAAAAGATACTGGCAATCTTGAGATCTCCATAAGTCGTGTTCTGCATGCGGCTGACATGATAATTAAAAGAAGTCGGAGATCCCACAAGTCGCTGGCCGCGAATAATGCATCTGCGCGACCACAGCCGGCGAGTCAGGTGAATATGTCCGCGCTAGCCCGCGGTGCGGTGGTGGCTGAATATTATGAGGATCGCAAAAAAAGTTGACAGCATACACGACGACCGCACCGCCGCGATCGGATTAATGCGGTGCGGCTAAGCGATGGCACAATCGTATCCTTCGCTTAATTAACGCACCTGAAAGCTGAGAGCGCCCTCAATAAGCAGCGGCTGTTAATGCTATTATTATCGCTTGGAAAGTTGTCGAACACCGCTGACATGACCGCAACTACCATCGGAACATATGTCCGACGACAGAAGAACTAGTTTTATTGTCGGCCAGATTTGCTTCCTACTTGCGGAGGCCGACCGTTTAATCAGCCGAGGGCTCCTTGCACCGGTTGACAGCGAAAGCTGGTCAATGGGAAATAATGCGCCCGATTCCCACGCAATAGTGCGCGTGTTAATAACTATGCGGTATATAAGCGCTGGTTTTGTCAGCAAACAGCCATCCATTACGCGATAAGCAGCTCACTATCGGACGATATCCTTGGAGCAGCTTCTTCAATCACCAGTGACACCTCGAGGTGCTAAATTTAATCCGATCACGCCAAGGTATGCCAGGCCCTCCGGCAATGGCTGGAGCGATGTCGATTCATTCACACCCATAAATTACACTCGCGATTTCTAATTCTATCTAGCAACAAGTTGTCGGAGTAAATCACTCATGTGACTTGGAGGAATCATCCTCGCTGAATAGTTCGCAATATACATTAGACCACGTTTCGACCTCGACACTGTCTTTATTCTCATTTCAACTCGAGAAGAATTCACTCTTGATCTTCTTGAAATTCCACCGGATTTACGGAGAGTTATGTAAGTAGTTCATCCATTAGCATGCATATGTAAAAGCAATTTTATGTCTTATCATTGTTAATAGTTTTTATATCTTTTATACTTAAACTTAAAATTTAAAAATCAATTCAATGTATTTAGAAGATGAAATTTAAAGTTATTTTTAGGAAAATAACCTACCTTTTCACCCTTTGAGAAGAAAAAAATTAATTAAAACATACTGACCTGTCTAATAGTAGGGTCAATCAGAAAAACATTCTGATTTTCTTATATCCTATTTTTAATCTTCCTTGGAGGAATACTAGTATTATTTATTTATGTTACAGCTCTGGCCTCTAATGAAATATTTTCTCTATCGGTAAAAACAGCCCTAATCCACATTTCTGTTATTGTTTCATTAACAGTTCACAATCTTTGTATGTATGTACTTTGGACAAAATTTTTTACGTATATTGCAAATGCGAAAAAAAAAAATAAATACATTACGGTTTTGAAACACAAGTGTTGAAAACCGGGAGGTTGGGGGTGAGGTAATTTTGGGCACACTAAGAAAAAATACTAATTGGATGCATTGCACGTGGTTCTTTATTTTTTCTTTTTGCTGAGCTGCTACAATTTGGGGGGTCTATCTCCGCCGATGACTGAAAAGCCAAGCCCCGTGTTAATCAGTAGGGAGATCTAGCGAGAGTTTCCGTGTAGATGCTCTTATCAACCGCTGTATAGATTTTGATCATGGGATCTCTGTCGCCTCCTCTTCTCTTTTGCTGTAGAGGCTGTATAGAATGGTGGTCTGCTTTACGCTGTAGGGATATAGCTTGGTGCCGATAAGAGAAGATATGGTGGCTCTTATCAGTTGATGATCTCCTTCCCCTCTCTGCTGGGGCAGGGGACAGTGATGATAACATCCTTCGCTGGCGCCAATCAATTAAACAGTTTAATTGCGTTCGTTTAATTCCGTTCAGAAAGAAAACCCGTATTTTGGTCATTTTTGAGAAATTGTAAAAAGATAAAGTAGTGTCACAGAAGTTGAAAACATAAATCAAAATAAAGCTTTTTTTTACTTTATATGTTTTTATTTAACTGAGTTTATATAATAATATTAGATTTGTAAGGTATATCAAGATTTGTTACGAAGACAACTTGTTCTTGAGAGTCCTTCTGTTATATCCCCAATTTAATTATTTATTTTGAATAGAGAAATTTTCATAAAAAAAACTTATTCTGTAAGTAAATTTTAATAAAGTAATAACTATAATATAATTTTATAAATAGTTCGGATCTAATCATTTAAGTCAAATACTTATAGTATAATTCAAAATCGTTCAATTACTCGTTATTTTTTAGTTAATTAAAATACAAAAAATTAAAAAAAAGAAAAATCAAAAAAGTAACCATCCTTAGGTAACAAAAAATACACGAAAATGTAAAGCTCATCTTTTTCCTAAATAGGAAAATTAAAATTTATGAAAATCTCAATTTTGATAATTAAGTAATTAATCTTAATTAAGGCTTGCTTAACTACAGGCAGTTTGAATTTCAATAGGAATTGAAAATTGAATCCCCAATTACGTATTTATCAAAATTACCTTGTGCCATCATCTTACAGTCTAAGGCTTTTTATGTTCAACCTTTTTTTTTATCTGTTAGAATTTTAATATTTAATATATAAATTACGAGTCACTGTATTCGTACATCATAATCTCCGAAACCGCCCAACGGACTTCAATGTAATGGTTTGACCGTAAAGCAATTCAGCTGGTGTTGCTATAAATTCGAAGTCCTAGTAAGGTAAAGTGTCCGACCAACAATTCGTGTTGTAAGTTCTGATGGCAGTCTTAATAGGACTCTTAAGCCATCGTTCTATAAAACCATTTGACTGAGGATGGTTTAGAGTTGTACGATTTGGTTTGAAACGTAAAAATTTTGAAAATTCTTGAAAGAGATGAGATTCAAATTGCCTTCCTTGATCTGTAACTATAATTTTTGGAACTCCGGAAAGATAAATCCATTCTTTAAATAGAGCTTTAGCGCAGGTCTCGGCCAAAATATCTGATATAAGAATTGCCTCAGCCTCAGAAATATTGTTCTTCTAACATATCAAGGAACTTCGGCTCCAATTGTTAACATCCTCGATCAAAAATATTTAGAAGTCACGATTTTGTTGGTTGAGCGGATGCTAGGATGAGATAAGTTATGAATTGAGTTAAAGATTTGAAAATGAAAAGATTCAGGAATGTAAGGACGATAACGGGAGTTTTTAACTTCACAATAAATTTGTTTGTTGCTCCCAAGAACAAGTAACTTGAAAAATTTGTAAGAAGAATTTTTAAGAAAATGTTGAAGTTGGCTTTCAGTTTCTTGAGCTAACTTATAGCGATAGGTTCAAAATTTATTGAGGGAGGTAAATGAATTTCTTCTAAACGGGAGAGAGCATCTGCAAGTTGTCGCTTCCCGTATTATTTTGAATATCAGTGATAAATTGCCCAATAACATCTAAGTGCCTTACTTGTCTTGGAGAGGACTTATCAGGATTTTGCTTAATGGCAGAAACTAAAGGTTTATGAAGGTATAAATGTCCTTACAGTAAGTAATTTTAATGAAAAATAACATCGGAGCTACGGAACTCAAATCTATAATTATAAATTGTACTATGGTTTTTTTTTTTGTTTTTTTTTATTTAAAATTCACGATTTACAATTGTGTACACATAATAGGACTGCTATTTTAAGTGCTCGAATTTGAACTTCATACATCTTGAATATTAGTAAGTAGACGTAGTCGAAACTGTATTCATTAGTAATATTTAAGTTGGAAAAAAAAATATTTGTTGACAAAAACCCAAGACTGTTTTGAAAAATTAAAACTTACAAACTGCCTATCAATCTAATTAATAGCTATTAATTACTATAACTAAACTAGCCTACGCTTACTGGCAATTGAGTTGCCTAATGAGGGACTGGGTATGGTAATTTTTAAATTTCAAGAAATCCAGCACCCTAATTGCAAAAATTTTCTCTTTTCGCATCTACAAAAATTATTTAATATTAGCTAGACGATATTACTAATTTTTATGCGCACCGTGTGAAGCCAGGTAAATCAGGTAGTAAAATTATAAATTGCATATCAACATTTTCAACGGCGACTGACTAATAAAGTTTAAGATTGCTTTAAGGGATTAACTAGTTTCAAGTACAAGCATAAGTGATCGACACGAAAAAAAATTTAAAAGGATTTATTTTGAATGACTATCGATTAACATTTTTATATATTATTCACGAAAAATAACTATTATAAATTTAAGTAAAAAATAAACATATGTAGCAGATTTTCAAAATTCAGTTTGCAAAAGTTTGTTAAAGTGATTTAGGGTGAAAATATCGTTTCTTTCTTTCGTTTTAAATTAATTGAATTAAAATATTATGTAGGGAATGTGTACAATAGAATTAGGTACATTAGAATGCAATCATATTTTTTTCTCAAAAAAAAAAAAAAACCAAAGATCCAAATTGTGAAGTAACTTTGTAGTAACTCTCGACCAATCCTGATGTAGCCCTATTTTAAATTTAATTTTCCTTTATTTTTATAGGTACAGTATACTAACGACTTTTGAGAGTTATCTTATGAGCTACTACGTCCTCCTGTACTCACTTCTCAAAGCACCATTTGCGTCACAGAGTTAGCTGTGAGAACCAGTGGAGTCCATCAGCACATTATCGCGATATTTACAACGTGTAATTAAAATATCAACATTTAAATTACAGGACGGGCACTAATCTTGCTGACAAATTTCAACAATTTGTCTTAAACGTTTTCTAGTTATAGAGACCTACTGCAGTTTTGCCATAAATCGCACTTTCGCTTCTAAAGAGGAGCGTTTAGGTGGACGACCGAAGCAAACGGTAAGACTGATTATTTCGCATAATTTATGGTGTGGAACACCATTTTTAATTAATCCAAGGTTTAGTGCAACTCCGGATGCTAGTTCGACAAATTGTTTCCGATTGGGGCATACTTGGTATAAGATACAAATAATAAGTAGTTCATATAAAAAAGGCGAACTCAAATACGAGTATGTTACTTTTGTTTGTCCCGACTGTGATAAATTTTATTATTCAAGTTATATTATATTTATACATAGTACCTATATTTTATTATTTAATTTTAAGTAGTATCGAACAAGAAATTTTTCATGGTGCACTCAACATTGTTCAAATATAATTCTAGGTTCCAGAATTATTTTCCTCTTTTCAGTTATTTCTGCTGTTGGAATTTTTGTATTTTTTTAATAATTTATATTTCAAACTTTTTAGTTGGTAAATGTATTTCATAAAAAAATTGTTTCAGCTCAGTTTCAGTATCTATTATAAAATAATAAGTAAATAAGGTGTAGGGACAAGGAATAGATTTAACTATAGATTTAATTGTCATGAAGGTTCAACGTCTAAACTACCAGACCGATTTGAATGTATGATTTGGTAAAAAAGTAGCTTGAAACGCAGGAATAATAATAATATTATACGAGGGCAGTTTGATAAGTCAGTGGCTTTTTGAATTTCCTGCGCAGTAATTTTAAATGCAACACTGCTCCCGTCAGTTACTATCCTTTAATAGACTACTGTCAAATTTTGAGCAAGCTGCGTCATTTAGTTCGTGTTTGACAGCCATTGAATGCAGAAAACCTCGTGAATTTTAACAAAAATTGGAAAAAAGCGAATTTCGTGTACTGATTAAGCATTATGTGTAGCCATCGTGGAAAAAATCCATAAAATAGGCTACGAACGTTACTCCATTCAGCATATTCTCCAGATTTAGCCCCCTGCGATTATTTCCTTTATCCAAACCTGAAAAAACGGGTGTGCGGTAAGAGATTTGGGTCGAATGAAGAGGTCATCACTGGTACAAACGTCTACTCTGAGGCCCTCGAGAAAATCTATTATTTGGAAGGAATAAAAAAAATTGGAAAAAACGCTGGCCAAAATGTATAGAACTAAATGGAGACTATGTTAAGAAATAAAACGTTTTTTTGACGACAAAAATATATGTTATTCAAAAAGTCGATTATATTATATGTGAAAACGGAAATCGTTAACAACAGCTACTACCATAACGTGGTATTTCGTTTGAAAATATACAATTTATTGAATAAATTTATAACATATACACATAAATGTATATTGAACTCATTTCAGTAAGACCTTTCATTTGATACCCATATTGGTGCGTTTGAAAATATAAAATAATACGCATGCAACAAAAATTGCGGCTACATTTATTTGTACCAAAAATTATTTAGTCCATAACACTCTTACGACTAAATTTAACAACACTTCATTTATTCAATTTCATCAAGCAGTTTAAGATACAGGATGCGATTTTTACCCTGCTTCTTGGGTATCGAATAACGAATTCATGAAATTTAATTCATGTATTCTAATACATACTATATTGTGAAGACTAATTGTGCCATTATAACTAGGTACGAGTTTAGTTTTCTCTAGTTTATATTTGTTGGGATCAGTTTTAGTAATAACTTCAAAAAGAGATCATTGCATCGTATGTATTTAGTAAAATTTAATCAACTAAATCGAATGGACAAAGCGAATTTCGAAATAAATAAAAAGAAATTTATGTTAGAAATAAGTAAAAAAGTTAGGAATACATAAGTTTAAAAATAATTTTAGAGAAAGGATGACATGTCCCATTATATTTTATTTTATATAAAAAGCATTCCCGGTAAGTTGTTATTGTGCAAACGCCACGAAAGTACTGCTACAAGTCTTGTGAATAACTAAATCTATTTATCATCACTTTTAAATAAGTAAAAAATGCTTCGCTTTCCTCCTCTCTCGTCTTGAGAAGAAGTTCTTCTAGAATTAGTTATAACATTGCTTTCTAGACCTGATTTGTTCTACTATAATACATACACCAGAAAAATTATTATTTATATATCTAAAAATTACAATTTGCAAACCTTACCGAGGATTAAATACTCTAAAACTTTCAATAATAATCTAACGAAGTGATTTTCACGATGTTACTCAAAGCTACTGAGTATAATTGCATTACATAAATTTTTCATTTTTTGTTGGACATATGGACACATTTGTCCGAGATGTGTCTGATCGACGACAGAAAGGAAAATACCGTCGGATTCAGGAACTTAGTATAATTTGAATTTTGAAAAAAAAATAATCAATTTTCCACCAAAGTAACCCGGTACTAACACGTTCAAAGTCTGATATTTCAAAAACTGGTAACAACTATTGTAACCGATTGATTGCTTTCAAACTTTATCGCTATAATATAAATATAATCGCTAAGATATTTTTCCTCGTGAAATTTTTCAGATTATGGAAATTATTTGTACTTGTCCTTATTCTTCTTGTTGAATTCTTCAAAAATGAATCTTTCAATATTTTATATTTTTTTTATTTTTATTAGTTTTCTAAAATATGATGTTTATATTTGCATGTCTATTTGAAATTAACATCTGGTTTTAAACGGACAAGTTTTTACAGGCTTTATGAGATTTAAGGAAAAAGGATTCTAATCCTAGTTTATGACCAACAACACTTAGGACATGAAGGGAGTCCTTTCATTTTATAGTTTTATCACTATCTATATTTTTCTTAGACCATCTGTTGATTTGTTTAAACTTTTAAAGAAAGGGTCTAGGATCTCACGGTTTAAAAATTGTTTGAGTCAGGATAAGAGTTTAGTTGAGAGACGATTCACTCAGCAATTCCTTTAAATAAAGAATAACAGTTGAATGATAAATTAAATTGAAGCATTTATTTATGATTACCTATACTTAACCTCCAACACTTCTTTTCCACGGTTGCTATACGGCAGTGATGAGCACGTATTTAAACTTAAATTCAGATCTTAAAGATATCCCTCCGATGCAGCTCAACACAGAAGAGCAACTAGCTATTCATACGTTAGAGCACAGTCCGAATCGTCTGCACTTATCCGGAAGATTAGCCTCAATTCGCAGAAGTTTTTGAATGAATGGGAATCCATTTCCGCCTCGTTCGCATAGTGCGTACAATTCTAGATTATTTTGCTCCTGTTAGTATAGTATGCGGGAGTATCTGGCCGAACGGGGATGACGACAACTGCTTCCTTGCGTCTACAGACGTCGATTCGGCGGGGACAATTCACGTTTTGACTGTGATTCCCATTGTAATTCCACAGTCTGTGTGAAACTTCTCTGGCAGTCCGCGAATCGAAGGGACTGGGAGCTCTTGTCCTCTTGTGCAACGATACGAGCGTCATCAACTTCTCGAGGGAAGCCCAACAACCAGGTTGCACTGGGAAAAATGATGGCATAAAAAGCGGTTGGGGCTCACGTCTTCCATAAAAGTATGTGAGACGCAGATTAGGAGGAAGCAGGGCCCAGGAGTTCGAGACGAGTGCAATTCAGGCGCCGCATTTCTGCTGAGCACGGGACATGAGACGTAAACAACCTCAGCGGGATTCTGGAAAAAAGTATTATACAACGCAAGGGGGGACCTGTCGTTCCAGGACACTGTTCTGGTTAGGACTACGTGATCTGCCGGTTACGATGCCTCTCCTGGTGTTTGATGTATCTACTCCCACAGGAAATCCAGGTGAGGACAACAACTGCACGGGGGGGCTTTAGAGGGCTTCCATTCTTCGCGCCGAAACAAACGCAGTAAATTAAGAACAATTGCACCCCGGCGAAGAATGAATGGGACGGTGTCACACTGATGGCCATTGTTGGCACACTCAAGATTTTCCGGTGATTTATGGCATTTTAGTCGAGAGTTGACTACATCACTTTGCAGGTATCTGGTCGAGGTGACCTCCGCAATCTGCAACACCGGGCAGGTCAATTAAACCCAGATTTGCATAATACGACATACCAGCTCCCAGGGATTGATTGGCTTGTAATCACCTCTCGTGCATAGTCTGCGCGTAATTGGCCCTCCTTGGGTGCCTACTTTTGGTCAAATCTGCACCATCAGATCCCGTCTGAATTCCTGTGACATGGAAATCGTGTCCGCCAAAAACATTCGTCTTTCTGATGGCGCTGATGCCGATATGTTGGCACAACAAACTCGTCAAAATTTTTCCGTCACAGTCCATCAAGCTTCTATCAGCCTCTGATTGACAGCTGAATGCAAATGTTTCGGCGACATTTTCCATATTTGAACGCGCCTGTTATAATACCGCGAAAATATACGTTTGCGTGCAATTTTACCGCGCGACCGCCAACAGACGGGGAGTCGTTCACGCGCAACGAAAGCGGCTACCGAGTGAAATGTTGTTAAATGTCGCTCTTGTACGACATGCTATTTTGCGGCGATTAACCTGCTCCGCGGTCGAATTAACCTGTTCTGTCGCGGGATGGGAATTTTGTGTAATTGGACTGATCACCTTTTTTGGACTTGTTCCTGATGGCGTTTTACGTAAAACGTACAGAGCCGTTTTTTAGATATCTTATCGGACACCTCATTCTCGTTAAAAATTCGAAAAATTAGATTATCCGTCCTTATAATTCCTAGCCGCTATTGATATGGTCCACACTTAGGGTAGACCGAGGCGAATCGGATCACAGGGCGAATCGGATCAAAATAAGAAATCTGTTGATAATTCAAATATCGCATTAACATAGAACGCACTCAACCGGCGTTTTGCGTCTCTCCTCTCACCCCGCACCTCCCGACAGGGCAGTATTTCGATCGCGCTTGTGAATCAGTGGCGACGCCGCTCGTTAGCGACTCGGTCGTTTGTGTGTGTCGCAATTTTGGCGCTCATCTAAGGTACGTACTTACGATTTCTTTGTGTCATATTACAGATTTGTGTTAAAACTCAACTACATTGGTTTATATTGTTAAGCAAGGTGTCTATATTAGAGAACCAATTCGCTTTTAAGTATGATCTTAGAGGTTAACGTCTAAAATATTTATTTCAAAAGTCTTGATTATGGGGCTAATCGGATCATATCGTCAGGGGCGAATTGGATCACACTTTTAAACTGATTTATTACATGTTTGAGGTTATTGATTCATATTTATTTCATTGTAGATGGTTCGCACGTACAAAAGAAAGACTGATGCCGGAGAATGGTCTCAAGAAAAAATGAAAGAGGCTGTAAATAAAGTTCAGAACAAAGAGTTGACCTTACGTAAGGCTGCTGAGAATGCCTGCAATGCCTGCGAAGAATGGTGCCACGAAACATGTGCTAATATGGGGGGGAAAAAAGGACCATATATATGTGAATTATGTGCCAATAATTAAAATTGATCTCATTATTAATTTTTTACTGATTCCAAAGCTATAGTGTTAAGAAACTTAAAATTTTGTTACATGTTGTGTACGATCCGATTCACCCCAAAAATTGGGGCGATTCGGATATTTTTCTTTTTTCAGTTTTTAAGAGCTAATGAAGCGAATATATGTATGATTTAAGTTTTCCAATGTTTATTTCATAGCTGATTGTTACTTCTTTCGTTTTCAACAATAAAAATAACATTATATAACACTTTAGTATGATTTACTTAACCTCAAAGAAAAAGTGATCCGATTCGCCTCGGTCTACCCTAAGTATAATTAAGTAAATAATACTATATTACTGTCGATATTAGTGTTCCGGATTAAAGTTAACTTTAAAAAGCAAGATATTTACTTAATTATCTTATAGTGATGAGCATAATCAAACTTGGACTCGGTCTTGCAGAAGGCCCTGACCGAGACCTATGTATATCAAAACCATACCAGCAATAAGACTAAACCTAAGACCAAGACTGGACTTGCAAGATCGACACCAATATTAAAACCGATCGAGACTTGAACGAGAATAGAAGAAACCCGTATGCCAAGCTTTTCAAAACAATATGATACACGTAGCTAAAAATGCAAACATTTCCACTTTTAATTTTACATTGGATTGAAACCATTTATTAAGACAAAAATAATGAACAATTGAAAAAAGAACAGCCTCATTCGTTTCTACATGGTGGCCCATTTAAAAATTGGATTTTTTTTTTGTTATAAAGAAAAACGACTCTATATTTTTCAATGGTTGAACATTTATTTGAAAAGTTGTTTTAGTAGCACATTCGGTCCACCCAATTTTTGAGTACATTTTCGATTATTTCGGACCTTATGTCAGCAATAGCAGATTGAATCTCATACTTGAGGTCTTGAATTGTTCTGGTTTGTAGGCGTAACATTTATCTTTCACCGCTCCTCAAACATAATAATCCAACGGCGTCCAATTGCAGCTTCTAGCTGGCCAAATCACATCACCATTTTTGCTAATCATGCGATATCCGAAGATAGGGCGCAAAAGATCGATTGTGGCGTTCGCTGTATACCACGTAGCGTCGTCCTGTTGAAACCAAATATCGTCCAAGCTTTTGGCTTCAATTTCCCCGGAAAATCAATCGGCCAACATTGCGCGGTAGCGTTCGCCATTGATGGTTACAGCGGCTCCGTTTTTATTTTCGAAAAAAATGGGCCGATGATGCCGCCGGACCAAAATCCGCACCAAACAGTCACTCGTTGTGGATGCATTGGCTTTTCCACGATGACGTGCAGGTTTTCTGTGCCGCAGATGTGACAGTTTTGCTTATTAACATAACCACCGAGGTGGAAATTAGCTTCGTCCGAGAAGATTATTTTTCGGTAAAATTCGCCATCTTGGGTTAAACGATCTTCCGCCCAATTTGCGAACCGTAGACGGTTCGTATGGTCAACCGGCTTTGGCTGCTGTACCAATTGAACTTTATATGGTTTCATGGCAAGGTGTTTATGCAAAATTCGTATTAAAGAAGTGCGTGTAACGTCCAATTGTTGAGAACGAAGACGAGTTGATGTTGATGGTTGCTTATGCACATTTTGAGCAACAGCAGCAATGTTTTCGATTGAGCGCACTAGACGAGTACGTACATGGGTTGGTTTATCCATAAACATTCCAGTTGCACGAGCTCGCTTCACGAATTGATCCACAAATTGGGTTTTTGGAAGTTTTATTTTTGTCAAATGTTTTTCAAATTTCTCACAGTTTGAGTAGAAGTCTCATCACTTTGGAGTTTTTAATATTTCCCAACTTTCAAGCGAATACCGTCCCATTTCGTAAATGTTAAACCTTAAACTATTATAAATTTCTGTGAAGTCGAGAATGACATACATATCAATCAACTAAACTTTAAATTACTGGTAGTTCAAATTCGAAACACTAGATGTAATAATAATAAATATTATATATTATAAAATATCACTAATATTTCGTCATTTTGCTGCTTTTGTAAAATTGATTGCACCAGAGTAATGGATTTTACTACATAATTTTTCAGTGACTAAAAGGAGAACATGCATTTGCATATGAAAGAATATTTATATGTTTTTCGATCTTGTTTTATTACTTTAATTATGATTTTGGCCTTGAAAGTATCTTGTTAAATATTTTCTTACTGATGTCAGATTGTAAATACATAATTTGTACTTTTGAAGATAAGGTCCAGGTTTAATTTTAACTTTAAGTCTTTTCGTTTAGAAAAATATTTACCACTGTACCCCGGTACTTTTAATTTTAATGGTTCCGCTCCCCTAACTTTATAATTTTGTTTTCCATATTGATATTGTGTATGGTATGTAGAAAATCCAAAGATTTTGCATTCTGTCTTGAAATGTTCGGAAGCAAAGACAGACTGCGTGCAATAAAATCTTTCAATTATTATGAGAACAATAGTTTTTGCTTCTTTCTATAGTGATTTACTGGGCCGATCGAAATCAATAAATTACGATCATCTTCTTCGCGAGATCTACGCAAATTTCACGAGATCTTCTGAAACAGCTCACTGAATCTGGTCATTTAGGAGTCGTGCAGCGACAGAAGCTGGTGCTTGGCACGGCATGAATCGATCGCTTTCAGCTCCATTAATTACGCGAGCTGTATTTGTCGTGTCGTTGCATCCTCGTGGACGACTCACACGGCTCCAGGTCAGCCGCAAAATTAGATTTTCCTGCTTTGAGCGTAGGACGAGCTTGAAAATTTCCTGAGAACACAAGCGATTAGCCCATCGGAGGCGCTCGAATAAATCCGCTAACAGGCATTGCGGGAAGTAGCGTCTCGGCCACATTTTATCGGAAACGGCACTGCATCATGCAACGGAGCATTGTTTGAAAATTGCCATCATTCGTCGTCGCATCGCATTGGGAATATGTCGCCCATCCGAGTAAAATCGTCCACCGACTGTCGGGCGCACATTGCGAATTCCGATTAGCGCTCCGATGGATCTTTTTATTATTTCTACCGCTTAGAGGGATAATCCATACTGCGGTTGCGGTGCGCTGATGCAACCTAGGTAATGTCTGAATTAGCTGAAACGAGCGCAGTTATGGCAACCAGTCGCCATTGTGTGTCATCTTTTGGAAAATATTTTACGGCTGCGGGCGAAATCGTCCAAATATTCAGAATGGTAGGAACGTGTAATGATAGGATATCAAAAGGTTGGTTAAGAGCAGGATTATTTAATTATATATCTAAACTTCCCGGGAATAGGTATAAAAGCTAAATAATATATGCATATATGATAAATGATAATAATTAGACTAATAATGAATACAATAGCACAAGAGCAGAAATAAAACGGGTAATGCTCTATGCCACACCAGTTACGCAAAGATTGAATAGGAAAATAAAGACTAGATTCTACATACTTACCCCATCTTACTGCTTCGGGTTATTCTACACGAAAATTTAATTCTTATTATAATTAAATATTTCTTTCGGTTTTAGAATAGTGAGAAATTGTGTTTACAAAATCGTAATACTAGTGTATCATGCTCAATATTTTGGTTATTTGTCTTCAAGCTACTAGGAACATATTTTAGTTCCTGTTATAGCAATTAATCGCTGAGATTTACCTCAGTGCTTTATTTCAAAGCACTTAAAGTGTCGACATCAACCATTTGATTAACAATGTATCGATTTTAAAACACTTTAAAATGTTATCGTGCCCCACCCAAAGGGTAATATGGCTTACACCTAAGGGCAAGGTGCTGTTTAGTATTACAATTTTGTAAACACAATTTCTCAGTATTCTATAACCGAACCGACATTACATTAAAACACTTTAAGCGTTTTGAAATGAAATACTAAGATTTGTAGTGATAAGAAGACTGATAATCGAAGGTTTGATCTATTAGTTATTAATTTCCTATACGCTATACAACGAAGGTTTATTAACCATGAAACCTTAAGTAGCGCACCTTGGCCCACTTTCCCCTACTTATTGTAAATTTTGCTTGATTCGACGCAAATTTCTTGCTGATGTTATTTGTTTCCCTCCTACAGAAAAGTTTTGAATCTTGCAGTGACTTTAAAAAGATATGATATAATGATTTAAACAAACAAATTATTTTTCTCAAAAACTAAAAGTGTTCAGCTAAAGGTTAAATGTAAACAAAAAATTGTATGACAGGGGAGGGCACAATCTCAACCGTTTGGGAGGTACAAGATGATGAGTAAATTCCAATTTTCTATGGTATGCACATAAATATTTTATTTTTGTCTTTTGATCAGCTCAACGCAGTTTCATCCAACTCCAATAGCCAGAAATTTACTATGCCAATGTCTTTTCAAAAATGTTAACAATATTGGCCTACCACCACCCACTGTAGGTACACTCACTTCCAAAATTTGAAAATATGTTTATCATTTTCTTAAAATTCAGCTTTTCCTTACATTTTTTCCCTTGTTTTACTGTTGAGTTGATCAAAAGATATAAATAAAAAAGTATGTGCCTGCAATGGAAAATTAGTCCATCACCTGCCATACAATTTTTTGTTTGTCTAGGTCAGATCTTTCAACTTACTCATTTTGGCGTTCCCATTAAAAACACGTTGTATACTCGTATTCTTATAGTTTTTACGAATTTTATGTACTATGGATGGGGGCCTACGGTAGATCAGTTGTTAACGCGCTGGCTTATCGTCCAAGAGGTTGTGGGTTCGAATCCCACGATATTCTACTCTACGAACACATTGGGTCAATGAGTGCAATGGACAAAAATGTCTGAGCGCTCGAGGCTACACGTCTCGCCCACTCCAATAATAATAATAATAATAATTTACTATGCATTATCTTTTTGGAAAGTTTTCATCGAAATGTTACTCCTGTTCTATAAATATTGTGTAGAAATATTTATAGATACTTGGACTTTAAGAAAGAGAACGAATGCGATATTACATCTATTCCTTTAATGAAATGTCTAATTCTTAAAATTATATCGAATAGTGGGAAGCCCAAATTCCTCTTTCCTACACTTCAGTCTTCATTTCGAATCATATAAATTATAAGTCTAATTGCAAGCCACAAGTCTTCTTTGCGAAAAAATAAATAAATAATCGCGGATTTCGTTCAGTCATAATTACGACAAAACATTTATTAATATAAGAATTTATTTAATTTTACATTTTTTAATATTGTAAGTAATTGTAAGTAATCGTTATATCTTATTTACTTTACCAATTGTATCTATGCAGAATTTAAATTAGAGCGTACTCGTATGAATTTAACACACTTGCACTTATAACATTCGAATGCCGATTGTTACGCTTGATTACATATTAAAATGACAAAAAGAACTAGGCATATCATATATGTACTTAGCATATTTTGATAGATAAGACTAAAAAATAATTTCTAGTAATTTTGAGACCGTAAAGCTTTTGCTAATTTAATATGAAATTAAATTTTGCAGCTGATCTGAAACTCAAAGATATGAACTTTGGTGAGTAATTTGAGCTCTTTAAAATTTCCTACTTTTGTCCGCTTAGAGATACATATAAAGGAAAATGTTTGCAAGTTTAAAAATAAGCTAAAACACAAAATTGATTAAATGTAACAAGTAGAGTTTCAGAAAAGACTCATATATGTTTTAAAATGTTGACACCTTTAATATTTGAAACCAATCCATATAAAAAGGATAAGGTCACTGCCGTTTATTTACGACCAATCAAAGTAGAAAACCAAAAAGCATATGATCTCTTAGACATACAAATTGGTCTGTCCCAAATCAAACGATTTTGCAGACATTTATGCCTCCTGACAAGATGATCACGTATTATCACACTTTTGCATAAATGCCCGAAGGGGCGCTACTCCTGCGGCCGGGCCTGTGAAGAAGTGCTTGGAGTCTATAAGCCAAGATTCTCAGAAGACAGGAAGTCCATTCAATCCGGGCAGCTCAAGACCGCTTAATTTTGAGCAACTTCGTTGCATGCTGTTAACAATCGCCCAATGGATATTCGTGCAAAAACAAGTAGCTGCCCCGGATTAAGTACGATCCATCAATGAAAATGAATCTAACCAAATTACATAGCCATGCCCGGCGGCAATTAACTTACCCGAACGCGACCGGTACGGCCTGGGAGAAGAGTTTGCTGGGGTCCAGTCGGAGGAGCGGGCGTATATAGGCAGAAACGAGATTGCACTGCCTAATTAGGCGGTGCATTTACATTTAATTGACAGTCATTGTCTGGCGCCGAAACACTTGCATCGACTGCGGAAATAGCTAGCAGAAGCCCGGTAGAGCACAATCACGGTCGGCGCGCATCTGATCAAATTTAGGCAGCCCACGCACCGAGAATCCTCAAGAAGTCGAGGCTACCGCTAACGCAAAACCGCTTGCGTGAGACGTCCAACGTTTGCGTCAGGGGACGTCTTAGGTGCTTAAATTCTTAATAGCTTGCTCGGGATCTTGCTGAATTAATTGGACGTTTTGTGATTCGCACATTTACGAGGTCCCAAGATTGACAGTGTTTCACACAGTTTTCACAAGTGTTCTCATTTGAACCCATAGGCTTTTAAGCGCCCTTCAATCGATTTGCATCGAATAGTTAGTTATTCGTTGCCAGTTGTAGAGACAACTTCAGGCAAACATCTTGCAACAATCACTTGATTAGCAGCATTCGACAATTCTGTAGACTTTCTAAAGATTTTCTGGGAGTTACTAGCAATCTCGGCGGTATTCAGTGATTTTTCAAATCTAAGAGCATAAAATGTATCAGGCCAAGTCCTCAGAAACTAACCGCGCATTGTGCAATACTTTTACACGAAAACATTTTCAAGCCCTTTTGGACCCCTCTCTATCTTCGAGGATAATTGCGTTACAGTACTATGTACATTTTGTCAGAAGGTTTAGGATTACCGAGATTACCGAGGTGGAATAGTTTCCAAGAGTCGAGTATCTAGAAATCACTATTTTAGATACGCGTATCTCCATTCACTGTCTGATAGGTCATTATCAATTTAGAATACTTCCAATTGAGCTGGATCTTTGAAAATTAAAACATAGTTTAGATTAGATTAATATATTTAATTTATGAAAGCAAATGCTAAGCAAAAAGCCGTGCAGTTATTATAAATATAATAGATATACGTGTTATATAAAACCTGACCATAAATTAATCGAATCGCACCATGTTATATCAGTAAGAACAATTTTAGAACTATTCCTGGTCTTTCTACATAAAATAAAAGAAATTCTGAATTTTACTAATTCTAAAAATAAAGAGTTCTTTCATAAAAAATTTATTTTTGTTTGAAATGTAAGTATAATCCACTCAAGTGAAATTTCTATTATCAGAAGAAGGACTTGACTAACCCGGTGATTGTTAATCTACAAATTTAGAAAAGTTCCCAAATCTAATATAAAAGTTTTCTGTCAAATTAGTTATTTTAGCGTTTTTCAAAAACAAAACGGTATCCTAATTAATTAAGTCATATCATATTTATCCTAAGTCGAACATAGAACAACTCATTAAATATTTATTAATAAGAATGGTACTTTCCTTGGAGATCACGGTCATCTTAAATGTAGGTAAAGTTATGTAAATATAAGATAGAAAGTATAATTTAAAAGAAAAAAAACTAGGAAATCATGTGTTTTAAGTACAAACAAATATATTTCTTTACATTGTCCACACTAGCACATGGATGGTATAATTTAATTTTTTTAATTATTTTCTTCTCACGGAAGACAGCTGGTTTTTGTTTACTCTAATTGTAAGTACAGTTTACTTATACTTTGTTATTACTGGAATATGACTTTAGCTGGTGGTCATTACATATTGACTAAGCTACCAATACCCAAAAGATAATGGTCGAAACGCCTATTTATGGTATGTATATCACAGTATAATGAAACAATTGCTACCATATATCTATATTGCATCCCTACTCAAAAACTACCATAGCTCAAAAACAACATACAAATTCGGTTTTTCCTGTGATCCTCTTATTTATATACCATACAATACTTATTTAGCTGGCTAAGCGGTTTGGCTGTGATATAATTACGCCAGTTTGAGGTTGTAGGTTCGATTCTTATATGGAAGCCCTAATTAAAAAGTAAAAGTAGTAAAAGCTACAAATAATAATCCAATAAAAACCCCAAAAAGTAATAAAGATGATATATGGTAATATGGGCTTAGTTCCTAGTTCAACTTTTAAAAAAAACAATACTTATTTAAATGAAATTTGCTATACGGACGGAAGTTAATTTTTGAATGCATTTCAAATTCGTTGAAGTTTTTGGTTCCAAGAATACGAGAATTAGTTGAATAATAAGGTATATGGACTTCTATCTAAGTTCGAGGGTTAAAATGGACATTTCAAAAAGTTGCAAACAGTGGCATGGAGTATTGTCTTGTCGTAAAATAATGAGTATATCTTGATACGTACTATAAAAATTTTAATATAGAATCTTATTATGTGCGCGCCCAACATAATCTGGGTCGCTTTTTCATTTTTAATTGTTTAGACTAAAAAATTTAGACTGGTAATATTTTCACATAATAGATTTAGATTATGTCCTGCTTCGATTGTAAGGTGCGGATGGTATCATACCATAAATGAGTAGTTTGGGTTTATATTTTTGCATTCATAGCACCTTTGCCTTTCGATCCCACCTGGATGCGATTAATTCAGCTCAAATCTGGAATCGAGCTAAATCATAGTCAGCTCGGCCACCCCCATCACATAATTCATGACCCAATCAACAGTTTATCAGCCCCCAGAAAGCGGCTGGTCCCGGCGGAAATTAAATCGGCGGAATTTATCTAGCGGACGCATGAATTATGAGCTGCCTTCAAATCGCATCGCAACGTAACCGGGGAGGGTTTGTCGTTTCGACGATCCTCGCCTTGGGATTTCGGATTCAGGCTTGCAGCGCATTGATTTCGTCATAATCGGCAATTAAAACGCCTTCATCGCCTAACGGTGCACACGCTGTTATAGGGCAGCGATGCCATTTCCACAACTAAGGAGGAGGCTGAATCCACTTTGAATCACTGCAAGGTTTGTTCCCAGCGTTGGAGTGAAATGAGTTTGTCACGGTGCCACCCACATGTTCGGGACTTTGGCTCCGTGAAAACATTTTCTCTGGCGGTCCTTGCGTTATTTTGAGTGTGGAAAATCTGTCATATGGCGGGAGCGCTGAGGACCGGAACTCACATAGATTCACGAGCGTGGCGGCAACTCGCGGAGTCGCAATCAGGCACCTCTTGCGGTACCTGGACTCCTTCGGCTCACCTTTGGTTTATGTAAATATTGCGGTCTTCAGTCCGCTTTGAAGTTTTCATTGCTTTTAATGTCGTGCTGACGCGACGCCGCCTCCTGTCACAGCGACCGAATGATTCCCAGGCTCCGTGGTTTGGCCGCGATTTGCATACTCGCCCGAGCCGCGATCCGCGATTCCAAGCGGGAATCAGTTGGATGCGGCTGCAAGACGCCACAATTTTTGTGGGTTTCAATTTTTCTGGTGTCAAAGTGGAAATGTAAAAGAATGTTACATAGTCGCGATCGTGTCACAGGTTATTAATGGGAAGAACCTTTCGGGAGGAATTTGGGACCATACGGGGACAAATTATGAAAATGCCATCGTTATAGATTAGTGCCACTGACGCAATTCAATTACATGAGATGAAAGCCCCTCATAAATTTTACATAATTCATTTCATAAAATTATTCTCACTATATCTATTATTATATTTTCGTTTATCGGAACAAATATATTTATACATTAGATATTTACTTTATATGTACTAATCCCTACATAGGTGTACCTATAGGGTACTAGGTAGAATATATGTATAAGAGTACTAGTTAAAGTAGGATTTATTATTCATGGATATTAAATATAAAGGAACAAATAAAATCTAATCGTTTATAACTTATCCTATTTACACTACACCATATAAAACTAAAGGTACCAAGCTATAATAATAATTATTATTATTTAATTATGGTCACTCCGAACCCTTCACTAGAATGCTGCGCAAGGCCAACAGCTCTACTGTTTTCGACTTCCATATGGACAAAACATCCCTCAAGTATGCTCTTTATTCACCGAACCCACGCCCAAACTAACCTTTCCTGCATCCCCCCTAATATTTGTCTGTTTTCGTTGCTTAGTTTAGTCTAGTTTTAGTTTTAGTTTTTAATCACATACTGTAGCTTGCATTAAGCGAACTGAATAAATAAATAAGTTAGATGAAGTTTCCGAATAACCCGAGCATCATTTTCTTAAGATTATAATTAGATCCGGATCTGGCTATCTTTAGTACTAATGCGGGAAGAAGTATGCCCTGATTTGGAATGTAAAACCTAAAACCTTACGGACAGGATCTGGAGCTGTGAAACTTGTGGCGTTTTTCCTTATCTTTTTTCGACATTGATTCCTTTTGCCTGGCCTTGCAGATTTTGCTAAAAGTAGATAGTAAAAAAGGGCTCACGTGTAAGAAAAAGACAAAAATTTAGAAGAATACAGTACGAAAATTGAAGGCACGTTTCGCCTAGCAGAGCAATGCACACGTTCGAAGACTTTATCGCGCCTTTTAAAATGCGTAATGAAAAAATGTAAACAACCCGCATCCGTATATGCATACAGTGCGGCAGGAACTTTATCGCGCTTTTAAAAAGGTGTGAAAATAACGCTGTACATTATTGTATATTAACTACAGTATATATTTCAAATTGTAAATAGAGTACCACTACACAATACACTAAAAAGTTGCTAGTATTTGTATTTACTTAGCGCCTTTAACCTCATATTTGACATTTAAACGCAATCTTGACTTGTTGGCATAGACTAACGTAACCTTATAAAAATGAATCCAACGGTGTTAAATCGTATGAGCGAGGCTACTATTCGACCGGACCATTCCTCGAGATTATACGGTTACCGAACTTCAATAGATCAATTGTTTGACCAGCTGTGTGCCATGTGGTACCATTTTGTTGAAAGCACATATCACTGATGTTAAATTCATCCAATTCTGGCAAAAATAGTCTCCCAATATGGTACGATAATAAACTCCACTGACCGCAACATGGCAATATTTTTCATCGACGAAAAAATATGGTCCAAAGACATCTGCTGCATTTAATTCACACCACACGGTTACTTTGGGTTGTAATGGAGTATTTTGAAATACATTCGGGTTTTGTTGCTATCCAGTAATGCATATTTTAATTATTGGAAGCTATTAAAACAAAAATGAACTTCATCGCTGAAGATGATTTTTCGATGAAATTCAGAATTTTCTTCAAACTTTAACAGAGGCTAATCGGAGAAGTTTCAGCGCTTCAAATGATCGAGAGGCTTTATTTCTTGAGTTAATTTGATCTTGTAAGACCAATAAGTTAAGATTTTTACGCAAAATTCGCCACAAAGTGGTTTGAGAGATTCCTAAATTCCTGTGAAAGGCGATTGATTTGGCTCATTTCGAACTGAAGCACTTACGACTGAAATATTTTCGGTACTTTGATTGGTGCGTTGTCTGACTAGCACAGGAACATCCAATAATGAATTTTTTGTCTCGAATTTATCCACTATAGCACGCCCAGCCTGTCTGGTGGTAGGATTATTACAACCAAAAATTCTAGTAAGCGCTCTGAAAATTGCGAACACCGACTCAGATTTGCGGTAGTAAATTTCAATAATTTTCAAACGTTGCTCGTTCGTGAACTTCACTATAATGTTAATGTTAACCTTGACTCTCGTTTTAACTTTAACAAATCATAAAAAATGTTCAAGGAGGCGTTAGTATTAAAATACAAAATTTTTTTGTCCCTATTGGAAAACCTTTTACTTTCAAAATTTGAAAAACATCACACAACGGTTCACATCTAAAATGTTTTTTCCCTCTTCTTATTAATTAAGTTAATTTTTTTATTAATTAAATTAATACTTTATTATAAAAATGCCTAAGTAAAAAAGAGCCAAAAAGCACTTCAGATGTATACCGTGATAGCAAAACGACCTAATTTGAGTATTTAAAAATATTATATATATTTAAAAGTATAGGGTGTTTCAAATTGAGCGGTATTTTTAAGAATAAATAAAACACATAATTTGCATTCATTTTCAAACACATTTTGTTGGTAATTGAAGTATCAATTAAGACATTTATATGCGAAAAATAATATCTGCAAAAGGACTCCTCTTGCAGCTCCACAGACGTTCATTCTGTTGTTAAAATTTTCAACGACATTTTGACATAATTGAAGCTCTATCTCACCAATGACACGAATAATTTCATTTTTAAAGCAGGAATTGATTGTGGATTGTTTTTATAAACCTGACTTTTCATATAACCCAAAGAAAATAGTCTAACGGTGTCAAATCACATGATTAACATCACCGTTTCTTGAGATTACACGTCTAGGAAAATTGTTCTCTCAATAAATCAATTATTTCTTATACAAAGTGAGGTGTAGCTCCATCCTGTTGTAACCAAATATCCTCTAGACCGATATTCATTAATTCAGGCCACAAAAATTCGGCTATCATCTGCCGATATCGATCACCATTGACAGTTACAGCTTCACCAGCAGTATTTTTGAAGAAGTAAGGTCCAATTATACCAACGACCGCTATGACTGTGTTTTTCACGTATGTGTGTGTTATGTAAACCATAAAATTCACACTTTTCACAGAATGCTGATTTTCATGAAATAATTCAATAGTTTGAACGCGTTGTTGTGTCGTGTACGAATCCATTTTATATAAATGTCATACATAACATTTCTTGTCAAAATACCCAGACGAATTCAGTGTGCCATCTATATTTCATTTATTCTTATAAAAAAAAACGCGCTATTTGAAACACCCTATATAATAAATAGTAATTACGATACACCAAGTAAAATGGAGTAATTTGGCTAATTAAAAGATATACCCGAGTAAAAATCGTCAGCACAAAAGGAGCACCGAAAGACCACCCAACGTTTAATTACCACCAATATACAATCCAAATAGACTCGATTTTCTTTTGGAAAATTAGGATCACTGATATACCACCAAATAAGGGACAGATATCAATTGAAAACTCTAATAGTCGATGGAAGCTCCAAAACACCACCAGAACATGATTTCAACCTTATTCAGCACCAACCTTACTTATTAAATTTATATCTGGACGAATTAACATACGTCTAGTTGTCAAATGGTGGTATTTTAGTGTAGTAAACGGTGCTATGTTGGTGCTCATTTGGTATGGAATTTTTTGACGATAGTAGTCATTTGGTGGTGATTCGGTGTTGAAGCTGGTGCTCTATTAGTTGTTGTAAAGAAGTGGATTAACTATTTTGTTCGCTAAAAGGGCTTACTTTGGTGTTATTTTAGTTTAATTTGAAGTGTCGATTTAGTTGTTATTCAGTGTATAGGAAATTCAATGCACAATTTTTACTCGGGTAGTGGCGCGTTTTTGAACTTAATTGCTTTCCGTAAACATTTTGATAGAATGTAAAATCCATATTAAAAAACTATAATTTATTTTTTAAAAGCGTGTGGATTTACAAGCATCCCAGATGTGTGCAGCGCCATAAAGCATACATTTAAATTAAATTTCGGTTACAAGTCGGAATGTGAAGTTTAAATGAAAGCTCTCAATCGAGCAAGAGCAAGTAAACGGTATGTAAAGAGAACGTGTTTCTCTGAAAATTCAATTGAAGCTCATGAAGAGGAAGATTTGTTTATCAACAAAACAACAGGTGGAACGTGGGTGGACCACCTGTGGAGCGAATTTTTGCATGTAATGCCATTTCCTGGCACATATCAGCTGGACGAACTCCCTTGACATGAAATCGATTTTCCTTCCAGCCCCATATGCTTCAGTGTAGCCGGAGGATGCATCTACGCATATTCCGCCCCTTATCACAGAAAACCCATTCGCTCATCGGACATCTTGGGGAGTGAAATAGTTCCGTCCGATTGTCGCGAAAATAGTTCCTTAAAAATGTTAATCTGAGTGCCAGGTAAACGCGAGATAGTTGAAGTTCATTGTTTTTATTTTTTTTCTTAAGAGTCATAAAAACGGTGTGAAATGTTCAGTCCTAACAGTCCTAATTTTATAGACTAAGTGTGACGGAGCATAGTGAATTTATATAGAGTAAAATCTGGTTTTAAGGAAAAAACAGTGCATTTTCAGTGCAGCTGCAAAAATTAGTGAATCTTTTTATTGATTTCAATTTCTGGAAAAAAACACTAGACGTTAAAATGAAACTTTTCCAATAATACGGCCTTGTTATATTATAACAAATTAAAGAATTTGTTATGCTGTGAACAAACCATTTTTCGAAAAAAATCCATTTACTCAACTAAATTGTCCAGATAATTTTCTAAAATGTTCTGAAAATCCCGTTACGTAATGATTCGAGCGTTTTTCATTCTATACTCCATCTTGCCAAAATCCAGCATCCACCATGTTGCAAAATTCCTGCACATGCGACCTGGATGGACCATAAACAGCTGTGTCTTCAACAGTTGAATAGCCGGTTTTTATTGTTTTGACGGTTAGAAACATGCCATGCGTGCAAAGACACTACAACCACTTGTTGCTTGCTTGTTTTCGCCTAGACACGTCTGTGGAAGCCTTTTGGATCTTGTTTCATTTCATCATCTTCAAATATAATAAAATAAAAATATAATAATCACATTTGATACTATTGTACTATGATTATCTTTGTTAACTCATTAACGTCGAAGCGACCAATTTCAAATTATTGGATGGATAACTCCCTCCCTTCCTTCGACTTTCACCTGAGTAAAAATTCTCTCAGGCACTACCTAATTAGTCTCCCCTAATCTGCCTTGTCCTTTCCCTTTCTCCAGTTTTCCTCCTCTAATTTAGTTTCTTAGATTAGCACTAGTCTTAAGTTTTTTTAATGTACGTAGCTTATGTAGGGTGAGTGCAGCGAAGAACTAGCGAGTTTTTAGGGAGAAAAGTAGTAACACGTCCGTTCGGCTCTAAGGCATTTATTAGAAGAGAGCATTCTATAGAATGGTCTGCTTGACCGGAACACGGTTAAAGAAGACATGTTTGGTGGGAACGTGACCATATAACAATAGACATTGGGCGCAAAACTTCAAATTCAAATTTTAATATGAAAACATCCTACACTTGTATTAAGCGTTAATAAATAAATAAAAGTTTAGTCCTGAATTCATGATATAAGATATTGAGCTGAAACTATGGACCGTATTATTATTATTAAATTTTGTATATGGTAGTAGTATTTTGAGATGCCCGATCAATTGATGGTCAGTTTAACCGTACCCTTACGAAATAAGATATAGCGACGAAAATAGAATAGTTTTTGTTACTAATTTTTCAATAATTAATAATCGACTTCTTTTTACTCCAGTCATTATAATCTTCAAAGAAAGTTTCCTGGGGATAGTTTCAAGCTTGATTCTCCTCGCACTTCCTCAACTGAAATTTTTTTTTATTTTAAATAGGGGTAAGGGGTGAAATACTTACATATTCGTAAACTAGCAATTATTCTCCGAAAAATTGTTCTCGAAGAATTGGGAATTAATATCCCTAATTTAATTTCTAAGTACCATTATGGTGGGGTAATTCTCAGCTATCAAGGATTTTGCCTGAAAAAAATGTTTGTCAAGTTGGCTAATTTAATTGTCGATTTGTAATTATTGAAAAATTATTAACAAAATCTATTCTATCCTATTGGCCGCTATAATTCATTTAGTAAGGTTTGTATTGATCACCAATCGATTGAACAGCCCTCTACGGTTTATAGTTTCAGCTCATTTTTTTCCTTCCTGCGTTCAAAATATAGAATAATTCGGAAAAGGTTCCTTCGGTGTTGATAGGTTAAATAGAAAATTCAAATAAAACTTAAGTTAATCCCACAATTTAAAATATTGCACAGAAATTTGGCACACTTTTAAAAAATTACATAATTTTAATCAAAACTGTGTGCAATGCTGTTTCATATAATACTTGTACAGTAGGCCGATCTATACTAGAACTGAATTAACACCATTGTGAGGCAGACTTTGAGCAAATTTCCTTTTCCTTGAATATTTTTGGCAGCTAGATTATTTATCTGAATATATACTCAAAAACAAAATTAAAAATTATCAAAGTTATTAAATTATAATTGGCTTCTAAAAATTAGTTAATTTTAAATAAATATAATGATCGTTGTATTAGGTCTTCAAAATTTGTGTATAATTTTTAAAAGTGCAATATATAATTCCAAAATGGAAAAAATTAAGATCTTCGATTCGTCACTCTCAATTAGGTCATAAGTTATTTAAAAACTAGTTTTTGTTTTGATAACTAAAATTCATCGGAAATCACTTAATCGGTTTGGATATAATTTTAGTTAAGAACAGGCAACTAAAATATTTAGTTGACGTAGTATGTATGTATTTTTCGATTAAAAAATTATAAAGTAGAGCTAAAAAGTTTGTTCGGTTTTCAATTCTATATATTTTACAATTCAAGATTAACTATATGTAAATCGAAGGGTGGTTAAACTGTGAAACAGTAAGTTTAACCCACTCCGGCATGACATGGATCTAAGAAAACCATGTAGAAATTTTAATAGCCTAGTATCTACTTTATTCTTAATCGTCTACATATATCTCAGCAACTATTAAGAATTTCTTACTTTTTTTTCGAAGAAAATGAAGCGAAAACTATTGATTTTTCACAAATATATGAAGTCTCAAAGGCGTATACGCAGTGATGCTGCTATAAAGCAGCTCTGTTTAGCCGACTGGATTCATTTTAATATTAAAAATGCAAAAACTTTAAAAATATATAAAATATGAAACAAGATATTTATTTTTTTTTCTTGGCGTAGACTTTTGTTTACATAAATTCTCCTTTTCAGCGTTTTTTGATAGAAATTTATTGAAAATTATCACACGGCCTAAATGACCGGCAGCTTTAAAGTACAGCTCATTAACATGGGCACCAGAGCCGCAGCATGTAAGCTTTATTTTTATGGATATTTTACATTCACATGAACTCAAATTATAAATATTAAATCTAATGAAATTTTAGTTCAAGCGAAGCTGCGTTGCCTTCATGATTACCATCTAAGGCTACTTCACAATATTCTCCCAGCACCCTCTGGCTTGGATATAGCCAACACCATTAAATACTTTTCACAAACACTTCTCAGTAAGAATAATTTATATTCGTTACTAAGAAGTCTAGACTAAATCTTTTTAATAAAATTTTCCAGCTGTCCTTAAGGATGTTCCCAGCTCACCACATCAAATGATTAAAGAGCCATCGCAGGACCAAGTAAGGATGTCAGCATACCCCAATTTGGAGTACGGCAATTTATACAACGCTCTTACTATGCTGGTGGACGTCGCCCCTTGTATTCAGTATGGGCAAATTAGTAAGAACTATATTTTCATTGTATAACCCAAATTGATTGATTACTATCTAAAGCGTTTGGAAAAGCCCTGCTTCAGTGTCTGGGATGTATTCTACCATTTCTCGACAAGGATTTGATAGATAACTTGCCGTACTTAGCCAGCTCGACAATATCTGTCTTACCAGCTGCTCTCCACCAGGATGTAATCAATGCCCTCTGCTACTATATATTACCCTTCACCATTAGTAAGTAATGCATTTCTTGTTAATAAAATTTAAGAGATGTTGTATTTTATAACATAACCAATAGTTCCAGAAGCTTCATTTAAAATTAAATCGTTCGGTCTGTACTTGAATGTTGAACCGAAAAAAATTCAATAGAATTATTTACCACAATAAAGGAAAAACTGTTATTTGCATGTTTTCAGCAACCCAATATTATACATATTTTGGGTCCCATGCGGATTCAAAATTGTGAAGGAATCAGGATTAAGGGACGTAAATTCAAATGATTTTCATGATAATAATAAAGGTTTTAGCGGTCATTATACAATAGTTTTGGCTCCGTTACTGAATATTCGATACTTCCAAAAATCAATGATTGATTTATAACTTTGAGCTATTTTTCGTTAAACGTACTTTTAAAAGTACATACAAAAAGCAAATATTTAAAACTGGAAGACCGATTTTTGTAGATGCATACGATTATTAAAATTATTTTAAATATATAAAAATATGGATAGTCCAATTGAGGCCCTCTAAAGTATTTAATTAAAAATGTTATTCATTATTTTACAGCAAGACAAAGTCCAGATGAACAAGAGTGCCAGGCTTGCCAATCCGTATCAGCTGTTATCATGCTTGTATTTCAATATTCGAACACTCCTGGTAAGTAAGGTAAAATATTGATACATTGGTGAGTAATCAAAACCATAATTTGCATCATCAGCTCACCACTGTCAGTTACTGGAATGTTTGATGACCTTGAAACATAATGTGGTAAAGGATATTCTCTGTGTTATTGCCTATGGAACAGCTGCTTCCAGGTCATCCGCAGCAAAACTTTTATTTTATTACTGGCCTGCATTTGATCCAAACCTGTTCGACAGACGAGGACTTCTGTGCAAGCTAACCAGTAAGAAATGCTACCCGTATAAAATCATTTTTGATATTATTTTTAAATAAAATAAAATCTTAAGTACTAGAAATTTTCGAAGAGCCTGTTTTTATACACTAGTCTTGTCTTAATTTACTATTTGAGCCGTTGAGCAAGGGGTACAAGTTCACTTTTTTTAATTATAATTATTCTTGAGGAGTACCTAAACTGATATAAACTGATATCACTTCCGGAAACAACGGCGAAGAAGAAAGTAAATTTTCTGTATTCTTTTAATCACTTAAACCAAGTAACAAGCTCAATAATACTGCATATGTTCTTGTAATAATTTCCAAAAATATGGTTTACTTTTTCTCATAGCACTGCTTGTATTTAAATAGAAAGTTAAAAAGTAAACTCAAAATTACTACTTTACTATATTATATAATATAATACGGATAATAACGGATAGGGGTTCACTTCGGTTTACATCCATCCGTCTGCCAAGCGATTATCTCTGAAACTATTCGACCTAAAAACTTTATATTTTAGAAATGTTAAAATTGATCGAATTTTACCCAAATTTGGTTAAGTTACACCTCTACAATTCCTTAACTAGTGTATGGTATTTGGCTAACACTTAGTCTTGACTTAATTCTATCTATAAATTGGGAAATGGTTTCGTGCTTGGAATGAAAGCTTATTAAAGCACGTATTCTACAATTTTTACAATGTCTTTTTTTATGCATATTTTATTCGGTTAAATGTTTAACAAATTAATTATCTATTTCCTTATAAAAGCTGAACCATTCATTTTAGAGAAAACATTTTTCGACAAACAGAAAGTTATCGCAAGTGCATTACTATTAATTATTTAAGTGGGGGGGGGGGGGGGGGCTTGTGGTACTGTAAAAATAAATGGAATCAATTTGTTTAAAAAGAGTTATTAATTAAAGTACTACTCAACAGTAAGAAGGTCTAATTTCAAAGTTTTGTTTCATTTAATCCAAAAATGCTATAATATACTTATATTTATAAAATTCATGTAATTGCAGACGATCTGGTACCTTTTGTATGCCAACGCGAACAGTGCCCAAACGCAGGAAATGCAGAGGCCGCCAAAGTATGCTATGATCATGGGATCAGTATCACCTATGCTCCTGATTGCCCTCCACCACTGTATCTTTGCATTGAGTGTGCAAATGAGATTCATAGGGAGCATCCGAATCTCACGTTCGGTGATATTCTGCATCCAATGCAACAGGTGTCTATGGTCTGCGAAAACAAAAATTGTCGCTCCATCGAAAAATCAGCGTTTTCGATCTGCTTTTCAACCGAGTGCGCTAGTTACAATGGGAATCACCCGATCCGATACTGCTCGCAATGCCACGGTAATCGGCACAATTCAAGGCGAGGGGGTGACCATGTGGTCCATCGAAGTCTCCCACCTACCTGGCAGATGGATCCAGAGATGCAGATGTACATGATCGAGTCTGTGGTAAGCCTACTACGCGAGGCAAAACCCCTAAATTTTGAACCAGGTAAGGATTCCGGCTCAAGCAGTGAGCCCAAGAATGGTAGCACTAATGGCCTACAGGATAATATTTCTCTGGAAGAGAGGCAGCTTTTGGGCCGCTATGGCATCTGGCTGCTAGTTGGCCGATGCACGCCCACCGCCGATACTCCCGTCGAAATCTTAGGGAGGCTGCTGTCCATGTTGTTTCACTGGTTCCACGTGACCGCTTACTCGTATGACTGTAAGCCTTTTTCAGATACTTACTGGATGTTCCTGAATGTCCACGATATCTTTACAGCAGCTGGGCAAGTAGAAAGCACTATTGAAAAGCTGAAGATCGATCACGTTTGCCAGTGGCTCAAGGATGTTTGCCAGATGCACTACAATGTAAATATTTAATATAAATTTCTTACAGGTGAAATACATTAAGTTTGAAACGACTCACAGGTTTTTATATCATGTCTATTACCTCACCCCCCTGAATACTCTCGGGTGGGGGGACACTGGGAGACCCTGGCGTCCCGTACGAGCCATCTAAAAGAAGGCCTACAACGACTTATTTGCCTTGTCCCGTACGAGGTGATCACCTCGGAAATCTGGGATTTTGTCATGCCACATTGGATGGAAGCTATAACAAATGATGTGGCCGAAAAGGAGCTTCAAGAACTGAAAATTGTGCTCAGTAAAATTCTCGATCCTGAAATGTCTCCATTGGGATTTGATCCAAAGACTATGTATAACTTTGTTGCGATCCGATTCGAAAAGACTACGGCAAAGGTTCAGCAGCAAGCACTTCATTGGCTTCAAATCCTTTCAAAGCTAGAAATCCTAATTCCACTCTCGCAGCTTTTTGCTATGTTCGGAGATGGAGTTAGGATTATGAAGTATGGGGTACAACATGAGCTAATGAAAGAAAAGGAAAGTAAAGGGGCAAAGAGTACACAAAAAGAAAAAGATAAGGAGCCTCATCCTCCTCGAAGAAGCTCTATATGTATGTGGTAATAATTGATTTTATCCAGAATTACGACATCAAATTATTTTACAGCTCCAGTAGTTGAGGACGACTCTGGGAATACTTCTGCAATTTCTGACGATGAAGCACCTACATCGCGTCATACTGAATTCTCAACAGATACTGAGCATAATCTCACTTGCTGCATCCTAATGCTAGACATCCTGTTGAAGCAAATGGAACTTCAGGACGTGGAGCAGCACATGGGTATTCATACCAGTGTCTCCGAAAACGTTTGCAGACTTCTTAAATGCATGGTAACGGCTGCTAGAGTTGGCCTTAGTACCCATGTATGCTCCCTGAAGGTTTGTCCAAAATTTTATATTTATTTTGATAATTAAAACTTTTTTCTAGGTAGGAGAGTGCGCTTATTGCGAAGCATCTATAATGTGGCATCAGCTATCTACGAAGCTAGTGCAGTTCATGGCTCCACAGAATCCATTGCGTCCTCCAGACGTAAGGCATAGTTGAATTACACTATATAGATATAGATGAAAGTTGATTAAACAATTTTAGCCACCTATTGAAGAAATCATTGAGGAGGAAATATCCGCTCGGAAGAGCCCACCAGAAAATGATAAGGATAAATCCAGAGATCGAGATGTATCTCTCTCAATGGCTCCTTTACCAATTCCGCTCGGTCCCTTGGGGGGATTTGCAGGTAAATATTTCATACATTTATTTTTCTGAAGGTTGTTGGAAAGACCTCTTAGCTGCACCTCTATCTATCTCCTTAAACTTAACTGTACTTTCTATTTCTTAGTGTTTAACTTGCAGCATAATTTAACGAAGATATTTTTCTACTTGTAAATAATTCAAAACTTCTGTTTCTCCCCTTTCACAAAACTCATAAAATGAAAAGGGTTACCATGTCTTTCAGACGACCCTGGAAAGATAATTATTATGGCAGGTGAATCTATAATAAAAAAAAAATTTTCGAGCGATCATTCCTAAGCCAAACAATAAAATAGTTTTGTAGCAGTAGCATAGCCACGAAACATCATAGTAATTACATACTTTTTTATTAAAAATAACAATAACACTTCATTTTCGCTTCTAATCCTGAATCGACACGCGTTTGGGATCTGTTCTATTAAATATAAAATATAATAAAATTACATATTTTAATTTATTGGCGATTATTTTTATCGAAACTAAGAGCAGCCCATAGTTATTCGATTAAAGGAAGAGTTTAGCAATCCATCTGAGAGTTAGTAGAACACACTCAGAGAGACACAAAATTTTACATTTTTCATATTTTCTCACACAGGTCTGTTCACGGAATTAAAAAAAAAAAAAAATTATGATATAATTAATCACCAATTCGGGTACAGAAAAATCCAGTTTGCGTATCCCAAGTAAAATATTCCAAATATTCCCAAGTAGTTTGATAACTTATCGAAAAACTCGTCATACTAGAACTACATATTTTAGTTGTTAGTTGTTATCAAAAAATTTTTTAAATTATAATTCGAAAAACAATTCCATTCCTACATCTTCAACATAAGTTTTATTTGGGCTATATTCCAATCATACTCACACACTTTAATAATATCTTAATCGACTCCTAAAGTGATTTACAAACTTCGGTCAATTCATCATTTAGTACTTCAGTACTTTATTTTGCCATATTTACTTGCTTAAAATGTATTAAATAACATTGATTAATAATAAGTGCTTATAAAAGTACGCTATTGGGATTAACGCAACAAGTCGGCATTAATTAGCGACCGCTTCTGGAAGCAAACTGGATAAGGACAATCCATTTCACGACCAGTTAAAATTGCATGGAATTACACACATAAAATTGAAATGGAATTACAAAGAATTCCCTTAGTTTCTAATTTCCCAGTTCTAGTTAACTAATAAATTAAAACACTTGCATTGGTGCATTACCTTATTTATATTACAAGTCCCGAATTTAAATCACCTGATGAATATTTACAATCTCTTATAGTAAGTTTTTGGTATTTGTTTCATCATTATTATACAACATTGCATGTAAAATTAATCAATGTATATAGTGCGTAGCAAAATAGTGGGGCAGGGAACTTATTTAAAAATCAACCTATTATACGAAGCGTATTTTCAAAATTCTTGTGAACTGACTTGATGTGAGATGACCAATACTGAAGTATAGTAACAACATCACACTCTTTTGCATGGCTTCTAAATAAGTTCTTCTTCTTCTTCTTTGGGATCATTATATATTTTGCACTCCGACACTCGTTGTTTCTGTTCGATTAAGTTTCGATTTGCGAGCGCTGTCTGGCAAAACTTGAGCTTTTGAGAAAGACTTGATTATTAAGATATCTTAATGCATATACTAAATCTTAAATGTTTTCTTTTAGGACCTGTTCCTGTGGCCGTACCCCAGCCAGAACCCCACTCAGTGGGCGGTGTTCTAGTTCATATGCCCCACGTTTGCTCTGTATGTATTCCACTAATTTTTAAGTATATTTAGGATAAGTGAACGCGTAGAGTGAGTAGCGCTGATTGCGAGGGTGGTCTGCCTTTATTGCTTAAAGAAGGGTTACCTCAGGTTCCATCTTCCTTAAGCTCAAGTTGGCGCGCCCTTAAGTCGTACGGCGTCCTACTGGCCATTCAGCCGCAAAGGTGACGTATCGCCAGTAGGACGACCTTCATTTGATCATGGTATTGGACAATTTTTCAGTTGCGCCCAATTTTTTTTGTTTTTTATAGACAAGCGAACGCGGCAGTTCCGAAAATGAATTAACACGAAACGTCCACGCTACAGACGAGGTACTTTGTGCTGTTTAAAGCAAGCGAGAACCTAGATGTTGTGCTATCTTAACTCGATAGAATTACTTTGCATATTCTGTGTGATTCTTTATACGAGTAGGCCTGTGGCGAGTCCTGGCGCCTCTTCCGTGTAAATAAAATGATCCAGCTTATTCTGGAGGAGCAGCGCGATTATCATAAGCACTTTTATAATTCGGGATGCGTCTGGCCACTTTTCTGTTTTCATGTTTTGTAAATAGTTACTTCTGATCTTCTATACCCTTATCCTTTATCAATTCTATATATCGACCTTTTCTTGATTATAAATGAACCCTCAGTCGAGCTGGAGTGGATTGCACGCAGTTGCTCTGGCAATTTCTGAGAGTTCCTAGAGTAATATACAATAAATCGGTTTGAATATAACAACATCTTGTTTCTAAGAAAGTGGACACGACAATAATATTACACTATAGTTAAGTGGCTTAGTAGATAATTCTAGTATCAGCAATAATATAAATTTGATTTTACTATCACTACGCGAGCGTATTACAGTACATATACCCCTGACTCACTAATAGTAGACTTTAATTCCATATCTACTCGATTCACTTAATAAAGAAAACAGTATGAAGAGAGAAAAATATGATTTCCATGTTCCAAAACGAAATTCTTATATACGAGTAGCTACAAATTTTCAAGAAAAACATACAATTTAGAGCTAATCTCCATTTGTAAAAACAATTCACTAGACGATCTTCACAATCAATGGATCTAGAGCTCTTCAAATCGAAGCATTTTCGAATAGTAGATAAGCATACTCGGATTTTGCTAATAAAACATTTATTTTTAGTCAACATTTATTTTATCGCCTTCAAATTAAACAACTTCAGAAGCGATACACATATGCCAGTGCTTCAATCTTCCATACGCTTTTCGTAGGCCTGTGCAGGAATGGCCTTTAGTTCAGTGAATACTCTTTTACTGATTCAATCGACTTAAAACTCTTCCCACGAAGTGGTAATTTCAGTTTGCGGAACAAGAAAAAGTCACACAGGGCTAAATCTGGCGAATACGGTGCCTGAGCGATGGCAATTGTCCCATGTTTGCTCAAAAAATCGAATATAATAACAGCGGTGTGTTCCATAAATCTTGCTTCTTCTTAAGGATAGATTCACACAAACGCCGCATTACATCTAACTAATATTCTCTATTGACTGCCTGACCCTCTGGCAAGAAGTCGTTGTGGACAACACCGCGATAATCAAAGAAAAGAGTCAGTATAACTTTTACATGGTTTTTGGGGTTTTGCTTCGTTTTCGAAGAATTTCTCGGAAGATTGTTCACTGGTTTCAACGTCACCCTCATAAACCCATGTCTTGTTACAAGTAATGATACGTTTCATGGATGTGAAGGTAGGGTCGTTTACATGCTCAAAAATCATTTGTTTAGAGACGTTTTTCCAGTAGATTTTGCAAGAAATCGAGGTACAAGTCGAACAGTAATGCCTCTCATTTCCAAAACATCGTGCAAAATGTTTGAGATGTCAAGTTTTCGAGCAATATCTCTTTCAGTTACCGATGGTCTTTAACCACCATTTCCTTGATTTTGGCCACGCTTTCTTCAGTACTTTATGTTGATTGGCGCCAAGGCGAGGCAAGTCTTCGATAATTTCACGACCATCTTTGAATATTTTCTACCACTCATATGCCTGTGTTTTAGACATATCAGCTTTCTATACAATTTACAACGCCTCAATACATGAAATTTCGATCAAAACACAAAAATTCAAATTTATAGCATATGTCAAAGAAAAATGTACCAACTTAACAAATGAAAAACTATACCTTGACGACTACTTAACAAAATCTGGGTACTTATTAAGCAGAAGGTACATTTGCTTTGGAGCATAGAAATTATATATAATTTTTTTAATTAAATCAAAATTAAGATATGATTAATTTATAATTTATTTATTTATTAGAACAATATCGATGCATATGGAATAAAATGAGTCACATGAGTCCATGAGTTCCACAGAGAGTGGAAAAGAATATTTCATTATCAGTAAGCCAATGGGACTATCACTAAAAACTCATTTTATTTAAAGCGATAATTGTATTATATATTAGGTAATCAAATAGTAATAATTTTAATATATTAATTATTAGTAAGAACCAAATTTGAAATTGTATGTTACGGTTTTTATTATGGGCAAATGTTAACAACGATTTTCCAAACATGTATGCGTCTAATCCACCACGGCTTTAATAGGGACCGCAGCCAGGACCACGGCGCGAACGAACTAAACCTTTTGATGTGTTATATGTTGTCGCCCCAAAGTATCTTGTATGTGTGTGGATAAAATTTATTATTTATATTTTTCAGCAATTTTTCTATTTATTTTATTTAAATCATTCTTCTGAGATCGCCGCCCTCCTTTCTATTGAGTGCACCACTTTCATAAAATTTTATTTTATTATATAACATACATTTTTATTATTAAGTGTGCAATAATTCACAGTGTCCAATGATCGGTGTAGCACAATTATGTTGTTTCAGAATTTTTCTTATTATTACTTTCTTTAGATTCTGTTACATATATCGTGATAAATGGTGTCCTAAACTTCTGTAAAATATCATATTTCAGAACTTTAGCAATTTCATATTTTCAAATTATTAGATTATGACTGCGACAGTTGAGACCGTCTCTGAACAACTTGACTTAGCTGCAATTATTCCTTCTGAAAAGGTCGTAACGGCTGTAGCGAGATCTGTGACTCTTTCAGATGCGGATGTTGGTAAGGATGCTCACTAATATTACTATTAAATATCGAATTTAGGGTGTCTTTTTGGTACTGGTTATCTGCAAAAAATTTTATACCTATATGAGTATTTCTACCTTAAAGCAAGATAATTAAGGTGAAATCATTTTGGATTTTTTTCAAGTTATGAAATTGTTACATTGAATTCTTATACTTGTCTTTTCCAGCCACTGCAACTGTCCAAGTAGCAAAACCTCAACTTGTAGGAACTATAGAGTCAGACAAAAATGATAGCATTACAGAAGAAGGCGCAGATGACGAGGACGGAGACGACTTTTGGCACACTTCTGTTGGAAAATTCAAATTTTCTCTAGAATCACTACCCCAACCACTTCAATACATTCATCAGCTTTTAACTGTGAGTTTTTAAGTAACATGCAAGAAGAGTTTTAGTATTAATTTTTTTTCTTGTTTTATATTTATTAAATTAAAAATATTGCAATTTTTAAGATATTGAAATAAGTAGTTCATTTTGATTCCGTTAAAAATCAAGTCTGTCAATTTAAGCCAATTATTTATCTTGTTCTGATAGTTCGTAACGACACACCGATTTAATTTCTGTTCAATTTAATTTCTACGTAGACTACCCAGTATAACAGTTAAGTGAATTGCCTAACTTTAGAAGCGGGCCAAGATTTTGGTTGAATTCGTGACAAGTAATGAGGAAAGGCTGTAAGGAGCCTTTCTTTAATACTGCCGAATTTAACATTTTTGATTTACTTCTAACAGGTTAGCTTTGTCTTGGTCTTAATTGTTACACATTAGATTGATCGCTGACGTCCTAAACTATAGTATCATAAAAAGTCGAAGACGAAGTCTTGGATTTGTTTTTTTTATAATATATCTGAATTATTTTCCCATTTTCAGGAAATCCCAACAGTTAAAAAACCTGATATACTCTATTACATCTTGCAATGCTTAAATGTGATGGCACTGCATGGAGATGCCCTAACAAAAGCAGCGCGAGATCAGCGCGGCTTTTTCATTTGGTGCCAGGAGAACTTGCTGATCAAAAAGTAAGTTAAATTCCTGAAAGATGGAAAAATAAGTGGTTCTTAGTCAATTACCATTACTTCCAAGATCAAAAAGTGTTTGAATACATGATTAATTTTTAGTCAGCTAAAAATCTTACCTCTAAGCGTTTTTCAAACAATAAAGCGCTTGATTACTTTCTTTATTTTCCTGCTTTTTACAAAATTATGAAGCCATAATATGTGTATGTTTATCTATAAAAACGCTTATAATTTAAAAGAAGTAATGAAATTTCAAATTCTATCTCAACTATATTATAATAGAAAACATTTATTCTCAGATTTACAATCTATAGAAAATTTACTTAAGGAAATGATCGTTCATTATTCGATGCGAACATCGATTCGTGAAAGTGAAAGTCTTTCTAAATATAATAATTATTAAAAGCTCTTGAAAAGTAATTAACGTAAGGTAATGAACTTTACTATGCATATAAGTAATCCTACCTTTAAGAACCACAACTTTTGCCATCCTTGAATGCTTACCTACAGAAAATTATTGAGCCTCAAATCTCGATGAACTTACAGTCTATGGGAGCTCTGCAACGCCGAGCATTCCCATATTTGCCAAGTTGGAGTACCCTTGCTCCTGCACTGTATTACGCTACCACTTGGGTCTGATGTCTTTTGGAGGGTTGTTCAAGAAGCGTTCCACGATTCGGACTGGAGGGTTCGATTTACATCAGTAGAGCGGGTAACAGTCATAACAAGGTTCATGGACTCAACTCCGCTGCGAGAGGAGGTGGGTCTTCAAACAGCTCTTGCTACAGCCTTTTGCCATCTAATAGCTAGCATGGACGACATAAATGTTCATGTCGCCCAACGAGCCACACTTTATCTGGGCACAATTCACGACTACGCAATCAGGTCACTGCTCTTTTGCTTGGAATCGCAGTTTGACCAGTTCATTGTTGATCGTCCTGTTGTCCTTCAATCTCTCTATCAGCTACATAATTCACTTTCGGATAGGAAGGTCCTATCTTGGGACTTTTTCTTGAACAGGTTCGATACACTATTTGTAGAAGCTCAAATCAACCTTGAGAAGAGCGGAGATATCTCATATCTGAGGGACTTGAGAAATTCAGAAAATGGTAGCGAAGTTTTGTCAAGCAAAATTACTAAAGCAAGAGAAGCTTTAAGCCAATCAGATACTTCAGGCAGCATGGCAAAAACATTAAGTGCTTCTTTTGGTACCAAATGGCCTTACAAGAGGACAATGTCAGCCCCTGCCAGCATCATTCCGCGACAGGATTCAAAAATGGGTATTATTACTATAAACTTTTGAAATAATGAAATTATTATCTATTTATTACAGAGAAAGAGAAGATTTACAGCCGGCAAATATCGGCACCAATCCTCAAAAGGAAGACTTCACGCTTTGGCCTGGGTCAGTTTTTATCTGGAACTAATCATAGTAGCACCACACTAACCCCAAGTCAACCCGTTTTCGGGCACCATACCCCCCAGCATCATTCTCACTCATTTCATTTTCATCGCCACTCGCAGCAGACCAGTTCAGCACCAGCTTCTTTCCAAGCCCCCTCAGCGTCCACAGCAACGCTACCTGCCTCCAATACCAGCCCCTCTCAATCCCACCACTCCCAGCACCAATCTTCCTCATCAAGATACCTTGCTGGCGATGGCGGTCTCCCCACCACCGGGGCTCCAGGTAGGTCGTAGAGCATGCAAGGTGTATTTTTCTCCTTCTTTCTCTCGCTGTCTCTGTTCCTGTTCTCTTCGTAAGACTTCTAACACTGTGTACGGACTGCCGAAACCAAAAATGTTCGTCCATTTGAAAGTGTACTCAGGCGCTTACGTGAAATTACGGAATGATGGACCTTCGCACACGTGTTCCAACCTGACCTGGCGACATGCGGTGTTGTATAACTATCTCCCTTAGCCTCTAGAGTTTTTCCACCGTAGCTACACTACCTCTCTCCGCTGTAGTTATATCCAGCGCTCCTCTGTCCAAGCCCTGCTCATCTTGCTCTTTCATCAATGTAGCTGCATGCTGTAGAGGTAAAGTAGAGGAGTAGATCGTAGATATCTTCAGAAGTGTTTGGTATTGATTATCTGCAGAAACAAAGTATTTTGTAGCATGAAATCCTTCTGTTGTCGCGCTCAGCTGAGCCGTAAAACTTAGATATTTATCCGATAGGCACATACGCATATATAATTTTTACGAAATTTGTATATACAGTAGTAAAACTATAAATCCATTTTATAATAATTGTTTAATATAATGTAGTCCGGTTTTATGTAATTGTTAACATAAGTCTAAAAATCTAAATACGCATCCAGAATGCGGAAGGTCTCGAAGTTGGATTTTTTTTTCTTTTTTGTTTTTATTTTGTGATATTGTTTAGCAGTCATAGCAAAACACGTTCAATCAACAATGAAAAAATTTTAAAATTATATACAAAAATCGAGTGGGCGTTGGGCTTTTTCGAAATATTGATGAAACCAAAATGGCGTTAATTTGAAAGTAAGCCTATATTTTTTATGCAAAATTCGGTAATAAATCGTTAATAGCATTTTAATCAATAAAAAAAACCTATGTATTTTGCTAGAGAATGTTATTATTAGGTCTACCGGTTATTATTAGGTTTACAAGTTTGAATATATTTGGATATGTTCGTTTGAGTTATATGTGGCTGTATTATCTTTATAATTGCATTTATTATGTGCCTTTCGAAATTAACTACAACAAAGATAACTCATGTCATTGTCAGCGTGTTAAAATTTGTTAAAAGTTTTTGGTGAAGATGCTGTTTCGGAGAGAACGTGTAGGAGATGATTCGAAAAATTTAAAGCAGGTGATATCGGCCTTAGTGATAAGTCACGCTCTGGGCGGCAATTTGTGGTTGATGACGATATTTTTAAGACCACGATAGATCAAATGATGAAAAATGGATTACATATTAAAACATCGTAAGGAAAACAACGTGAACCCGGAAAACATGCCTTCTTCACCCCTACACCGAGCTTGAGCCTTAAAAACAGAATACTGTGTATATGGTGGAACATGCAAGGTCCAATCCATTATATGTAAGCTTTTGGAAGAAAAAGCTAAATCGAAGAAATACAGTCAACAAATGGACGAGTTAAAAAAGTATTCCACGAAAAAAGGCTGACAATATTCAATAGGAAGGAAATCATACTGCATTGCGATAATGCTAGATCACATGCTGCTTTGGCGACTCGCCAGAAAATCACAGAGCTAGGACGGGAAATTCTTTCGGATCGATCGTACTCCGCAGACCTTAACCATCACCTATTCCTTTCTTTACAAAATTATTTGATAAGAAAAAAATTTAAAAATGAAGAAAACGTTTACGTTTACAGTAGTGCTGCTGTAATTTTTCGCATCCAAAGATTTTCTTCAAAAATAGGTTATATAAATTGCCATCCTGCTGGGAAGAAGTCATAAGGAACGATGGAAATTATATCGTACAATAAATCTAGTTAAATATGTTAAAAATTGTACCATTTTCTTACTCTTCAAAAACGGACAGAACTTTCCGGTAGACCTAATATTAAGCTACAACTATTTCTTTTAACATGTTTGATTGCTTAAAATACTTTATTTTTAATTTATTTATTTAATTATGCATAATACACTGAGTGAAACCGGAAAACTTATCTAGTTATCTAAATTTTGCATAAATATTTAGTTTTATTTAATTGATATATTTTAGGACATACCATTTGTACAAAACGTCTTAGTATTAAACTATGAATTCGTTGGAAGTTATTCGTTTCATCATGGTATAAATTTATCGATACTTTCGATTTAATATCATGCACCTACAAAGCAAATTGATCAAATCTATAAACATTGTGGCGAATTACGAAATCAAAACATATTCTTTAGTAATTCATTTAAGTTAGACTTCTTTTTTCACCTAATTTCATTATTTAGTAGGACATGCTTATCTCAGTATTTCCATTATTATAAATCATTTCTAAATTCATAGTATATATTCAAAATTTCGTAATAATATGTTATTTGCGGTTATTTGGATACATATTTTCAAAGTTATGTTTCGGGCCCGTCGGGGATTTTAGAATAGGCAGTCCACTCTTTTATATTAAAAGTACTTTGCAGATGGTCACATTCACTCCTTCGGAGGTCCCGGGGAAGAAACCAATTTAGCCGGAGTGATACATCGCATTATTGATCTGGAAGAGTCCGATAAGGAGACAATTCACTTATTAGTTTTCTTGCTGATGCAGTTCATGTCACGTGTCGATCAAGCTTTCCCTTCAGAAGAAAAACCTATGGTTAGGACACAGGGAATTGTTCTAAAGCACCTCTTCCTCTTGTTGGGCTACAACCAGCTCGATAAAACGTTTCATATCGTTCCTACAAAGTTAAGGTATTAAAGTAATGACATCAAACTATAAGGTTTGATTTATATTTTTGTAGATGTTCTGCTGTATTCAATGCATTTTTGGCGAATTTGCCACAAGTCTTGGATCAAAATCATCTAATCGGAGGAATGATTTTACCATCGGCATTACAAGTCCTTTTGTACTCTCCTAGTCCATCGAACGGATTCTCCCAAAATAACAACGAAGCTATCACCAGTCTAGCACATAACTATTCTCTGTGGTTTTTGGAAACATACGTGCGTCGCAATTGGCTTATGTCGATTCTGGTCATCTTGTACAAATACCAGTATACCCAGCCGCCCTTTATAAGTTATGTGAACAACATCATCCGTATAGTCATCAACTGCCTAAAGGCACAGTTCCACCAGTGCAAGCGCATCCCAACTACCACAATTCTGGATATGCAACCAGCCAGTAGATCTAGAGACGTGAGTCAACCTTCATTGGGAACAGACCCGGATGAGAAAGGACAGGATAGCCCTCCACCAAGTCCAATGTTTCCATCAGAAGGAACCAGTGGCACCAACGCCACTTCCAAAACAAAAATACAATCTGGAACGTTCACGCAAAAGCAGTCTCAGCCAACCTTCAGAAAGTATCAGGATTCTAGTCTGGATGCCGATGACACTGAATCTGAACTAGTCGCCATCCCCGAAAGTGATTTTTCCGATAGCACTCTGCATGGAAGTAGTGCTCCGGTAAAACATTTTCCAATAGTTTAAAATAATACATTTAGAAATTATATCAATCCAGGGCTCCTTTGACGACCCTTTACATTTTGAGGAAATAGTTGCTCCCTTGAGACCAGAACTTGCCAAAAACAGAGTCCACGTAACTACAGCCAATTTAGCAACAGCTCATGTAGCTTTATCAACTCTTAAAGCTGCAGAGCATCACGATGAGGTAAAATAACAAGTATTACAATCCTGTAAAATATTTCCGTTAAAAAATAGGTAGTAAGATTCTTGAAATTGGTTAATTTTATGTCCTCCTTAACTCACTCAACTTCTAAACGAAAGCAATTTTTTTTTGGAAAATTAACAACATTTTCGCTTTTGACTACATACACAACTTAGTCGTAATGATACTTTTTTAATTATATGAGTAAAAAAAGCAAATTATACCCGTATCGAAAAATTAAAAGAGATTTTTTATCAAAAATTAAATTTATGCATAGAATAATTTCAAATTCAGCGCCTCTCTTTTACTTATTTTCTTTTTGTGTTGAAAAGTTTTGGGTCACAATTTCAAAATTTTAACTAAATCCATTAACATTTTTTTTTTATAATTTGAAAAATTATTTAGCTTTGATTAAATTTGTTACAACTAAAATTGAATTATTTTTTGTAATATTCTTCAGTAATCTGCATCCACAAATATTAAAAGTTACTATCATAATATCGAAAACATTGACCTAAAGGAGCATTACCCAAAATTTTAAAAAAGTTTCAATTCCTCGAAAACCAAATTTTGACTTAAATCTAGTTTGGTTTATTCGGACAGTTATGAATTGACCCGAAACCCTTTTCGTTTGGACATCAAGCATATATCATCTTATATAATTTTGATAAGAAATCAGTTATCTTAGCATCAGAAAATGATAAAAATATTAACAAAAAACTCAAAGAGCCTTAACCGATCCCAGAAATGGGATTAATTAGGCGAAATGTCGAAGTATCTGGTGCATGATCTTGGTAATATCGAGAACTAATGAACCAATTTTATTCAATTTTAATCATTTTATCATATAAAAATTATTCTATTCTAGTTTACTATTCTGTGTTTTAGAAAAAGGAAACAAGCAGAAAAACGCAAAAGCAATTCCCCACAACCGCTTTAGCAGTGAAGACTGCGGAATCCGGAGTCCTTCGAAGCACCTCAAAATCTAATGAGACATCTAGCGTGCTAGCAACACAGTCGAAATGTAGCTTGCAGGACGGGGTTCGTATGATGGTTACTCCATCTATGCTTGTCACCGGTGAAGTAAGAGAAAAGGCGGTTTTGAATCCTCCGGTGGATGTGCAACGGGCAGTTGTCGTTACGCAAAACACGTCCTCGGCGAAACCACCAAGGACTCCCGAAATGACAACGACAAAGATGTTTGCAAATCATTTAAAAGCCCTTGGATCTCTACCAGGCTTTGACTCAAGACTTTCCGAAACTCGACCTATTCAAGAGGTGCAGCCCTCCCTTTCAGTGAAGCCGTCCAGTGCTAAAACTATTGAAGGTCCTGGGTGGGGGGAGCTAAAGGGAATTTCATTGACGTCCAAAGCACTTGGACGGCAAAAGAAAATTGTCGAGTCGACGATAACACCTGCAAGCACACCTTTGGGAACCTCCTCCTCTTCGACGACGGAAGACTCGCGATCGAACTCTAGGCCCACCCATAAGCAGAGCTTAAGGCACGTAGAGCGCACAACTTTTGGCTCGCCAGAATCACCATTGTCTAAGATGAGCGTGATGCCTACTCCTGGCGGGGATGACTCTTTAGACGGCCTCCCACCCCCGAAAAGTATTGCTCAACTTGAGATTCCCACACCGGAAAGGTTGTTGCCAATTGGACCTCCAGGCAAAGAAGGGGTTTCCGCTCTCGTGGAAAGAGTTCGGGAGGTTCTCAAGATCCCTGATATAAGCCACTTGAAACAGGACAGTTTAGATAAATCCGAAGGAAGCACCCGGGATGATGCGACTCCCAGCAGTCGAGGAAATTCTCCAAGACGCCTCATAAAGCAAGTTGCTCTAGAGTCGCCTCCTCAAAACGGAGATGACATCATTTCGTCCGGCTACCGCTCCGTTACATTAGACGGAAAATCGGAAAAATTAGGGGCTAAAGATGAGACCGGTCATGGAAAGCAACGTCCCCGTCTTAGAAAAGTTGGCCCCTTCGCAGTAGACTCACAATCCATTCCAGATGTACGCTCGAGGTATGCCGGCTCTTGGCCTCCGCAGTCCCAAAGAGACGACTCCGATATTGATGAAGATGCTGGAAACGGAAACCATTCTGCATCCGATACGAAACCTGTAAGATTTTCATTTTTTGAATTTTTAGATTTATGGGTATAGTGAACGACTAAATATATAATATCCTCATTCTTCACGATTCACCACTAACAATAGTATTATTGAATAAAATAAAACTTAGATAATAGATTATTTATAGACAGACTATGAACGAAATTTAGAATTTTATCATCGTTAAATGTCTTAATAAAACTCAGATAAATATTTCATTAAACGAAAATGACAGAAAATTTGTACTTGGAACTTGAGTATATTCGAAATTTTAAAATTCATGCATAGAAATATAAAATAAACCGACTGACCATACCAACCTCAATGACGATGGGGATCACACAAACTAAAAAAGTCGATAATACCGGCGAAGTTATTAACTTGATAATCAGAAAACCAGTGAACGTAGTCCCATCCCGGTATATCAGCCATGCAAGGACTACAGGCTCAGTATTAAGAAGAAATACGTCAACCAGCCCAGACAATCCAACTGCTATTACAATCAAGAGTTTCAATATTGTAAGCTAAAGGTTGGGCAAACGATATAATTCTTACATAATAAATAACATGAAGTGTAAAATAAAGTGCATAGAAAAACGAGGTGCCCAGATACCCTTTCACAATTAATAATTTTACTTTTATAAATTTCTTGCAATCGTAACTTTATTAGTAATGAATGGAAGATATATACACCCCTAACGATCTATTCCGTCGGTTTTATTTTATTCCATAATTTATAATAAGCGGGAAATCGCTAATTTCGTGCTGCATTCAAATAATTCACATTTAATAAATGTTACTTACAGAGTTCGTCCCGTGTGGGAGATGATTGCGTTTGTGCTCGGTGCTCCGAATGTGGATCAATGCTGGAAGAGTACAGTGACGAGGAGATCGGCATCTTGATCATCATCTTGGGAACCTTCATTCACCGAGAACCAGCAATGGCAGCACCCTTTCTTCCAGAAATTTTAACTATCGTTTCTAAGTAAGATAGGGATCTGAAAAGAGCTTCATGCTATCATCTATCACATATTCTTCTATTTTTCAGGTTTGCCATGCATTTCACATATCCTTGGCAATACGAAAGCACAACGCATCTACCAGGCGGATCGCAGTCAGTAGCCCATCAATTTATTAGATGCGTTCTTCATCAGCTTGCACCGAATGGAGTTTTTTTCCAACTTTTTCAGACTCAGACTAAAGGTAGTTAAGAAATTATTATGCGTACTTTATAAAATTTGGCTAAGCTATTCCAGTCAACACATATCGATCAGTTTCTTTACTTGCTACGCGGTTTATTTATTGAATCAAAAATTTAATCTCTATTAATAATGAAGCCTTTACTACAATTTAAGAGATTTATTATTAGTTCGAAGGCTTTGTGTGTCCATTTGCTAGTCTGTATGTAACATCAATTTCAATATACGAGTATGTAGGTTTGGTCTATCGCACTTGGCTCAGCTCAAAAGTCTATAATTTTTATCGTTTTTTTTTTTATTTATTTTCCAGTTCAAGTTCGACGGAAGTACTTTAAAAGTATTGCACAGGCTCTCCTGGACTTTAAAGAATTAGACCCAACTAGCCCCATCCACATGGTTTGCGAAGCCTTAAATTCGAAAAAGACTCTTCCATTGGACGTCTTGCCCGTCATTTTGCGAAATATATCTGAGTATCTTCAGTGCATTCCCATGGAGAGTGGAATAGGAGCGTCTTCGTGGTCCAGCGCTGTTCAAGGCATAGAAGCGCTCTTCAGGCGAATTTTGCTTGTGATTCCCAATTTAGAGAACTCTGAATACATGCTGGATATCATAGTAGCTACTCTTAAAGTTCCAAATGTATCGAAGGTAAAGTGATTTTAATAAGCTAATAATAATTTTGGATTAATGAGGCAATTTTAGGCTATTCTAGAGCCCTTTTCAAAGGCCCTTAGTTTCTGCGTTCAAAACGTGAATATCAGACACAAGGTCCTTTACGATTTATGTACTTTGAGTATTCGCGCATTTTCTAAGGTATCTAACTGTATTTAATCGTAAATATCGTGTAATTTTATTTTAAACATTAACAGGACCGCGACAAAATGCTTCTTTGCCGTCAATTGATTTTTGAATTAGTCCAAGCTCTGAAGTTTAAGACAAATATTCCAGACTCGAATCTATTGCTTATTGTAGGATTTACTCTACAAGATGCAGGTGGTGCTCTACCTCACGGGGTAATTGAAGGACTACCAGAGCATCCTCCATTGTACACGACCAACGCGGCTGATTGCTTGCGACAGTATATGAATGATATTCTGGACTTTTTGGCTGATTTTCATACCCTGAGCAAAATAAAGGTAAGCTAAAGTAGATTTATACAATAATCAAATAAAGTAAGAGGTAGTGAAAATGAGAGGTGTCCGCTCAAACTTAGTATTAGAATTACAAAATAATTTAGAAAATTACAACTTTTGTTTTTAAAAACTAGTTCACGATATCATGCCCAAATCCTAAACAACAAACATTGAAGGATTTGATTCTTTCTATTGATTTTAAAAATATTGCGCTGTTTTTGTTTTTTATTTTACTTAGTTTCTGAAGGTGCGAACAAAATATTTGTCAAATGGAAAATGCCTGCTTTTTTACATTTCTTATAAATGTATTACTTCAATTTTAGGCCGGAATGAGCCTATTCAATTAATAGTCCCTTGAGTATAAATAATAACTTTTGCTTTAGATACTGATTTATTTACAATATGAAATTTTAAACAAGCAGTTTTAAATTTTGTTGAGCAACTTATTTAGATTTACAATTGGCGAAACTCATAAGTAAGAAAGTGGACATTTGCTAACTGACTAATTTAACAGTCATTGATATCAATAGGCTAAAGCGGAAATGCTACTTTACTAATTCACTACTTGTCTAATAATTAATCTTTTCAATTTTCAGAATTTCAAAAATGGGCAACTTACAAACGGTTTAGCCGAGGACACGTTGGGAGGGGTCCTCAAAGGAGCAGTGGCTCAGTATTTGGCCCTTGAAATGTCACGAGGAAATTCGCGAGACAATAAGGCAGTTGCTAGATACCTTCCATGGCTGTACAATGCTCCATCATCCCTACAGCAGGGGTAACTAACTACTCTGTGTATTTGATTTTGGTCTAACTTAATTTCGGTTTTAAAAGGCCAAAAGAATTTACAGAGTGCGTGGGCCACATGCGACTACTCTCTTGGCTTTTGATGGGTTCCCTCACTCATACCGCCCTGATGCAGAGGAAGCTCACCGCTCTGGGGGTGCATGCAACCACCACAACACACTACCAACTTCCGCACCCTGCGCAGGGAATTTGCCAACCTGTTCCACAGGAGGCTAGCTGCCATATCGCCGATCACATCCAGGTTATATTCGCTGGATTCGCAGAGCAATCCAAGACCTCGGTGCTTCATATGTCGTCACTGTTCCACGCGTTCACCCTGTGCCAGTTGTGGACTGTATACCTGGAGCAAATATCCTACACCGCAATGCCCTCAACAGATCCACACTCAATCACCATGGGGATTCTGTTTGAATTTTGGGCAAAGGTGACTCCTTGCATCTTGCAGCTAGTGTCGCACTCAAAAGTGGTATGGTGTAATAGAGTTCGGATGATGGATTTTAAAATAAATTCCACATTTTCAGTTGTCGGAGATGGTTAACCTACATTTCCTTAGCCTGCTGGAAGCTCTGAAGGAAACACATTCAACTGTTTTAGCAAAGCTTTTACCTCTTTGGAGCCCGGTATTATCTTCCCAGTCACAGGTACGTTGTTTTGTATAAAAATCTCGATATTCTAATGAATTTGTCATAGTACGATGTAAAAGCTCTTTATTTTTCAATCCGAAAACGAAACTCTACTCTATTACTCTTAAAAAACTAAGGAAACATTTTCGAAATTCCTTTAAAATTTAACAAAATGACAAAGTTATAACACAATGCAAATGGAACATAAAATTCTAGAGATAATGGCAACAGAAAAAGAGTAATCTATAAATCCTGATTGGTAATTGTTGTGTAGATCCAAGATGTTTTTTCTTTTATGGGAAAATGTAAGGCACATCTTTAATTTCCGGCAAATTCTTATTTTATGAAAACAGTTTTAAATTCAAAGCACCCATTATTAAGAACCACACAAATAGATAAATTTTTTTTTAATAAAAATTAATTGCAGTTCTTAAGACAGTGAAGATGATTTTTTTATTTACTAGCTCTCTGGGACCCTACATGTCCGACTACAGAATGTCCGCGATTACGCACCGGATATTGATCAACAACAAATTCACACCTCAGAAGCACTCCTCAAGTGGTTACAACGGCTTCAATTTAAGATGGGTCAAATAGAACTGCAATCATCAACCGCAACCCAGTTCTATTCAATCTAAACCAAGAAAAAATCGTCATCGATTAGGAGAAATGCACAAATTACAGTGGTTAGTTTCTATAGAAAAATGTATTAATGTTGAAAATAAACTAACAAAAAAACAAACTTAAATAAGTCATTTGTACACAATATAGCTAACACCACCCCGTTCCTCCTCCTCATCCCTAACTCCCTCGTCACTCTCTAGATGTTCTGCCTCAGACTCTGATGAAACGGACGAATCGCTTTTCTGGACTTCTCTGTACGTAATGAAAAATTTGTTGAGCTTAGTAATACCTTCCACAGGCGGAGTTTGTGCTAACAAATTAAGTCGCTCCGCCTTAGCTCCTAGACGTTCCTCAACTTGTTGCTTCCGCAGTTTCTGAAAGACATAATTGTACAATGCCTTTATTTTGTAATATGGTCGATTGTAATTTTAATTCTTTACTCTTTAAATAAGATATTAGTTAGTAATATTGAAATAAGCCTTCACTAATAATGAGACTATACAAAATTGTTAACACCATAATTCCAATTATATTATCAGAAATTAAACAATAAACGTCCTGTATTAAATAACATTTTTTTTATATGCGATCAACATTGAACTGCGCAGGAAAAAAACTTAATTTTAGTTGCAATGCAGTTTTTCGCATTTAAATTCAATAATATGCGATAGCCTCAAACTATAAAACACCTCCTCTTAAAGTATTAAAACACATCCTGTATTAATTTACAGTGTTCTAAATACTCGAAAGGGTAGACAAAATGAGAAAGTACAAGGTAATATCAAAATTATTCGCATTATTTGCGTCTTCTCACGTGTTACTTCTAAGCCACATGACCTTGTTCAACGCTATTATACTAACTTCCTTTACGATACCTTACTCCTTAGAGAGTATAACACAAACTATTTCTTAAGTTAAAGACAAAAGACAAAGTTCTTAAGACAAAAAGTACAACTTTTTAAGCTTGTAAATTTTGCTTTTACTATCTTTTTGGTTAAATGGCTCTCATATTTAAACGGAAGGAAATTTAGGATATGATTGAGAAACGTCTTGACAAACTTGAACCTTATTGAATAAGTTTTATAAATAACCTCGTGTCTGTAGTAAAATACTATGAGATTGTAATTTTTCTGATTAGGTGAAATTATTCAAATAAATCAAAAATTCAGCTTTTATTGTTCCAAAATGACTTAAATGCTTTCAGTACGATACATGAGTAAAATGAAATCAACAATCTGGGCATAATTTTTGAAATGCAACTAATGTATTTTTTAATTATTCCGTCACATGGATAAAATGTAAATATATAGTTTCGTGACGATCTTTCTGCTCTAATAACTTTATATCATTCGCATGGAATTATAATACGCTTATCAGGTTCGGTGCTCTTCTCGGCCACAATTTTTTACTTCTCTGGAAAGCTATTCCTCTCTGTCTACTTAGAACTTGGTAAGTGAAATTTTGAATGTTTTTTCTACGAAAGAAAAAACTTTGATATTATCCATAAAAATATTTAATGCCGAAGCACGAGCGTTGTAGAGCTAACCACTCCATACGTTGTAGTAGCAACAACGATCCTCACTATTTGTTTTGCAGGCTACTTTTATTTTTTTGGCTAAAAGGATAGTGATACAGGATTCACGCCTTCTCTATTCAGAGTCGCATATCGTGATGAAAATACAGAATGATTGAAGCAAAATTCAGGGGTATACAATCAAAGTTGGTAAAGTCCACAAAATTTTTAAAAGTGAGATTTAAATTGCAACACATTTTTTTCCGTATTTATATTTACCCCGTAGAATATTTTTATACAAATTCTAGTAATCTCGACTGTTATTTCAAATTGAAAATTGACTTTACAAACAAACCTAGCAAAGTCCAAGTGAGTTGAGTTTCAATTTGCGTAAAGTCCTTTTCGACCAATAGGAAGGCTCCATTGCCTCCATTTCACTGACGCCTGAATCCAACCCTGTCCAGAAAGTTGGTAACAAATATAGGAAAGTCCTAAACATTCAGTTACAAACTTAGTAAAGTCCAAAACTTGGTAACAAAACTGGGAAAGTCCATCTTATACTTAAGGTTTTACTCAAAAGTATTGAACTGAGCGTGATGAACACTTGTATTTCCATAATGTATTACATTCTGCACATAAATAATGTTTAACATTAGAATAGTTACCTGTAATTATTAAAATAATCGTTTTTATTGTTTACTGAACATTTTGGCACTTTGGACTTTACCAACTTTGATTGTATACCCCTGAATTGTAGTAATCGTTATTTCCATATTAGTGGTGTTTTCGACTAATAAACTTGTTTAATGCTATTATTTCGACTTAAGTCTTGTATTCTGGAAAATCACCCCGAAGAAGGGTAGAAACTTTAACTACTTGGAAGTATTTTTATTCAAGAAATATTTTTTAGAGCAAGCAGATTTTCAGTGCCTAGGTAGAAGCCGATTAGTACTCTATTATAGATTTAGAAAAAATAACTGCCATTTTAAAGAAAAAACTACCAGCTGAGCATATAAAAATTCCTTAATTTGTAAAATAAGAAACATTAACAGAAAGGTTATTATGAGTTTATGAAAAAATCATACATTTAAAGTTTTTGGAAATAACTCAATTAAAAATTCATACATAAGTGTTATCTTAGCTTTGGAATATTCGGATAAAACATAACATTTGCTTGAATTACAAATAAAATTTTCTTTCTTGGAACTAATCCAATCTTTTAAAAAGAGACTATTTTTATATATCTAAACTCGATCGAATTTGTGTTACAGACAAAGTTATTTAAGAAGTCTACCTTGCAAAACTCGGTCTAAAAATCATTTTTTGTTTATTGGCTTACAAAACTCTTTGTTGTTTTCAAAAATTGCCTAATTACAGTTCGGATGTCGAAATTCACGTCTGCTCGCTCAATTGTGCCTTTACCTTAATTTTCTCAAAATGAGTTTGCCTACACTGTAAGTATATTTAATTTTGGGGGCATTTCAATGATGTATAAAACAGGCCAGAGCTTTTTGAAATTAGTTAAAGCATCTACCGTGAAATGAAATTTTACATTTTGTAAGCCATTCTCGTGCGAAAATGTTTCTTGTTGTAACCGATATAAAAAGCCTTCACTTACTCTCATTTTTTCCAAATACTCTGTCTGTATTTCGATGGAATCCTGCAAAGACAGTAACTCTGCGCCGGGATGCAGAATAGGGGCAGGTGTTGCAGCTGTAATCTCCCAAGTCTTTCCACCAACTTTTCTCAAAACCTCCTTCTCCGGGTCGTGGACGTTGCTTTTCGTAGTCTTATAGGGCTTGAACTTCTTCGTCTGTGGTAATTGGTTTACTCCCTTTTCAAAAAGGTACAAAACGTGGGGATCTAGGTCTATCGAGGCACTTGAAAAGCTGGAGGGACTGCCGTTCAGTTTATCCTCCAGCATCGGCTTAATGGCGGTTATCTTCTCCTTTAAATCAATTTCAACAATTTCTGCGGCTGCAACAGCCTCCTCTTTGAATGATTCTATTTCTTTCAAGTCTTCGTCTGTTATTAACGACTTTTCTGGCAGGATTTGCTTGATTACTTTTTGTTTGGCGGTACTTCGAGCAATAATTTTTAAGGGGTTCGTTTCGTCCTCATCGTCACTGTCCAAGATTACATCGCCGTTGCCGAGCTCGCAGCGTCCAGTCCATTCCAAATTAATCAGCTTCTTTTGACCACTGGAGGCGATGTTGAGGTCGGAGAAAAGTTCCGCAGCTCGGTCAACTTCATCGCGACGAGACAATTCTTTGCGTACCTTTTCATAGAAGTCCCGAATCCTTTTGCCCTTGTCGGGTAACTTGGCGATTTGGGCCCTGAAAATATATGAAATTATTTCTAAAAACCAACGACGAAAGTTTCAACATACTTTTTCGCTAAGAGTTTCTCTTGTCGCTCCTTGATTTCAAGCAGTTGAACTCTTGTTAGCTTGTCAAGATTCCCCACATGTTGTTCCGGTTGGCTCTTTGGTAATTCTCCAGGTATTTTATTTAAAATCGGTCGTGTTTGCGACACCGACATGCTAAAAACGTATTTCACAAACTACAAAACAAATAACTGTCAAGTTGTAGAGCTGCCCGATGATAAATATTGTTCGAAAATCGGAGAAAGAAGCTAAAATATTGGATATTCTTACCAATCATTGAAGGAGAAATTAAGTAAGGCTTTTCGAATTTTTTTGAATGTTATGTAGCGTGTCACCGGCCTTCACTGCACTGCTGTCAGCATTTGTCGTGTGTGGGGGTATCGCGAACTTGTGGTTTTCGGTAGAATCTGATGAAATATTTCCAGTAATATCGTCGATAAATTAAGTGATAGAAGGAGAAAACTGAATCTCTATAAAGGTAGTAGTTTTGTTTTGATTTCGTTCATTTAATTTCATAAAATTCATTTTTAGATGACGGTATCGGAAGACCTGTTGGCACAGTTCCAGGCACTCGGCATGAGCGAGGGAAAGGCCAAAGAGACCCTAAAGAACGCAAATGTTACAAGCAATTTACAGAAGGCCCTGTACGAATGCAGGGGTCTCGAACTGCCCGAGGGGACTGGCATGCTACTGTACCACATGGCATCCAAAATAAAGCCCCAAACCGTCGATCATATCCCGCTCCTTTCAAAGTACATCGCCAGCAAGAAGTTGGATACGACCCTTCGGGTGGACGTAGCCCTCGAGTACCTGCTCACCCACGGATGTCAGAAGGATTTGGTGAACACCGCCGAAATGGAGAAAGCCTGCGGGGTCGGAATTTCCGTAACGCCTGAGGAAATTGACCGGGCTGTCGAGGAAGAGATCACGAAAAACAAGTTTGAGATTCAAGCCCAGCGGTATAGGTTTAACGTGGGCAAAATCATGCAAGAGGTGCGCAACAAACTCAAGTGGGCCGATGGCAAAGCGATCAAGAATGAGGTCGAAGTGCAAATATTTGACTTATTGGGCCCTAAAACTGAAGAGGACCTTAAGCCGGCGCCCAAGACTGAGAAGAAGAGAGATAAAGATATCAAGCCACAGGATAGATCGGCCAAAAACAAAGGTGATGCGGAGGGCTCGGAGGGAGCCACAACAATCGCAGAACTGATGAAAACTAAAGTTCATTTTCACGTCCCAGGAGAGAATTTTAAAACGCATGGCTACGTGATCACCCCGAACACCGAAAAGTTGCTTAAAGAGCACATTCAGGCAACTGGTGGAAAGGTATGTTCTAACATTTTTTTTGTTTGTCGTGTCGTTTGCTATTTTGTTCATTTCAAAAATAGGTTATAGTTTGGTTGGAGGTAAATTGTTTGAAATTTTATTTATTTTAAATTGTTGAACTGTTTTCAAAACGGTTTTTCGTTGTTAAAAAGGGGAAACTTAATTATCTCGATTTTTTTATTTACATCTTCATGTATAATATAAAATAATTACTTCCCGTAAAACAATATCTTTGCTTAGTTTTAGTTAAAGCGAGGTGATTAATGAAATTATGAAAAAAATCATAGGTGAAGAAAAATATACTTTCGAGAAAAGACATATCAATCAGTATATAAATTACAAAATTTGATTACAAAACTTTTAATAGAATACAACTGTGAACTTCATTATAATAAATATTGGGAACTGGGAATAATGATGGAATGTACGAGGACCTGTTGTCATAAACACAATATTTTCAAATGTTTAAGTGTTTCAGACAGTAAGCTGGAAATTTTAAAAAAAGTCGTTTCTTAAAAACAGTAGACTTATTTTTAGATGAAAAAAACAAGTACTCGAGAACTCGGTTTCGTTAATTTGTAAATTATTTATACATTCCCATTCCTCTGTGGTGACTACATTTTAAAGTTTGTACGTTTGTAAGTTATCTATTAAATATTTCTAAAGTATAAAATTTAATCTATGCATTAATACATGTGTAGTCGAAAACTCTATAACTGGTGGCTATGAGAGGCTTGAAAGGCCAGTGGATATTTATGATTTGCCTCTTGGAAAATCAAAAAATTGAGCTTATCCGGCTTTTCGGATCTAATCGAAAGGAACTTACAATAGCCCTTTGCCGATTCGAATAAAATTTTGCAGGAGCCTTCCGTTTAGTCTAAAACGGAAGGATCTCAAAGAAGTTTTTCGTCGGTCGGCTGTAGTTTTCGAAATATTCCACTTTTAATTTTTTAGATCAAACGGAAGGCTCCTGCAAAATTTTATTCGAATCGGCCCATTTCCCCTATTCCGAGCTTGTTCCAAGTCCATTTTAGATAAAAATTCCTTAAATTCTCAAAATTCATTTCAGTTACCTTTGCAGGGCTTTTGTAAGCTCTTTTCGAGAAGATTCAAAAATAGCGCCCCAACGAAACTTTGTCGTCTGGAGGAATTTCAAATAAGAAATTTTTTCTTCTTTGCCTGGACACAAAATCCAACAATTTTGCTTTGTTTTGTAATACTTTGGTCCAAGAGAAATCCGTTTTTGTATTCTTTTGGGAAACCACAATTTTTTCAACATGAAATAATGCATCTGTGCAATCAACAGCTACATTAACAATATGAAATGAATAAAAACGTCAGTTTAAAAAATAAGTAATTTCAAGAAAAATATTTTAAGAGGTTCATTTACTATTCTGACCTTTGTATATATTTTTCACCTTAATAAATTTCAATATAATAGCTTCTAGATATATGTATTCTTTGAACATATGAACTTTAAAAATATTACTTATTAAATTCAACAGATATCTTACAGAATATAATTTTTAAACTTTGAGTATTTGATTCCTTTATTGACAATTTATTTCAATTGCTATTGTATTTACTTTCAATGTAATCAGTTTAAATAAATAAATACAAAATTTAATTCATATTAGTTCCTTACCTATTGGAATTTCAAAATACGGTGGGATGTTATTTTTTTTATATCTCTACTAGGTGATATCTGGTTTCATCCAGTGTATTATTAGTATTAATAATTAAAGATCTCTCAAATACTCAAGTTTGGTACTTCTTACAATTTAGGAGTGGGTGAGGACGTTACTAAAATCTGTGGACTTGGTACACTTATATGTACTGGGTGTAAAAAAAGCTTCCATAATCCGAAACCAATATATCATATACTAGGTTTGCAATATGAAAACCAAAATAACTTTTAAATTGAAATAAAAATTGTAGTTCCCATTTAAGATTTCAAAGTTAAAAGGGATTTGCTATAACTTACAATTTAAAAATTAATACAAAATTTTAATTTCGCTTTTATAATTCCATTTGAAGGTAAGAACTCGATTTCCTCCAGAACCCAACGGAATTCTTCACATTGGCCACGCGAAAGCCATTAATATAAACTTTGGTTACGCTGCCGCACACGACGGAATCTGTTTCTTGCGGTACGACGATACAAATCCAGAAAAAGAGGAGGAAAAGTTTTTTGTGGGTATCAAAGCAATGGTCGAATGGCTGGGGTATAAACCCTACAAGATTACCCATTCGTCAGACAATTTCAAACAATTGTACGAATGGGCTATCGTCCTAATTAAAAAGGGTTTTGCGTACGTGTGCCACCAGAGTTCCGAAGAAATTAAAGGGTTCAACCCACTGCCCAGTCCGTGGAGGGATCGTCCAATCGAGGAAAGTTTGCGTTTATTTGAAGACATGAAGAACGGAAAAATCGATGAGGGTAAGGCTACACTGCGAATGAAGGTGACCCTTGAGGAAGGCAAAATGGATCCTGTAGCGTACAGAATCAAATTCCTACCACACCACCGTACAAAAGATGAGTGGTGCATCTACCCAACGTACGATTATACTCATTGCCTCTGCGACAGCATAGAAAACATCACTCACTCGCTCTGCACCAAAGAGTTTCAGTCCAGAAGATCGTCATATTATTGGCTTTGCAACGCCTTGGACATTTACTGCCCCGTCCAGTGGGAGTACGGCCGACTGAACATGAACTATACGGTCGTTTCCAAGCGAAAAATAGGTAAACTTATTACGGAGGGAATCGTCCAGGACTGGGATGATCCTCGTCTTTTTACGCTGACTGCCTTGAAGAGACGTGGCTTTCCACCCGAAGCTATTAACAATTTCTGTGCCCAAATGGGTGTTACTGGTGCTCAAGTAATATTTTTCTTTGTAGTACTTAACGTTTTTACTTAATTTCGCTTTCTAGGTCACTGTGGACCCACAAATGCTTGAATCCTGTGTTCGTGATGTTCTAAACGTAACTGCTCCTAGGATTCTAGCAGTTTTAGAACCGCTTAAGGTAACTTTAGTTAACTTTCCCTTCGAAAAACCAACTATGGTCGATGTACCGAACTTTCCTAACAACCCAGAGAAAGGCAATCGAAAAGTAGTTTTCGACAAGGTCGTCTACATTGATAAAAGTGATTTTAAGATGGATGCCGAAAAGGGCTACCGTCGTCTTACCAAAGATCAAAAAGTTGGACTACGTCATACTGGTTATGTGATTTCCTTTATAGAGGCGAAAATTGCTAATGACGGTTCCATAGATGAATTGGTTTGTGAGTGCGAAGAAGCTGGTAAAGTTGAAAAGCCTAAGGCCTACATTCAATGGGTGTCCCACCCGATGACGGTCGAGGTACGATTGTACAGTCCACTATTTAAACATCCCAACCCAGAAGATCCCAAATTAGGAGGGTTTCTCAATGATGTTAACAAAGATTCGTTGACCGTGCTAGAATCTTTTGTGGATGCTTCGCTCAGCGATGTCAAAGCCTACGATAAATTCCAATTCGAACGTTGCGGATTCTTTTCTGTTGATCCCGACATCACTAAGGGGAATATAGTCTTTAACAGGACGGTCACATTGAAAGAGGACGCTGGTAAATATTAAATTTGGAAAAAAAAATATTTTTACATTAAAATGTTTTCAAAAGAAACTATATTTTATTAATTTTTAAATGTAATCGCAAAATACGAAGAACGCTTAATTTTCAAAATCCAAAGTTTTAATGATCCCGATTTAAAAATCCACTACTAGTTTGGACTTCAATCGTGTAAACGAAATATTTTTCGTTTATTTATTGTACCATAATAATGCGAAAATCCTAATACTGTAAAAAACGTTGATATAAAAGAAGATAAGTGAATCTTTTAATTTTCGTATAAATACATACTAGCCGGTCTGAATATTGGTGTAATTAGATTACATTAGATTCTTCACATGTTGTTTTACACATATTGATTACATAAAGGTAAGTTTTGCAATTTAATTTTTATGCGTTCAAATAAAATTTGTTTGCCTTATAAAGTTTCACGTTTAAAATATAAATTATCTGGAAGCTAACTTTACTTTTCTTTGTTTTCTATTTTATGTTATAATTTTAATATTTCTAACTTTTTCTTAAACCTGTGTGCTTGTTAAATAAAGCAAAGGATTACCATTTTCGGGAATATTTGGGGAATTTAAGGCGTCAGTGAATTCTATAATACTCTTGAAATTCTTAGTATGAGCATTATTTTTAGGTAGAAAATTTAATTATTGAACGTTTCATGATACAACATAAAGTAAAGGATATATAAGAAAAATTTGGTCTTGAGAAAAAGTAACCAGCTTTTTATTATATGTATTTTTTTAAATTTGCCCCAAATTTAATTTAAATCGTTAAAAATATACATTTACTTTGGATTCCAACACACTAAATAAAATATTACCATTGCTTTTGGAATTAACAATAATTCAACTGCTACGTTTAAAGCATTGAATTTTATCATTTGCTGAATACAAAACTTAAGTGGCAAAACCCAAAATTTGATTAAATGCGCGGATTAGATTTATTTCAAAATTAATATAAACAGAAGGGGTTCCAACATAATTTAAGGCATGTCCAGCCACTTGTAAATATCTGAAAGACCATGTCGTGTGATAGCACTAGCCTCAACGATGGAGAGATTCTGACGTATTTGCTTTTTCAGCTTAATCATTTGCAGCATCAGCAGGGCTTCGTTCCTCATCTGTCTGTAGGCCAAATCCATTTTGCTTAGGACTACAAGGATTTTTGTCCTCTGCAACCGTGGCTCCGCGAGAATCGAGTAAAGTAACACACCTAAATCGAAGATCTCCTCTAAAATATCTCTCGACTGCAATTTTTGTTTAATAAATTACCTGCTGCTGATATTTGGCAAAGGTTTGATGTATCAACAACGTAAATCAGCTTGTGGACATTGGAGAAATATCTACGCCATAAAGGAGCCATAGAGCCACCAATTTCTAGGATTTTGGTAACACATTTAAAGTTGCCCTTTTTTGGAATTGTGTCACTTGGGGGTATTTTCACGGAAAATATATTCGTTCCAACAGTGGATATGGAATGGGTCGTTATGTCTACCACTTGAAGATTTTGTAAAGCAGTAAGAAGGTGCGTCTTACCGCTTCCTTTAGGCCCGAGACAAATAATTGACATAGCGTCGGAAAAAGTTAGTTTGTTTGATCGATATTTTAGTCCAGTAGAATAAAAACAAAAGGTCCTCTTCAATACTGTCGCTAACGATTTTATATTTAATATCCCCGGTAGACACATAAATAGATCTATGCCATATTATGTGTTTTAAAATGTTTTATATCTTGCATGAGCAAACCCATCAAAATTCCGATTGTTTTTCCAATTGTAATTATTGAGCTAAAACTAAATTCTTTAATTCATGATTACTTTTTGAAAAACTTGTGTCTTTATTGCTGTATCAACAACATCTAGGAAGTAAGGAATTCAGCAAATATAATTTTAATTTCTGAGAATGGATGTAAATCTAAAGAATCTGGGAAATTTTTAATTCGAACCTTTATGCGGTTTAATTTTTAATTTTCTTTTAGAATTATGCTCCTGTTTTTTTATTTTTGCACGAAAATGAATTTTAGACGAATCATAATTTTATTCAAAATCTTCTCAATCTGAATATAACACAGGATCACAACATTTTTGATTCCATTTAACTTCTCTATCAATCGCCGTTTTCATCAAATGCATGACATTGAAAATGTACAATAATACCAGCAATCATTATCTTGAGGTCAAAATTCGGCTTTTATATAGGTTGAATAGTGCTTGGATCACTTGTTCTATTCTCATATTTTGCTTAATCGGCGTTGGGTGCATACCAGCCTTACCCCGGTAACTCAAATTAGCTTTATAAAGGGTACGTCTCTGTACCTGACTGTAGGGACAAATGTTGTTTAATTTTTTTTCCTGGAAATTCACTATATCGCTTTGCACAGCTATTATTGATGTGTATGCTGTCGTAGCTAAGCACTATATGATCTTTAAGATAGGTGAAGATTTGATATTTAATCTCCGCTTAAGATTTTTGCTAGACTGAGAGGGGATAAATTTTGGCAACAGGTAATGAATAATGCGTTTACTTAAATAGGTGGGGAGAAACTTTTGAGTCACCTTGTATATAGGCCATACATACAATTTAATTATAATTTGCTATTTGCTATTTAACACGTTCCCTGCCAGAATTTTCAACAAAGCTTTCGTGAGAGACTTACATGTAAAAATTTATTTAGTGAGAGTTTTCATTTGTGTATCGATTTCGGTACATGTGGCATGGAACGTGTTAAATTGGTAATTTTAGTGGAAACTAAAATATATTCATAAATTTCAATATGTTTTCTTTGGAGTTTAGACGAAATAAAACAAACAAATAAAAAGTTTAAATAATTTGATGAATTCATGCAGGCTCGAAGTCACGTTGTCATCAAAAGTGAAAGTGCCAATTGTTTGATATTAGAATTATGCACCGGTTTATATATCGGGCAGTTCGGCAACAATCGTGAAGCTGGGCACTTTGTTATAAAAAAAAAATATTAGGCCAGAATTGCGGTATTGGTGTTCAACGCCCAAAGTGCCACTATGTGTTGTTTCTTTCTTTCTACAAGTTTTTTATTTAGCAATTGTAATATAACTAAATTTCATCAATCAGCTTGAATCTCTTGTGCTGCTCTTCTGGGATTACGTTAAAATACTTCTTATGGAACACTACTCCCTCTCGACCTGCATGATTCTTCTGAACCCAAGTGTGCTCCCAGTTTGGATCAGTTTTTTCGCATGTCACGTACACTTTCCCGTGTTCTAAGGCGTATAATGTTCCGTTTCGTCCGAATCCAACCTGCAGAGATCCAATGAAATGCTTTCACTGAGCTGAGAATTGTACGATTTTACTTACATTTAGCCCAGGGTGGAAGCGCAGCGTTCTTTGCGTGACTAAAATAGTTCCCTCTGAAACGGTATGCCCGTCTTGGACCTTCCAACCCCTGTGTTTTGGTCGTGCATGACCTTTTCGATTTCTGCTACTACTTCCTGTCTTTTTGCTCGCATTCCGGACTATGTCTAGAAAAAAGACAATAATTATGTACACACGTCTATGAAATAAAGCTTTAAGCTAACTTAAAAAGGAATTATCTGTTGAAAGGCACCATGAAATGCATTTCTGAAATATATTAGAGGCCATCCTGCAGTCTGTGAAAAATTGAGTGCGAGGTGACAGCAGAAATGTCATGGTTTTGACATTTGTTTTTCTTGTTCTTAATTATTTTATGTTGGATCTTGATACCAATTTATTTTGTGATTTTTTTTCCGCATGAAATCAAAGAAAATAATTGTAAATAGGTAAGATTAATAGTGAAATGAAGACGAAAAATTTCGTTAATATTTCCTCTAAAATTAAAAAATTTTGTATTGGTTTCTTAGCTGTTTCCTATGAAAAGGAAATTTAAAAACGCCAAAAAACTAGTACTTCAGTGTACTCTTCTATCTCCGCTTCCGTTTATTTGTAACAGAATACACTAGTTTTAAAGCAACGGTTCATAGAGTGGCTTCTGGGCTTTGTTTTAATATTAAAAGTTCTGCACAAGTTATAAAATAAAATATAAAATAAACAATATGAATGAAGATGTTCCTGGGAATGTCGGTGAGATTGAGTACGTCGATTATTTTGAATCAGGAGATCAGTCAGACCAGGAGGAATATTTCGAGGAAGAGTTCTCGCTGGATTGCAACTGGCGCAGGACTTTCTACAAATTATCTGAAGCGGTGGATGAATTGCGGCGTGAGTACTGATGGCTATGATTCGATGCAGATTGAATAGTGAAATTTGTGCATCAGGTCGTTTTAGTGGTCTTGAGCTTTGCGATTCCCAAATAAGAATTCTGCTGTCGTACTACGAATTCCTATTGAAAGACGTCGAAAATTTGGCCGCAGAAGACGGTGAAGAAAAGAACGGACAGGGCACTGACGAAAAAAGGATCGCTCTGTCGAGTGAGCTTGATTTAGATTCTGATGAAGGTTCATTTGAAATGGAAAACTGCAGTCGTACAGCTGTTTCGGGCGGCGATATTCTTTTTAGCGAAGATCTTTCCTCAGAAGAGAATTTTGCCGGCTGAAGACGGCCAGCCGCACACAAATGAAATGATATAATTTCTTGTATTTGTTTTAACCGCTTCAGTATTACTTAACCATAACTTGCTAATCCAAAATGCGAATTTACTTATTTTATTTTTATACATTTCCTATCATTTTATTATTTTATGCTTGAAAACTTTTGTTTTAAAAAGCTTCACAATTCAATTTAAAAATCAAGCAATTGCGAAACATGTTTTTAATTTTATGAATTTCGGTAAAATATCTCGAAAAATATCAATTAGAGGAAACTAGTGCAAAGAATAATTGTTTATAAAATTCTACACAAAAAAAATTATTAAAAACAAAAACTCCGACAATAATCTCAGATAAATTAAAGATATAGAAATAAGATTTTTCACAAAGTATGAGTAAGAGATGCTCCTGAATTTATTAGGCACAGCAAACAATATTAGTTTCCACTCATATTTTTTACATTGCTCAATTTAAGTTATAGCAGTTATGCGACATTTAAAGGATAAATGGAATTTATGAACGAAATTATAGGCCGCAACTGGACATGTACATTTATTTGCAAAATACCTCTCATTTAAGTAATACAATACATCAGGGGTATACAATCAAAGTTGGTAAAGTCCACAGTGCCAAAATGTTTAGTAAACGATAAAAACGATTATTTTAATAATTACAGGTAACTATTCTAATGTTAAACATTATTTATATGCAGAATGTAATACATTATGGAAATACAAGTGTTCATCACGATCAGTTCAATACTTTTGAGTAAAACCTTAAGTATAAGATGGACTTTCCCAGTTTTGTTACCAAGTTTTGGACTTTACTAAGTTTGTAGCTGAATGTTTAGGACTTTCTTATATTTGTTACCACCTTTCTAGATAGGATTAGATTCAGGCGTCAGTGAAATGGAGGCAATGGAGCCTTCCTATTGGTCGAAAAGGATTTTACGCAAATTGAAACTCAACTCACTTGGACTTTGCTAGGTTTGTTTGTAAAGTCAATTTTCAATTTGAAATAACAGTCGAGATTACTAGAATTTGTATAAAATTATTCTACGGGGTAAATATATGTAGATACGGAAAAAAATTTGTTGCAATTTAAATCTCACTTTTAAAATTTTGTGGACTTTACCAACTTTGATTGTATACACCTGACATGAAAAATTTGCTTATTTTTTATTTTAAGGCGCAGGTTTTTGATCGTTTTTGTTCATCATATGTACTTACATATACATGTACATTACCTTCTTTTTGGTCTCTGCTCTGACTCATATGTACACATTTTAGGAACAGGTATTTTTCAGAAATATCTTATTTTTTTCACCACTGGTGGTAGAGTACTAGGAGCATTTGTATGCTGTTTTCTACAAAAACATAAACCACAGTCGAATACAATAGAAAAAATGATTTTAATTATTCGGTGTCTTCCTCATTTATTTAAATTAGAACTTTCCCGTTTCTTCATCAATACGAGTACATTCGATCATTTATTGAATTAAGAAAGCCATTGGTTCGATGTTTTTTACCAGTTTTATCAGTTGACTATTTGCAAAATGTGGTATATTTAGTATAGCAGTTATTTGTATATAAATTAACAATTTTTAAGATATATAGTATTCAAAAACCCGGCATGGTTCAGCATAATTATTTCGTCAAGTTTCATTCGTGCCATAAGATTTGACACATAATATTCAAAATGAGAATTGAAGATTTAATATTTCTGGGAATGTCTTTATAATTCACGCTATAACTTATTTAGTGGTAGACACGGTTTAAAAAATGAAAAATTACGATATTACTTGTTATAATTTTTTAAGCCTACTCTTCTCGACAATATGTAATGTTGATTTTTATTTAAGATTTCGTAATCTACGGAAAATATTTTGGAGATAAAAAAATTGAATTTTCTTTTTTATTTGGACATAAAATGGGTCAAATCTCTCAATTAGGTTTTTTAAATCATTTGCCGGTTATATATTTTTCTCTTCCTAGTTGTATCGAGATCCCTGAATGAGTCGAGTACAAAATACGCGTTTGGAACCCATAGGTTAAATGGTTTCTCCATTAACACCAAATCTTTGCCGGTTCCATTGGCAGCCCCGACCTCCTTTGCAGTATATCCCTTAACACTATCCCCCGTAACGTTATCTTTCCGTACCTTTCTCTTTGAAAGTCATCGTACTAACTATGGCCACTTCGAAACCTTTACCTGAATGCTGAATGCACCAAAACCTTTACTGTGGGCATTGTGTAATTTGTTGAGATTTTTCTCTCGCTTCGAACCTCGTTCTCCGAGGTCTCTCTCATTAATCGATACAACAACTTAATCGTTTGTTGATAATCCTAAAGTGTAAATAATGCATTAATTTAAATTTGTTAGCCCTATTTGCTCAGGGATGATGAGGATTTTAAGCTGTTCCATCTTAACATTTTCTCAGAAAATAATGTGTTGCAAATTCCCCTCCCAAATTTTTTCGCCACAGTAGTCACAGGTTATTTAAATATTAAATATAAATAAATTTTTAATTAGGAACAATCAGCGACATATTTCGGAAATCGAGTCAATTTCATCTCTATATACATGAGTGTGCTAAAAGTATAATAGTGCAGAATATTATAAAAGATTTAAAGGAATTTAACGCCAATTTGTTGAATAAAAGTTGATAGTAGGGAGAATTTCGCATAAATGTAGTTTAATATTTTGTATTTTAAGCCCGGTTTTACTAGTTCTAAGACAATATATTTCGTATTATAACTTTTACCATCGATAGCCAAATATAATTAAGTCTGTTCTTCTCACTTTGTTGAAAAGGAAAATTGGCAATTTAGTTTTGTAGAATAAATATGCAATACTATTTGTACGAAATTTCATTATAATGGCCAATTTCCAATTATATATTATTTTATACGCACAATTCAAAATTTTTTTTTACGCAAAGAAACTAATCGATAAGTGCAATTTATGTTTTTACACATGTTTACATTATAAATAATTTATTGCGAGGCACATCCTGACGTAGGTTATAATAGACTGAGTTATTAATGCAGTAGGACAAATACTCAACTTTGCAATGTTCAAATCTATCTTTCGAACTAAAGGTACAAATGACAACGATTAATCAAAATGGGTACAGTAATCGATTAATTTAATTTGATTAATTCCCTTAATCCCTTTTCATTCATCAAACGTTATGTTCTTTGTGGGCACATTTCAATATCCAAGTGCACTAAGCGGATATGAAATTGTGGAATCTAAGAAAATAAATCAAACAGTTTTTGTGAGGGTTCTGCTAGTAATCAGTAATATCCAATAATAATCGATTATTTCTTGGTAATTTAATCGTGATACTATTTCTTCGTCAAATAATCAATTAATCGATTATTCTACACTACTACACATCTCTCGAACTATAGCGAAATTTATTAATAAACAATGTGGTGATTAAAATGATAATTCTTTCATTATTATCATATTTTATATCTGTTTTTTTTTATGAATTGACTAGTATTATTTTTTCCTCTTTCTTCCACTTTCTTGCACTTTCTTCACTTATTTGAGTACATAATCACAATTGTTGATGAATATCTCAAAGATACTCTTGTGTTTGTGTTGCTCTTAGCCTAAATTAGCAAACATTATAATTTTGTTTTGAAAAGATTATTCATTCCTGATATCTTCGAGAGGACTGAATTTTTTTCTTGATAGTTTAACAAATCAATCCTTCTAGTCTTCAATTAATAAATAAAAATTAAAACATAAATAAATTCAGTTCTCTAAAAAATATGAATCTAGATTTTATATTTTCACTTCTTTCATTCCTACGTACAAGATAAATACACATTGTCTCTCCTATTAAATGTCTGACCCTTGAGATAGAATATAAACTTGAATTGCTGAATTTTTGACTTTTGAAAACAAATTTTTTCATCTAGACTAAATCCGAAGTTTAATCTAATTTAGTCTGTTACCCATTACTTCTCTTATTTGAAATCTTATTTGCATTTATGATTAGTTTATAATGTGCATTATATACATATCTATTTTTTTCAATATTTAAAACTTACCTATCCTAATCCAATTTAATAATAATTTTATCTAGTATACTTTTCAGGTAATAAAACAAGGCCTACGATAATATATTAATTGTTATTTTAAAAGAATAGGTTTACTTCGGGATTAGGTGGAAAGTCTCATCTTGGTATGCAAGTCCTATTTGAAATTGACCAAATTTTACCCGAGTTAAAGAATCAAAGCATGCCTCCTATAAATACCCCTGGAAATTTGCACAGATCACAAATTTTGTACATTTTCACCTTAATCTGACAGGTGAAACATGTAATTCATAATGAATGACAAACAGAGGTTTAATCCTTCCTGACAAAGGTATAAAGACAGGTGGCATAATAGGCGGCTTTGCCGTAGCTTTATATGGATAAGCCATTTCCATAGAGGAAACTTGCCGCATGCACGTACACCTCATACGTAGTGGCATGCTACATGATATTTATATATTTTCTTCAAGCCGCTTAAGTCGCAATAAAATTAAATCTAACGCATTACAACTCAATTATCATTTTGCTAAACTTCCCAAACTTAACGAAATCGGTTGGTGCAACTATATAGAATATTTTATCAAACAACTAGATAACTTGAATTTTCATCTGTGGGAAGGGGTGTGAGAATTTAGTTTAACATATTTACTTTGCTGATTATGTTTATAGCATGGGATTAGACAAATAAATATGGTAACATATGCAGTATGTGTTCAAAAAATTAGACGCACTGGGAAAATAAACGCCAAATGAAACAAATTTATAAATTTTGATAAATGGATACAAGTATTTTTGTAAAAAATCGATTTATTTTACACTAAAGCATATTAATGACATTTTGTGAAAATATTAATTAAAATTTAGTCGCAGTTAGTTATTTTACAACTTTAGCAATTCTCGGCATACTCGCTAAACACGCTTTTATAATGTATTTCATTGCTTCGTCATTGTACCAAATATCTTCAATGTTTTCTTTAAGAATTGATAACGTTGGGTTCGGGCGACTATATACTTTCGATTTCAAATAAGCTGAGTAATTTTCTACTGGATTTAAATCAGGAGAATTGCCGGCTCTCGTCATTTAGGAAATCTTTGATTAATTTCGAGGTATGCCAAGGTGCTCCGTCTTGCATAAATGTGTAATTCGATCGTGTATACATGAATTAATTTATGCGGGGTAAAAGAACATCTGCTAATATTATCTTATACTGATCAGAACGCAAGGTTCCATTCACAAACCTCCACTAATGCAGCTCCATATCATAATAACTGATGGATGTTTAACTGTTCTTTGAATGCAGTCCTCATTGTAACTTTCCCTTGGAAGCCTCCGCATAAAATTGAACAATTCCGTCACCGCTTCTAGACGATATTCGTCACTGAATATAACCGGCGATATTTAAAATTTAGGGTAAATTTGGATACTCCACAAATCTGAACAAAAAATACTTTACGAAAATATTTTGACATTCTTACCTTTTCTCAGTAATGAAGGGTAAAGCTCTAATGAAATCTAGCGCATCGTAACCTTTTGGATCTAATTTTTTCTGTTAGCTTTGGATTTTTTGCTGGTCGTCTTCATTTAAAATTTGTCTCATAAATAATCGTCGGTGAACAGTCATCCTTGAAATTTCCGCGCTAACTAATTTGCCTGTGTAAGATCCTGACGGATGCTTGTCGTTGTTTTATCCCCATATGCACAATTTTCTTGTCGGTCCTCGTTGATGTTTTCCCTTTTCTTCCGCAATTTTTCCTCTTACTTCCTGATGCGAAGGTTGAGGGATTCAGAGTTCAGACAATTCTATCCACCGTAGATGCCGAAACCTTTTGTTGGTGGGCGATTTTCCGATTGGAAAGTTCTTTCGACATCAAGGATCTTACTATTTTACTCCTTTTATCATTGGTGACGTCTTTAACACGCCCCATTTTGAAGTCAATTATCAACACTTAATTACTTCAGAAAACTCCTTTTTTGTATATCACGTTCACTAAATTTTCATTTGAAAAACAACAAATTGAAAGAATGTTAGTGAGTTTCAATATTATTTATGAATGCACTCTTTAAAATCCGCTTTGATAGAAAACTGTCAACCGTTTCTCCATAAATATTTCTTTCAAATGAAGCCAAAATGAAATCGTTTTCATTTATATACTTCCTAGCCCTAACTAGGTAGATCTGGGATTTTCTTAATTACCCAAATATCCTGCACTCATTCCTTACATGACCGTAATCGTTGAAAAGTTATATAGAAAATGGTTTTATTGCGGGAAAAATTCACTTTGTAACGAATTTCCTAGAATAACTGACTGTGTCTAATTTTTTGAACACATTTTGTATAATGTGGCGAATAGACTACTAAAAATTCAATCCCATTTAATGGACGAAGTACTTTTGACTAGAAAAAGAATTGTATTATTTCACGTTTCGAAAGTGAATTTGAAAACGATCAAAGTACCAAACATGAATATCGATTTCCGAATATTTTTTTCGTATTTATAGAATTAACCCCTTCAGGAAGACTTGCACAAATGTGCACGTTTAGTTTTTAAATTAGAATTATGCAAATTGGAAAAAAATATTTAAATCTTTTACGGAAAAAACTTTGTAGTATAGCAGCACGGATAATAGTTTAATGTAATTTTTAATGTACTTGAGACTCACTGCTTTAGAAATTTTCAAAGTTGCCTTTGATTATCGCAAGATTTCTTTTTCGTTTAGTAGAAAATTACGTAAATATTTGATAAATAACTAACCAATTGTGTAAAATTATATTCGTTTTAATTATTTCTTTATTTTAACGACATACATATTTTGTAAAGTTATTTTTTTAATTTTTGTTTTAATAGCACTTTACTGCCAAATCTGTAAAATTTATTTTTATATACTAATTATTTTTAAATTTTTTCTTACATTCTGAATAATTCTTGATAAAAAATAACTGACCATGCAGTTAAACACAATTTGGAACCCCTTTCTTCAATTTCTAAAAAATTCGCCCTGTAAAGGCCTTTTAAACACAGTTAAGCTCAGTTCAAAGTATATCTCTTAAGCAGACATAAATTTCTTAATTTATATTAATTTCCTATTATTTTGTTAATATTTTAATTTATAATTTAAAATCTACATATAGAAATATTTTTGGAGTTGTATTTTTATTCTTTTTCATTCTCCTATTCTGAAAAGCATATGAAATTAATCGAAAAGAGCTTGCAAAAGCTTCTTGTGAATTTAAATTCTCAAAGTTCCCAACATTCTCACAAAATAATGTTAGTTACATTTGATCTAATTTAGTTTTTCCACAGAAAACGTGATAATAATTGAAGGGTTACGACGAAAGACGAACATAGTCCATTTGTTGTTAAAAATGAGTTATTATGATAGTGTCATATTGTAGCTCGGTACAAATAGAACAAAAGTACGATACCATTTGTGAAAAAAGAATTATGTGAAATGTGTCGAATTATAATTTTGTGTCCATACTTTTAAACTTAAAATATAGACACTGATCGTTATTGTCGTCAATATTTATTGAAGTTAAAGGTAACTAAAATTAATTTCTTATACCATTAAGAATATTAATATGGAATATCAATTTAAAAGGCGGTTTTATAACCTCTTTTTGATTCTTGTCGCACTGTTTTTAAAACGGGGGCCTTAATATGATATAATAATAATTTTGAAAGTGAAAAAAAAAACTAATCAAGGTGAGCTTAATATACCTCAATGATACCTGATTTCTTAAAATCGTTAACAAAGCTTACATTATTATTAAAATTATTAGTAAAATCCGATATTTTAAAAGAATAACTTTTGGGTTGCACTGTAGGAATTCAGGTAACAGAAATGTTTTTATATTCCGGAAAAGGAAGTCCCTTAAACACTACATAATAATTTTACTACGAGTGGGGAAAAAAGTTTTTCGCATGTATGAAACATGCGTGGAAGAACGTCCTCTTTATCTGGAAAAAGGAGAGTAACTCTTTTGCCCTCGCATAAGCTCTTGAATTCTTCTCAGAAAACTTTCAGAGGGTTAAATTTATCATTCTTAAAATGTGGAAGATATTCTATACTTGTTTTCTCTAGTAAAGGGAAAATTAAAATTACTCTGTGTATTGTAAAACTGCGCAAAAGAGGGCTTTTTGGCAACGAAAATGCATAGAAACTTTGAGAAATGAATGTTGGAAAATAGAAAAAATTTCAGACTTTTGAATGAATGAATTTAATGGAAATTTGTTTGATGAAAATATCATGCTTTCAAAATTTTCTGTTTTAGCTGAAAAAGCAACAGAAGTTAAGGGTGGAAAAAAACCGGATCAAATCCGAGAGGACCAACTTTTTATGGGTTTACTGATGAATTTGTTTTACAAAGTTATAGAACTATTTAATCCAATAATACTATTAGCCCGATTTTAATTTATTTACCGCTTACGCGTCACTGCCATCTCATCATCAATTTTTCTGCCTAATTGGACTTTTATGCATTTAAGTATTTATTGAGTTACTTTTTTCATTTGCATCATGCATTTTCTTATTCAATTAGGCGCGAGTAATCAGTTTATGACAATAACGTTTTAGAGGGTAAATTCGAATTATTAGCCGATCCCTCCATGTAAGCGCATATATTGCATCCTTACTGCCAATATTGCTGTAATTCTCAGATGAATATATTTCACAAAATTGAATAATCATACTGAGAAGGTAGTTAGGGCAACTAAAAGTAGGACCATTATTGTGTTATAGAAATGCGGCCTAATTTCTCTCCATCTCCAGACAACTTTCCATTTTTCCCTATTTTCTATTTAGTCCACCGGTTCAATTTCTAAATTTTTGGATCTGTCCTGTAATATTTTCCTTTATATTTCATTAGCATGCAACTCTTGTTATTGTCAAGAGAAGTCACAGAATATAAATTTCATTCATATAACTAACCCATACAAAAAATTGTAAAATTTGGAACAAACAAGTCTGTGGATATCACAGCAGCAGTCCCGCTTTTCCTGAATTCGTCAACCGTTGTCTCGTGGTACTCGAAATTTTTTGGAGATTTTTCATAAATTTCACAGCACTCAAAAGGATGCGATAATGGTGCACTCCGGTAGTTCAGCATGATAATTTCATGAAAATTGTTCTGCTCGATGGATGCACTGAATAAGGATAGAGGCTAGGGAGGATGTGAAAGAAATAGGGGAAAATTTATTAAATCCCAAAAGGTGTCTAACCCTTGACTGTCGTAATGATGATAAAGTTACCAGGTCAAGTGCTTTATAGCAGGATACAAGGCAGCCGGGCTAGGATTTTGGAAATTCGTGAAGAGGGTCACGGACAGGGTCACCTTTTTAAAGAAATGAAAAGTGTAACTAAACCACTTTTATGCATGTGCCCATCATTTCTTTCTGTCGTTTTCATTCCAATCTTCGTTTTTCTGTGCTAAAGTTTAATAAATTGTAAAATTTATGGAACTCATCTACATCCCTTGTCTTCCTTCCTCTCTTGCTCCGTCATGTGGACTAAAATTCTTCGGAGTCCTTCAGCAGAATTTCAAATTTGTCTCAGGAGCTTTCTTTGTTGAATTGGGACAGGACCGAGGACGCTTGGTGTAATTCTCAAGCTAGCCATAATGTCCGCAGATGCATTTATAAGGATAAAATCTTTGAGTTATTGTGCAGACATTTTATGGCTGTTTTTTTTTTTATGGAATATCTTTCTCCAAATTGAGAACTTTTAGGATCGAGGACAGCTTTTCTTCGTCTATTTTGTTTTTTTGAATATAAAAGCAGTGGAATGGCTCATGTTTTAATTTTAATTTGTAAAAGGACCAATAATAAATCTCATAATCAGAGATGTCTCAGAGTTGATGAATCTGGGATTCTTTGAATAGGATTTGCTGGGAGGGTTAGGTAGGGAATATTTTAAAAATGCTTGCATTTAATATCTTTTAGGTCTTTAGCTACCATAGAAGAGGAACTCTTTGCGAAATAAAATATTAAATCGGTTTTTATGAAGGAACTAAACAAAAACATGCATATTATTATCTTACTTATATTAGGATTATAGAATAAATACAAATTTAAAGAGAATATGTGTTTTTTTATCTTTCTGCTCTAAAACTTTAGTTTGCAAGTCCAGTTTCCAGGATCTTAATCTAAAAGTATTATAGAAATAGGCTAGACGGTTGCTTACAATAAATATATAAAAGGCAAGTTTACCCTCGCCGAGTGATTTTGAATTAAGTGTTTTTATAACTAAGAAGCATGAGTTTATTGTTGTTGAGATTGTTGTGCCAACGTCAAGTAATTTAGTAGTATTTTATGTTATTTTGTATTCACATGAAAACTCTGGTTAAAAATAAAAATAATAAACAAAAATGATTTCCAAAAGAAAAGCGCTATACCGGCGTAGTTCTTGCAAGTTAAACAGATAAATTTAAAAATATTTTGTACTCACATTTAAGTTATAGGTAACAACCTTTTGATAATAATGTAATTTAATGTGTACCAGAGTAACTGATAGATTTTGTAGCCTTTTTAAGACGTAGTTTGCCTATTGTTTCCCTCTTAGGTATTTATTTTAAATTTACTTAATGGTGTCTTTTCAAAACATTGTTAACTTTCTGTTACCATTCGTTAACACAAGCTAAGCAGACAGAACTATTAAAATGAAATATAGATTCTATGTATCACGTCAAGCATTAATGTAGAAATATTTAAACTTAATAATGTTAAAAATTACGATAGATATGAAAGTGCTTATCCGTATCTGTCCTAGATGTGAAATGGGCCTTTATATGTATTCGACTTGTATAAAGTTTGTTTTGTCTGTTTGCGCATAATTTCGAAACATTCTTTTATTAGAAAGCTTAGGTTTCCCGAAAGGTACAATGACAAGTACGAAAAGTCTGGGAATAGGAAGAAATTTTATGGATCGCTGATCGTAAATTCAGTGCTCGGTTTTGAAAATTCAAAATGGTGGATCCATAAATAATAAATATTATAAATTTTATTATATCCGTTAGTACTGAGCATTAGAAAAATTTTATAATGGTAATGGTAATGCTAAGTAACGTCGAATAATTGAAAGTAATCCATGGTAGTGGGGAAATGCCAGTATCAATAATTTTATTTTTTGTGCAGAATCAATAGTGGGTAATAGTACTCCTAATTTATTTTGTTTGCATCATTTGTATTAGTATTGTATTGACAATAGTACATAGTACTTTTTTCAAAGCTCTGGTTAGGTTTGTATCATATGTGCAAAAGTAACCAACTGTATTAAAATAATTTTAAATTCATCAAATTTGTGCTTAGAAAAGCCTATTGATTTTAAATGTTAAATATCTGTAATTCGACCCTTTGTGGGAAACAAGAATTGGCTGCCATTCGAAACCCTAGTAGTTGCCAAAATGCCCACATTTGAGCTAAACAAAGGACTATCGATCCACATGTTGTGGCTTTCACAGCTACTACGTATGCGCATATATATCCAGCTATACTACCATTATCTTCCGGAATTTGATAAATGAACTTTGAAAACTTATCAAAAACAAGGACGAAAAGGTGAGGGCTAATGCAAGAAAAACTATTTGTCTTTTAGTGCGCCAGGAGTACTGCCAATGCTGGTGACTATTGGCACCTTAATCCTTCCACATGTGCAAGTACTTGCTCACCTGCAGAGGTCCCGGCAGGAGGCGGCTTAAATTAAACCGAACCTCACAGCATTAGTCCTCAATACAGATCTATGCTCGTTCGTCGTCGTTCGCTCTTTCCGGGGAGCGCCGTAAGGAAACTCCTGATCTGCTGGCCTGCACTTCTTTTTGCATGTTGATGATGCTGTTCCTGATTGAGAAGTGTTTCATTTCGGACGGGTGGAACTTCTGTTTTACCGCAGTGGTTCCCTTAAAAACGACAACACAAACAACAACATAGTAAAAGCACTAACGTGGAGTTTTAGGTAAAAGGGTATGCGGCGGTAGGGGTGGAATATGGTTCGCACTTAAGGATTGCGTTCTGTACAGTGCACGTAGAACGGTACTAACAGAGCATATGAGGAGCTTTCGATGCACTTCATGATGAATAATGACTCAATTTCACCTGAACGTGTGTTTTATTTTTGCTTCCATTACCTTCGCTAATTTTGGAGGTGTTGGGGTGTCTGGAAACTTTTCTTTGGCCTAATGGAGTTCATAATTAAACACAGCTTACCGTACTTTTAGGGTTTTTGTGGAATCCATGGTTTTTCTCGCACTTTTTTTGTGCTATGAGTGTCAGGATTATGAATAATTTTGTAAGGTAACCGCAAAATTTATTTTTCAATTTATATCATATGATGGCAAATCTGATAATAATATTATCTTAGTAAAATTTTTTCTTTATGTCATAAAGTTATAATGTAAAAATAGTGCAACCAGCAATATTGAAAATACAATTTATTTTGAAAATAATTCATCTTCGCTTTACGAGTATATGAAATTTGCAGAATATTGTAGGAGCACACTACATGGGATGATAAGTAAGCTTCTTGCAGACAGATTTCGCCACTAATAATCATAAAACTATTTTTAGATAGTATAAATCATCCAACTCATTCAAGGGAAGTTACTACTTCAGAAAACAGAAAAATGTACTGAATGGTGTTGAAGGATTGGAAGCTGCAATTGAAGAACATAGTTTAGATCATGAACACATTGAAAGAGCATGTGATCAATATTTTGATTGAATATTTGGTCATGAGAAATTGCGTTTGTAAATATCAGGTTAAAAAGAGTAACGCATTATCGATTCAGAGTAGTATTTGGAAGTATTTAAGCCCAATCGGAATAAATGTTTGTGTCAATTCGTAATAATGTATGAAACATGGATCTATTATTACACTCTAGAGTGTCATAGGTAGAAAAAAATTGTTAAAAGCATCAATTAAATTACATCAATTAAGATTTGAGTTGCTTCTCTAGCGACCATATAATCCAGATCTAACATTCACCAATTAGTACTTGTTTCCAAGTATGAAGAGATGGCTTCAGGGAAAGAAATTTTACACAAATGGTAAATTCTAATGAGAAATTGATTCACATTTTAAAGGATTTTCTAAAAAGAATTATTTGGAAGGCATTAAAATGTTGGGAGACTGCTAGAATAAGTGTGTCGCCCTAGAAAGGAATTATGTTGAAGGATAGGATATAATTATGAAAAAAAAATTGCGTATTCTTTGTTAGGTAGCTTACTTATCATCCCATGCAGTAGTTGCTTTCGTCTTAATGGTAAAGTGATCGAAGTTTCTCTTATTTGCTAAAACCCGACTTAAGCTAAATTCAAACTAAGGTCAGACGTACGCCCACCATTTTACATTTTATTTCAAGCTATAACAGTAATTATGCATCAGTGCTTTACAGACCGTTGGCTGTAGTTTGGTAATTTGAAACTTATTGGTAACCAAAATAAAAGTATGACCAAAGTCGCATTATGCCAAGTTATGTAAAAAATTCTTTCGTCGGTTCGTTTTGATATTTTTCAAAACGAATAAAGTGTAAGAAAAGGAAACTATACTAATTGATTTCTTGGGTGCCGCAGCTCCTTGGGGTTACAAATGCAGCAAAGAGGCGTGTTGGATCCCGAAACCCGCAAGCAGCCGTTCACCTAAACCTCCAGCTGCACCCCCTTCCGAGATCACTGCATCGTCCGTGCAGGAGCATACACGGCCGCCTCTCTGCCAGGTTCGGGTGCTTTAATGTTAATATATTTTGCGTTAATATGTTCATAATACATTTTACTTTTTATATTATATAATAACGATTTATGAAATTTTCCATACAAGTACAATCCTTTTTGTTGTAAATTTTATATCCCCTATAGTCAATATATAAAAAGAATAATTAAACAATATTCCAACTACATGGGTGGGCGAATGTTTAACTTAAAATCCAATTAGAAAGAAGTATTGAAATTAATTGGTTAAAATTGAAGAAAGTCCGCAGCTCAAAACCATCATAGATGAAAGATATTTGAGGAATCAGGAATGTTCGGAATTATTAAAGTGTACTACATTCGCCTTAGCACAATGCGCATTTGCGTGGTGAAGAATTAAAGCTCATCAATCTCCGGACATTTTATAAACGAATTAATTTATTGAACTGGACTGCATAAATAAAACGCATCCTGTATTCCCATATGCCAATTTAAGGCCGAACGTGGGGCATCAATTTTACCCTGTTAGAATGAAACTGGCGCATCAGACGAGTGTGCTGCACTGAATTTATTCATGAAATATTCTATACAATTTCCGTGAAAATAAATATGAAATAAAACACAGATCCCGACCAAGGGGAAAGTAACTTTTCCCTTTAATACAATTTTAATGAAACTCATATCTGTTGTGGGAAAGATACAGGGTGATGTGTGCGCAACGATTTAGAGGTGGCGATGCCCAAAGGGCGGTCTACCGTTAAACTTGCCAGATTTCGTGGCATGGTAATCATAAAAACAATGTCGACGGCTATAAATTTCCATTACAACAATGAAACAAACCACTGCAGTGGTGAGGGCGTTAAAATTAATGTTTCCCGCCAAAGTATTTTATATTTGGAGAGCTGCAGTATCGCCAATAGCAACGTCCATAGAGTGTTCAAGAAGTAGAAGGTGATATTTTCGAGTAAATAAGCTTCTACGGAGGAGCGTTGGCTACGTGCCTTCTACTTCTGCGATTAAATGATAGTAATTTTCCTTGTTGCAAACTAGATAAAATGCGAAACTGAAAAAGGACGCGGCATCGCCAGAATTATCCTTCTTGCTTTGCTACAAGCGGCACCAGATGTGCTTAAGTATCTGGATGCTGTTCTTTGGTTGCGGTTTAAAAGTTTATCACGAATTTTGTTGCAAATCTCACCAAATGCTTATCAGTACATACTACATACACAATATGTTATTAATTTATTACCACTTAAATAATAGCTGCTGTGGTCACATCACTAAATCCATGCAAAAAAAGCTGATTGCCACAATAACCCAGCGGAAAACCGCAGATCGACTTCTAAAAGGATTTTGCAATTACCATAGTTACCGAAGAGAGAAGTTTAAAAAGGGAAAATCCCAACAGGAGTTTTATTAAAATAGTAAAACTTTAAACAGGTGTCAATTCAAGAAGTAAACTAAATGATTGAGAAAACTAAAATACATGTACATTCATGATGTTTCATATATTCTATTCCAGGGATGCTTTTATTCGTTTATCAAAATTTGGAAATGTATCCTACATGGGTTTTGACATGGTGATAAAAATATCTCAACGAACTTTGATGAGAATTAGCATATACAGAATTAGCAGGTATTGATTTCGAATTTATTATGTTTGACTGTAATTTAACATTGCAATTCAAATAAATTCCACAAATAGGTACATCCTACGCATGCTTAGACGTTATCGGGTCGCTAATTTCAAATCTATAATACAAACTAATATACTTGTAAGCTATCAAATGGTCTAGATGGTGAAAAAATAAATTAAAATTGTAAGGAGTTTGCCAATTTTTTCCATTATTTAAAAATAAATTTCATCTAAGTCCAAGAATGTAGTAAAATTACGTGAGGTTTTCATTAAGAACGTCCCCGGAATGTAGAGATTTTGTTGACTCCTTCTCTTATTTCCACTGGCGAGCTTATAAATTAAATTGGTTCTGAGGAACTCAAAAGGGATTCTCCCTAAGTGGCCTTGAAAGTGGTCTCATTAAATCTAATACAAGTCTCATTTCGCAAATGTGCAGACAATTAACCCGAACACCCCTTTTTTCTTAGTTAGAATACTGAACATCCCTCGAAGTGATAAGCCCAAAAAGCCATCAAATACTCCATAAGCCCATTAACAGCTGTTAAGATTTTACCACGCCCGGTCTTCTCTGACTTCCTTTCAAAAGTGGCATAATTAAAATTTTTGTGGAAGATTATTCAACCCTTGCCCCTAAAAGCGAAAGCCACGAGTGAAGAACAGAAAACCAGAACACACAAATTTAAAGGGTTAGGGTGCAGAATATCTCAAGAGCATCTGTAAGTGCTCTCTAACTCTAACTCACCCCGACGTAACCGGTCCTGGCACCGATTCAAAAATTTAGGCGCAAATAGGCAACTGCGGAGGGACAAAATTTGAATTGTTTCCGTAAAAAAGGGCAACCAGTGGTGATTACCGATGGGCTCTTCTCATCCTGCTCGAGGGATCCTTTTTTCGTTCGCCCTCATGGTAAATCGTGTCGCTCGCATCCGAAACCATCCACTGCCACAATGAGTCCTGTACCGGGTACCCTTACAGCATCCAGTGGGGCTGGCTTTAACTCAAATCTCGTTATTAAACCTAGTTGTTTTCCGCGGAAGACCCTAAAAAAGGGGTGCGCATATCATATACAAAACCGAAATGGGAAATACTTTTGTTATCCACTTTGTTTCAGTTTGTCGAGATTTTTCATTCACCCACGCGTTCCTCGACAATTCCCGTCCCAGTCCTCGCCTATATCCTCTTAGAAAGGGTGAGTAAAGCGTTAAAGGTGTGAAGTTCTAAACAAAAAGAATTTAAAGCAAGTATGAAGCAGTCTCTGCGTAGGTAGGGGTTACGAAGGATTCGGCGTGCATAGGCGTTATTTTTGTGTTGATTATCAGTGAAAGCGCTTACGGTCTACAAGTTTTTTCCCCCATTCGATGTAATTTTGTTCAGCTTCAGAATTAAAGCAAAGCTGATTACGTGGAGTAAATAAATGGGTTCCCTCTTTCACGTAGAGGAACCAACGTAGTTATACCGCGATAGCTAGAACATTTTCTTTTAAATAGGTTTGTCCGGCACAATTTTATTAATGAACTTGTGTTTTCTTAAAAATATCTTGGAGAAAACCAATCGTGTCTCAAAGAAATGTGTGAAAATTGCATCTTCACACGCCTAGATTTTAAATTGTCTCTACACATATTTACATTCAAGGCAGGTGCAAACTACCTACCTTCTAGGAAATCCACATAGTGATTTGTGTTAAGGCGAAAGGCGCCTATTTGTTAAGATAATCTTTAACGGCAACAACGTTAGAAGTTGGAGCCAGAATTCTTTATGTAATTATAAACTGCCAGACTATGTAAGGAAACATGTGCGTTTCCTAGATTACAAGACTCGCAAACGGCGACAGAGATGATAGTAAACCTAAATAGGACTCGACCGTAATAAAGTATTTCGGGAGAAGTCATAAAAAAGGGTTTGCTTCAGTCGCAGTTGTTGAGGCCTGCATTTTACTTTTAAGAACTAAAAAGATTTTTGTGTCTGGTCACTGTTCGATCGACTGTTGTCAAGAACTGATCTAAAGTTTGTATCAAGAGGTTTTTTATGCCATCTCCAAGGCTTTTTCCTCTCAGCGCTAAATAAAGGACTAAATGATTAAGCGCAAATAAAGTGTTTTAATTTGAAAAGAAAAAAAAACCCCAAATCACCCTTCCTAGGGACGTGTGTGCCCGCTGTCGGACCCAGTGAGGATCAGCGGCTTTGGTGTGAGAAAGTGAATTCGCGCAGAACTAAACATTATGGTCCTTCGAGCCGGATAAGTTAAAAAGACAAATCTCACTGGCAACCGAGTGGAAGTGGTGTTTATGGTGAATTAATTAGAAAGTGACAATAAATATTGCCAAAAAAAAAAAAAAAAATAAAATAAAATAATCGCGGTGAAAATACTGTGAAGAAAAAGAGTTGTGCGAGCAGTGAAGTGGATTTTGCCTTCAAAAATGCCTCCAAAAAAGCAAGCTCTTGAACTGAGTGTCGTCGGATTAGTTGAACGCTTAGGGGAAATCGCGAATATCCATGAGGAGACACAGGATGAATCCTTAACTCCGCCAACGGATGAAATTAAATTACGGCTTGATGATCTTCAATCAACATGGGATGCCTGTCAAGCAAATTATTACGAAATTTGCTCTCAATGGACTCCAGAGCAACGAAGACAACTGCCTTTCTTCGAGAACAACGAATTCGAAGCTGCCCGACAACAATATAGAGGTGCACGATTGGCATTACATCGGCTTCTTCCCAGGGAGACACCAATGGCACCGATGACTTCAACAAGAATTCCGGCTACTATTGAACAATCCGGTGAGTCTCATTCGTTTATCTCAGTAGGCCGTCTGAGTCGGCTTGATCCACCGACTTTTGACGGAAATAGAGCGCAGTGGATAGGTTTCAAAAATACCTTTGAATCAATGGTAATTAACACAAATCTATCAAAAACAGACAAATTAAATTATTTAAAAAGAAGTTTAATTGGAAATGTTGCGGGAATAATTAAAAACTTGCCTGCCTCGGAAAGTAACTTCGATCGCGCCTGGAAAGAACTAAATGAAAAATACGATAATACTCGCCTATTACGACAGGCTCACTGTGATGCTCTGCTTAACATTGAAACGGTTATCAGGGCTAATGATGCAAATGATTACGAGAGGGTAATCAATGAAGTTCAGGAACACCTCATCTCCCTTGAGGGACTTGGTGCCGGCGTGGACCAATGGGGGGGGTTGTTGTTAACTATAGTGCGGTCGAAATTTGATCGAATTTTACTGACAGAATGGGAGAAACATTCAAAAACGTTAACGGTCGATCCCGTTTTTACCGATTTTAAAAAATTTGTATGGCAGCGAATAGAAATTTGCAGGAGCGATGAAACAGCAAGGAAGTTTCAGAATTCTTTAAAAACACAACCACCGCGATCGCGTATGCAGATGCATGCTCATACTTCAAATTCAAATGCAAATCAATGCCCGCAATGTAAAAATACTCATTCGCTATTTCAATGTCCGACATTTCGTAAAGCTGCACTGTCAGAACGTAATAAAATTGTCAGGAAACTACGCGTTTGCTTTAATTGCTTGCGATCAAATCACTTATCGTCTAATTGCGCTGACAAAAGATCATGTATTCATTGCGGAAAACGTCATAATTCATTATTGCATAACAGTATAGATTTAAAACGTAGTATTGACTCGGCAACCGCTGATATGTCCAAAGAGGGACCTCCAGAAAAGAAACAGGCGAGTACATCATTTTCCTCCTGACTATCTAAGTCTCAAAACGTACTTCTCGCAACAGCCATGCTGCGAGTATCTGTTCCCCAAGGGCGTGAAATGGTGATTCGCGCGATGATTGATCAAGGATCTGAATCTTGTTTTGTCTCACAAAAAGTGTGTAAAATTCTAAAGGTTCCTCGGAAGGTTACAAACGTTGTGGTTCATGGTATCGGAGCATTGGAAGCTGAGCATGTACGAACAAGTGCGAGTTTGATTGTGAGGGGACGACGTCCTGATTCGCCGGCAATTCACATAGAAGCTTTAATATTGAAGCAATTAACAAAGTTTACTCGCGGTGTTAATTCCGACATTCGTTCAATTCATCATCTCGCAGATTTAGAACTAGCTGATGACAATCTTACCGCAAATCAATCAATAGAACTGATACTTGGAGCGGAAGTTCTCAGTTCAATTTTGCGTAAAGGGGTAAGAATAGGACGGGACGATGAACCAGTTGCTCAAGAAACTATTTTTGGATGGATAATTTCCGGGCGAATAAGTGTATCCAACAATGAAAACGGAACAGCGTTCGTACACTTATCACGCGTTGATAATATTGAGAAATTATTACAAAAATTTTGGGAGACTGAGGAGGTTCCTACTAAGCCTTTGCTTTCTCAAGAGGATATCAAGTGCGAAGATATTTTTCATTCTACGACAATTCGTCGCGAAGATGGCCGATATCAAGTCCGCATTCCATTTAAAGAAGAGATTCCGGATTTAGGAGAATCATATAGTACTGCACTAGTATGCTATCGCAAGTTAGAATTTCGCTTGAGTAAAAAACCCGAAATTTATCGTCAATATCATGACTTTTTACGCGAATATTTAGAATTAGGGCATATGGCCCCAGATAATTGTTATTCTGATAATCCCACGACCCGCTATTTTCTTCCGCATCATCCGGTAATTCGCGAATCCAGCTCAACAACAAAGCTTCGCGTCGTATTTAATGCATCAGCCCGCACACAGAACGGAAAATCCTTAAATGATTGCATGTTCGTCGGTCCTAAGCTTCAACAGGAGCTGTTTGATATTATTTTACGTTGGCGAATGTTCCGTTATGTATGTTTAGCAGACATTGAAAAAATGTTTCGTCAAATCGAAATCGCGCCTCAAGATACCGCGTATCAATGTATTCTTTGGAAGCCGCCAGGTGAAAGTGCAGTTCGAACTTATCGATTGAAGACCGTCACATATGGAACCGCAGCCGCTCCATATCTTTCGATGCGCGTTCTTAAACAATTAGCCGATGATGAATCAAAACGTTTTCCAATTGCAGCAGCGGTTCTGCGTAGCGATATATACGTGGATGATATACTTTTTGGTACACATACTATAGAACAATGTCGAAACATACGCGATGAATTAATAAAACTGCTTAGAGCCGGAGGCTTTACTCTCCGTAAATGGAAATCTAATACAGAAGATTTATTACATGATCTGCCGACAAATATGCGCGCGCGTGATCCTACCAAATTATTTGAGGATTCTCCGACAAAAGCATTAGGAATTTATTGGCGTCGACAAGATGATCAGTTTTCTTTTACTATACAATTAAAACCTATCGATAGCATAACCAAACGTTCGGTATTATCAATAATTGCAAGTATTTATGACCCTTTGGGCTGGGTTTCGCCTGCGGTCATAACGGCAAAAATTTTTATGCAAAAACTTTGGCGAAACAGTATCGACTGGGATACAGAATTAACGGCGGATTTATTAAGAGAATGGTCACGATTTTACGAAGATATTTCTAGTCTTGCGACAATATCCATCCCAAGATGGACCGGGAGTTTGATCGAGGATTGTAACTGGGAGCTGCACGGGTTTGCTGATGCATCTAGTCAAGCATATGCTGCGGTTATTTATTTGAAATGTCAAACAGAAGAGGGTTCAAAAATTACGCTTTTAACTTCCAAAACTCGTGTCGCGCCAGTGAAAGAAATGACAATACCTCGTTTAGAATTAAGTGCTGCCGTCTTATTAGCTAAACTCCTTACTCGTGTTCAAGATGCGTTACCGAAAGAAAACATACCTTGTTTTTGTTGGTCAGATTCGACTATTGTACTTGCTTGGTTGCGAATTTGCCCGAGCAAATTAAAGACATTCATAGCTAATCGTGTTTGGAAAATTCATGAAACCCTCCCGGAAATTAGCTGGAGACACGTACCTTCCGAAGATAATCCCGCGGATCTTGCGTCCTGCGGAGTTACACCAAGCAATTTAGCTGTTAGTAATTTATGGTGGTACGGTCCATCATGGCTGTCTGAACCTCAGACGAAGTGGCCGACGCTTGAGTCATTAGGTCCCGACGAATCTAACCTTGAGCTCAAATCAGCATCTTTAACTACACAAGTAGTACGGGAAGTCGATTCAACTGAGCAATTAGCTCAACGATTTTCATCTTGGCCGAAACTTCTACGATTCACAGCGAGAATAAAGCATATGTTAGCGCGACATCGAGGCCAAGAACAATCTAAAACCTTTTGTATCTTCATCCAGGAAGCATCCAATCTTTGGATAAAGCATATCCAGGAGAAGTTATTTAGTAAAGAAATAGCGTTGTTAAATCAAAAGAAAAATCTACCTAAAGGAGCACTACAAGCACTTGACGCATTTATTGACGAAAAAGGATTACTTAGAGTAGGAGGTAGATTGAGAAATGCACAATTACCATTTTCTCTCACTCATCCGATCATTCTTGGATCACATCATTTAACTAAACTTATAATACGGGCTGTTCACTACTCTACGCTGCATGGAGGAGCCCAATTAATGTCACGGGTGTTAAGAGAAAAATATTGGATAATAAACGGACGTAATCAGATTCGTTCATGTATACACCAGTGTATTATTTGTTCGCGGTATCGCGAAAAATCATGTGTTCAAAAAATGGGAGATTTACCAAGTGATCGTGTTATGCCATCGCGACCATTTGCGAAGACCGGGGTTGATTACGCTGGACCCTTTATGGTACGCGCGGTAGCTGGAAGGGGTCGAGCCGCACATAAAGGATACATTGCCTTATTTGTGTGTTTGGTCACCAGAGCCATACATTTAGAATTTGTATCTGATTACACAACTGAAGCTTTCCTTGCTGCTTTTCGACGATTTATTTCAAGATATGGTTTGCCAGCAGTTATGATGAGCGATAATGGTACTACCTTTCAGGGAGCGGAACGAAAACTACGAGAAGCTTTCGCGAAAATTAAGAAAGACCAAAATTTAGCATCTTGGTTTGCTTCAGAAGGCGTAGAATGGAGCTTTATCCCACCCGCTGCTCCTAATCACGGGGGATTATGGGAGGCGGGTGTGAAGAGCGTGAAGCATCACTTAAAACGTGTCATAAATAACCAGATTCTGAGCTTTGAAGAAATGTGTACTTTACTTGCTCAGATTGGTGCTTGTTTAAATTCGCGTCCAATTGCTCCTATGACCGATAGGGTTGACGATTTCTGCTTCCTCACGCCGGGCCATTTCCTCGGCTGCGGCTTGGGAATGTCTGTTCCTGAACCTGACTTATGTAATGACAAGCGAAATAGATTGTCACGATGGAAACGCATTCAGCAAATGCGCGATCAATTTTGGCGCATGTGGCGTCAAGATTATCTGTTGCACTTACAGCAGAGGCTTAAGTGGCGAACAGAATCTAAAAATTTGTCCAGTGGGGACATTGTGGTGATCCGCAACGACTTATTACCTGCATGTAAGTGGGAACTAGGCCGCGTAATCGAGTGCTTTCCAGGCAAAGATGGACTAGTTCGTGTAGTCAAAATTAAAACTGCAAAATCTTGTTTTACCCGAGCAATTAATAAAATATGTTTACTACCACTGCGCTCTGCAGACTCAGAAGAGATGAGCGATTGATTCTCACAACAAGTACTAACAAAACTAACAGCAATTAATTTGTTAGCATAAGAATTTACGTACATATAAACATAGATTAAGAATTTTAGAAGTTTAAAATTTCCTTTAAATATGTATAAGTGATGCATGGCGGGCAGTATATGCGTACACTCACTGCAATTATGTTCAAATAGAATTAAGCAAATATGTACTTACGATAAAAAACACAAAAAAAATGTATTATAATTCATTCTAAATCAATTACATAAACGAATATATTTAATATTTCGCTACTGACTCGTAGCGAGGCGGGCAGTATGTTAAGGCGAAAGGCGCCTATTTGTTAAGATAATCTTTAACGGCAACAACGTTAGAAGTTGGAGCCAGAATTCTTTATGTAATTATAAACTGCCAGACTATGTAAGGAAACATGTGCGTTTCCTAGATTACAAGACTCGCAAACGGCGACAGAGATGATAGTAAACCTAAATAGGACTCGACCGTAATAAAGTATTTCGGGAGAAGTCATAAAAAAGGGTTTGCTTCAGTCGCAGTTGTTGAGGCCTGCATTTTACTTTTAAGAACTAAAAAGATTTTTGTGTCTGGTCACTGTTCGATCGACTGTTGTCAAGAACTGATCTAAAGTTTGTATCAAGAGGTTTTTTATGCCATCTCCAAGGCTTTTTCCTCTCAGCGCTAAATAAAGGACTAAATGATTAAGCGCAAATAAAGTGTTTTAATTTGAAAAGAAAAAAAAACCCCAAATCACCCTTCCTAGGGACGTGTGTGCCCGCTGTCGGACCCAGTGAGGATCAGCGGCTTTGGTGTGAGAAAGTGAATTCGCGCAGAACTAAACAATTTGATAATCAAAAAGGACCCGAGTCGAAATACAAGACTTAAACAAAATCTATTGATTGAACCTAATTAAGTTATTTACCAATAGCCTTATGCTCGATATATAGTAAGTCCTAGTAGCCTTTGTCGTTTCGATACCTAGAACTTCAATAGAACCTAAAAAGCTCTGGTAAGATTATTATGTACCCGAGTCCAATTAATAAGTCCTATTCAGAACCTAACAAATGTTTGAGTACCTATAAGGTTTTGTTAGTCATCCTTAATTCTTCTTTTATGTATTTTATTAATTTTGTTTAATCGCCAGGCCAGATTTTAAGACAAAACGCGATAACGAAATTCGTATTGCTGATTAATTGTTTATGTTTAAAATAATAAAAGTCTTTCATTTTTAGATTGAGCATATTATACCTAATAAATGCATTTCCCATAAATAAAATTATGAAAGGAAAAATTGAAAGTGTAACAGAAGAAAAATGTTTACTCGAAGCTATATATCAGGTTTTCTTAGTGTGATTCTTAGTACATATAAAAATTTTCGATTTAACAAGGGTTTAATTATTTCGAATAAATAATTGATTTCTTAATACCATTAACATTTAGAAAGGACATTTATTTTGTGAAAATAAGTATTTAATCGTTATAGATAACTATATTAATATTTTCAAAATAAATTTATGCTTCAATATCAATATAAGGCTTGCAGAAAGAATGGTGAGTTAGAAATAATCAATATCTGCTAGGTCTAAAATAAGTTCTAATCTTAAAGTAAAGATGACATAGGTACTGACAAGTTGAAGATTTGTTAGGCTCTAAATAGGACTTATTATTTTACCTCGGGGATTGTACACTAAATGTATGTCGAAATGGTATGCGTCGAACTTCCTAAAAACTGCCAAAGTCAGTAAGTAAGTGCAGGAATAATTCGATTGTACAAAGATTGAAGTGTTTGCGATATTCCGTCCTACATTTTAGTATGTAAATACAACGCATAAGTATAGTTTTCGTCCTTATATTGTTCGAGATCGAAAATACGATGATTTCTAAATGTATATTTGGTTTTTATCATATTTTAACCGTCACATCTGAATTCTCTTAATTTAAGAGGTATTTAAGTGGCAGTTATTACCAATGCCTGCTCTGACCATTTTTAGGATCCGTTCTTCTATCCGAAACCACTCTTATCAATTCTAATTCGTTTTTTCGTTCTTAATTTATTTACAAAGCAGAACAATAGAAAGTACAAGCCGAAAGTTTGTCACAATTCCATAATTATTTTGAAATTATTTTTTTAGCCTTAACGGATTAGGTTATAGGAATAGTTGTAAATCTACATACAATTTATAATTCATAAATTAACTGTTCTGTTAAACTTCAATGGAAAACTATTGTAATCTGGTCTTGAGGTGTCCTAGTCTACATTTTTAAGGCCTAATTTTAATTATAAGAAAATATTTGGTTATAATGTCCTAATTTTTACTATGATATTTTTTAGGATAAAAACGACAGCCTACTGAATTTTTACCTACTAAGCGATATTAACGAATTGAAGAATGTAAAGAAATATTTTTTTAGTTTCTTTGTATATTGGAGAGAAAAATTGTGAATTTTTTCGGTATGAATGAATATTTTATTCTTGCCGGAGGAAATTTATATCCGTGCATTTCTGTATTTGAGGTAAGCTTGTTAACGATGTCTAATTATATTTGAGAGGGGTACTCAACTCAACTAGAGGTAGAAATAGAAATTCGATGGAACGTCGTTTAGAAATTTTTAATGGGCGTTGAAGAGCTGCTTTAATCGTATAAATACGTAATTTTTCTATGCTTCTCCTCCAGACCGGTGGCATTTGTGAAATTTAAGTTATAATGAAGGTTTGCAGCACTAAACGCTCTTCATAAGAGTGATGAATGATTAGGGTAATCGCAAGGTGATAAAGGTCGGCTTATGTTCAAAATGGCTTAGTCAGGAAATCAGTGGAATGAATGTTCCATAAAAAAAATAGGTTATCTTTAGTATTTCAAATGAGCTTTTCCTTATAAAGAGCATAATAAACTTTACAGTTCTTTCTTAACACGCAAAATATTAAAGTTGATAATACTACCCATTGCTTTTCAAAAATCACATATTGATATTTCGGACCTAGTTTTAGTACAAATTGGGCTTAATGTTCTTTACAAATAATATATAATATGTATATTTTATTTTATATCTATTCCAAAACTACTACTTAGTATAGTTTCTTTGTATTTTAACAAAATTTATTTTACGTTTATCACGAAACTATCTTTTAAATTGGTCTGGGCAGGAATTACATTTATTGTTTGGAAATAATATTAAAGAGTAAGAAGTTTTTGGAATAGAGGATTTCAATGCAAACAGAATATGCTAATAGACATTGCCGGTTTAAATTATTTATATTGCATTATTACATTAAATATTTATGGTTTTTGTTCAAAACCCCAGAACGGAAAAGATCTTGAATGATGATATTTATTAAATGACCTTTAAAAAGCCTATTAAGATAAGTATTATTTTTAATGAAAAGAAGTAAGTAAGTAAAGAGTATGGTCGATAATAATTTTATGTGGAAAATGACATCGGTTAAATGTTTACCAGGGGAAGTCTTCAGGAGTCTATTTTCTAATTTCTCATACATTAAAGCATGTAGTAGTTTACCAGTTTCAGTTTCAGTTTACCTGTTTTTAATGTGGTTAAGTCATACGACCTAAAAGGCTAGTTTATGTCATCATTATGTGATATTACTCGATCTGGAAACTTTCTCAAAAACTTAGTGTTTTCACGTGTTGTGTAACTCGTAACTCCATCCTTCGGAAAATAAAGATCGTCCTGTGTCTATGTTTTAAATTGAGCCGACCAAAATTTTTTAATCAATTGCAAAGATATAAATGTAAATCACTGTGCAAAATTTGTGAAACTTCGATGGATGGGTCCTTAATCGTTGGGAACGACATGAAATTCATGTTGATGTTCTTCAGGGACACTGGGCTACAACAATAAAAGTTTCTGTCCACTATTCGATCTGTCGAACTTTTGTTTACGATACTCGATAGACCTAATTTTTATATTTAGACCAAAAACATCACGAATTTTAGAGAATATACTTTTAAAGATTTACCACATTCATAATAAGATTGAATAATTTTAATCCGCTTTTCTAGCATGTAAGTGTTCGTGGTTACAATTAAACTTGTTATCCATGTTGAAAAATATCAAAGATAACATAGGAGAAAGAAGAGCGTTCAAAGTTATCTACTATCAATATCAAGGTGTCATTTTTGAAATACCCTGTATTATGTAGTTCTGCAATTTCCTATAGAGGGGTAAAAGTAAATTAAAACTATTCGTCCAAAGTAATAACTTTGTTTTACTAAAACTAATGGCGAGGGAATTTGGCCATTCCATTCAAAAGTTTTACTGTACCTAGCCGGTAGGCCTGTCTGGTGTAAACACTTCATCAATTTAAAGTTCGTCTTAAGTTGAGTACACTTCATCTGTGAAAAGGCGTTTATTTGCTCCTCTCGGGTGTCTTTTGTCAAACTTGGGGTTATACTGAGAAATGAAGCCATGAAACTGTTTTAATAGCGCTTTGTTTGATGTACACGAACTTTCCGGAAAGGAAATTGAATAGGACGTGGAGTGTTATGCTAAAACTTCTATTCTAAAATTTGTAATAAGAAGCTCGCGCGTTTCTATCGTGTACTGGAAGAATTGCCAAAGGATTACACTCTTCTGTGGTATGGGTATGTTATGCTTTTGTTGTATCTTCGTGGTAATAAGCGTGACAATAGAGTTAGATAAATTAGAAATGTTGAGAAATTCTATTGAAAAATCGAATGTATTGTTTAGTCAACAAAAATGTAAGATATACAGTGACTCAACTTAGTATTCCTGGACAGCCTTTATTTCGTTTCCGTCTACTACATCGTAAATGTAAATTATATCGGCATATTCCTCAAAAATGAATTTATAAATTTTTTAAATATTTCAGCTTAGAACACCCGTAGTTATCGCTTGATTTTTCAACTACGATCGATGTTTTTTCTGACTGAGCTAATTACGACAATAAAATAAATTTCATTAACCTTTTTATTCACTTTTCTGCAGTAATAATTAAAAGTAATCATCTATGTATGCTAAACAAACATTTCTGATAATTTTGATGATTTGATGATGCAACCGCAGGGCAATAAAATAGATACCAGTTAAGGTTTTCTAAGGAACAGATTTCTCTACATCTATTTAACCTGGACATATTTTACATTGTTGGAAAGTTAATAACTTAGGAAATTTGATAAAAATAATAAATAAATATATTAATTACATGAATTTTGGAGAAAATGTGAGGAAAATGAATTTTAGAAAAATGAGAAACATTTTTTACACTTTCGGAAATGAGTGTACATACAGTGGGGGGTGGTAACTCGGTATTGTTGAAATTTAAGAAAACACATTGGTACAGAAGGTTTATGGTGTGAGTCGGATGTCGCTGCGTTGAGTTGATCAGAAGAAAATAAAATAGTGATGTGCATACCTTGGAAAATTGGAATTTACGAATCACTCTGTAACTCCCAAACGGTTGAGGTTGCCGCTCATTTTGGCAATTTTGGCATTTTTTGAGTGACTATACATAAAGGCGCGAAATTTAAATTGCACACAGAATTTTTGCTGCTTCAACAATATAATAATAAATAAATTAAGACTTATTATATCGCCTTAATTTATTTATTATTATAAATAATACTAATTCGATATAGATAGGAGAAATTTGTCTAAATTAATAGTAAGGTCGCAAAAACTAAGTGATAATTTTAAGAGAACTATGAAATATTCACAATTGTCCTTTCAGAAATATAGGTTACCTTAGGTTAGGTTGCTGGGGTAGAAACGCCGTTTTTTGGCCCATTGTGTTACCACATAGCGCAGAAGACCATGATTATACGTGGGATTCGAACCCACAACATCTGGGACGATAGGCCATTGCACTAACAACTGACCTACCAGAGGCCCCTTCAGAAATATAAGAGATATAACTTGCATATATTCAAAATCTAAATTATAAACAATTTCCTTATACTAATATTAGTCTTCCAGTCTATTTTAACCATAGGCTTAGCCATTTACTAGTTTTTTAATAAATCTAAATTATTCCGTTATCAGGGAAATTCATTTATGATTTTTATTTAAAATTGTATACCCTTGTGAAGTAAATAGTGCCAATCTGTTTGTATCAGCTATTTTTAGGATCATCGTTTTTTCCTGACCATGAATACAACAGCCTTTAAAATTTTGATCGGATTTGCAATCGCCGAATAAATCGTTTTTGCATTTTTTTTCACTGGCTCTGTATGCAAAGATTTATTTATAAACATATGAGAAGTGGCCCAGTTTATGAAAATCATTTTATTTTAAATGCGCTCATATTTGTAGAGTAATTTTTTTTTATATATTTTGAGTGTGAGATGGAACGTACGTCGACTATGGTTAAGTACATACGTTTTACATATACGAGTCCATGACTTTGGGTTAGATATTTCCGCAGACAAGAGGTACAGTTCGAGCCTTCAGAAAAATGTAAATGGAAGGGAAAAAGGTTTCAAACTTATTCTTTTTTTTTCTCCAGCCAAAGTTTCCCGTTTGTATAAGGAAACGGAACTAGTGCGAACCCAGTCTGCAACTTTTTAGACAAGTTCCCTTTACGTCCTCATTTGATGTCGTACATAAGACACACACACCGAACCTCCATCTCCTTGCCATTACCCTATGAAAAATTTGAATACATTTCCACTCACGGAAAAATATGTAAAGTTGCAATAAGTTTATGGAAAAAGGTTTTATTTATTTCTGGGGCAAAATATCTATCCTTTATACGTCGCGTCGTTTACAGACGACAAAGGCGAGACCGAAATAAATCGGTGTATGACGGATAATAAAATTTTCTCTAAAAATTTTAGTGCAAAATGGATTACCCTCGGGTATAAGACCACAAATTTTTGCGGGATTAATATAAATCTTATAATGCATAGATTCCACCTCAATTTACCTTCTTTCCCTTCAGGGAGCGGACCTTGACACAAAATTACCCCAGTGGGAGAGACATATTTGACCAATTTTCCTCAAAGTTCTTTCTCTTTTACTAGTTTTTTGGAGAAAGTGAATTTAAAACGAGGTGGATTATACCATCTTGGTAGGCCACTAAGAAACCCTGTACGGAATTGGATTATTTTTTAATAAGATGAAAAACAATTTAAGTTTAGATGTGCCGAACTTCTCTGGCTCAATATTTTCCTCCGGGGAAAAGAAGGCAAATAGTTTTATGGTTCAATAAAAGTTGTGGTGAAACACTTCTAAGCTTCCAGGAGCTAACATGAATAGCGTCAATGAGAAGAAGATTTTAAATATTCATTTTGTTAGATTTTCTTGGCGTATTGTAATTCTCTGCATAGTCCTGAAGAACAGGATTATAGGTAAAAAGGATTCTAAAAAGTTATTTAGGACCTCAAGTTTGGTTTAAGAAGTTCTAATGATCTCAGGAAGACGTTCGTTGTAATTTCTACAATCGCTAGGGGCATACAAACCAGAAAGAGTGCCATTCGAAAAGGGGAAATACGCTTATTATACTACAAAGAGAGTTCTTTTATTAAAGTTTTATTTTTTCTTTCTACTGCTTCTGGGATAGCTACCTCCAACTGCCCTCTTCAACCTGTCCCGCGCCAACCGAGATCTTATGGTTAACCTTCGTCTAACTTACTATCGCCTGAGGACATTTAGGGCACAACGAGAGTTGTAATTTATTACCCTCGAGTTTTCCTGTTCCTGTCCTTTTTTGCTTTGGTTTTCTTAACGAGAAGAATTCTTCTACCGGAAAAAGCTGATGGCACTAAAGAGCTTTTGTAAACGAATCTGCCATTTACAAGAAAGCTAAGGTGGTAGCTTGAGATTGTTTGCTTATCACACTGTTGTGAGCCCTTCGACTTCCATGATATGAACCAATCAAAAATTTATTGCTGACAATAAAATCGTTTTTATCGTTTTAAAAAGTTGTTATGACAAAGAACAAAAAAATTGAAAATTACTAAAATATATAACTATAAAAAAAAAACAAAAAGAAAAAATCCTTAATGTTATGGTAAAATCTATGGTATAATTAAAAACTGAGTCATTAAACACATTTTTCATATCTTTTATTTATTTATTTAGTTTACCGACCGATTTATTTAAATTAAGTAAAATTAAGGGTATTAAGGTAGTAACTAAGCTGACCTTTCATACTTATGGCAACTAAAATATTATTAAATTCATTTCTAGGCAAGTCAAAATCAAAAATTGTACAGAATTTATTAAAATCTTGAGTGGATGCAGCAATTACTTCTGAAGACCCATAATTCGTTCTATGGTTTTCTTGTACGCATTGTTCGTTCAGGGGCGTAAATACTGTCTGAAGCTAATAATTTATGACAGTCGCTTTATGACTAGTAAGAATATCTCTTATAAATAAGGCACGCAGATATGCATTTGTAATCCTATGAGTTTCATGAGGTGGAACTGTATTACCTAAAATTTTATATTTTTTAAATAGGAACGAGTAAAGCTCCTTTGCACCGATACTACTCGGGTTATTAATACATTGGGCTGAGAACTCCAGATAAAAGCCACATATTTTAACACTGACCTAGCTATGGAGATAAAGATCGTCTTGGTTGGATTTTTAAAGTTTTTGCTGCTTCTCTTAATAAAATCTAGTAAATTGAACGCTTACTGACTATACTTGTAATATATGTATAATCCCATAATTCAATATTACGTGTTACGTTTTGTTTTCGATTATTGTCTAGCGATTTGATTGTACTAATTCCTCATAAGAAATATGTAAAGAAGTAATATTTAAATATGAATTATCATACAACATTCCATCGTCAGTGTTACATTGATTCATGCGGACACTATAAACAGATTGGAAGAAATCTGCGAAAAGGTTGCAAGTTTCGTCCAAATTATCTGATTTGACATTATTAAATGACATTATGGTCGGGAATCCAGAATTATTTGGTTTAAGTTTTAGATAAATCCAAAAGAAGCGGGAGTTTTGTGATACATTGACTGTGAAAAAAATTGTGCAAGAAGTCATAATCTTTCCGTTCTTTTAAAATTGTCGGAATTTTCAGTACTTACGTTTGCTCCCGAGAATATATGAGCCATTTATTTTGAAAGTGGCTTAAGTTAAAAATGTCATAAGCTCGATTTTTCTATATTCTTTTCAAGTAAAATCGACCTTATGATATTTTGGATTTACGCCACTTTCCAAATAAACGGCTCATATATGCCTTGTTTTTTGCGTTCTCCAATCTTAAAAGAGATTTGTTTTAGGAACAAAAAGAGAAATGTTCTCGTTAACAGGTGCGAGAAATTTGCTGCATGCATCCTATAAACTTAGATTTAGAAAGCATTCTACATTCCTAAAGTAATCATCTAAATTATTATAATCAGCATGAAAAAAGTTATATTTAAATGTATGGACATTCTGATAAAACTTATACTACATAATTATGAACTGATGAATCTAAATTACTGATAATAACAAATACTAGGTCTAAAAGTTTAATGAAAGAGTTAATAACTGAATTAATCTGAACTACGCCTGAATCTTGTTCGCTGGAGACATTGGTAGGTGGTACTAATTCTCTTTCTTCCTCTATCCATTGCCACTTTATCCGACTCAGATTGAAATCACTAAGTAGCAGATATAGTTGTTTTTTTGAGAACGTTGTTTATGTGGAGCTCATACTGCAGAGTCACAGAATTTGGCCTAATATAGCTCACGCAGTTATAGACATCATTACAGTTTTTCTCAGAGCCAATCAGAAATCAATCTCAAGTTCTTTATAATTTAATGCAATTGGCATGGATCTCAGAGAAGCACGAACAGCGATGTGGTGTACCCTACCCATGAGTGTTTTGGTAGTAAATTGAGAAGTTCAAAAGCTTGGTTACTCGAGATGCCGGCCTCATGCATGAGTTGAAGTAGTTTCGGTTTGCAGCCAGAAATTAGCTCTGTAAAGCTTTGAGATGGCCAGGTATACCCAATTTAAAAGAGATAAATTTAAGACTCAATATTTTAGTAAGTCGGTTGCAGATAATAGACTCCTTACTTACACTAGCTTCAGAGCTTACAAACTTCAATGCAATTCAATACTTATTGGGGCTCAGGCATTTAAGACTATCAATCACCGAAATTTCATCGTAAGAGATGTGACGCCGACTACTCTTTTGCTCTTTGATCTGCCAGAAACAGTGATTCATCTTCATTTAAAGCGGCATGGACATCTCCAGATAACGTCAGTCGATCGAAATCAGTCTTTCTATCGGACGGCGCTGCTGCAGGGAATGACGAGTCACTAGTGCAGCGCATCGGTGCAGCAAGTGCATCACCCTTAGTAGACATATGGTATTATGGTACATTCTCTTCGGGCAGGCTCAAGAGAAAGACATTTAGGCGAGTTTGTACGGTTGCGCCTCTTCCCAACGGTTTTAGGAATAGTAATACCTTTACTCTGCGATTGCATTTTAAAGTTTCCATTCAGCAATTTTTGTGATTAAAGCATTAACCGATAAAGAATCACATCCAGATCACTATCTTAAAATACCAGAATTCATTTCCATCGGTTTTATTACATACATTGCCATCAATTTTTGTACATCGTTTAGGCATTGAATTCTTTTTTATAGAATGTTTTTATCGAAAAGGCCAGTGTCGCATTTTGCTCTCTTCTTATTAGTCACTATAATTTAGTATTAGCTACTTAAAAAGTAGCTAGCTATCCAATCAGCACAGAAAAGCACGTCTACTTCCGTTGGCGACGTTCAAAGTTCTTTTAGCACACATTTTAGAGAAATATGGTATAGTAAAATCACAGTTTTATTTATTGTATTTCACTATGTTACTCTGCATAGTTAAGTATAATGATTTTTATCACCTTTGAGCAGGATTATACGAGATATGATCAAAAAGTAACAGGAATCTTGAAATTTCGCGGCTTATATTAGTTGAATTTGCCTGAAAAGTGTCTCTACATTATAAGCCAAGCTAGATGTTTAGTCCAGCGTCAGCTTTCAAAGAGGCTACAAATTTGACTTTTATGATTATGTTAGACCATTAATAAAATTTAAGAAGAATCAACATAAATGAAAAAAAACTTTACCTACTCTTCAAAAGGTCAAAACGTTCTTTATAGGGTTTCGTGCGTTCGATTAGAAAATCCGGAACCCTTACAGGATTACTCGTGTGTCTCTCTCTCTCTGTCCGTCTATCACAGCTAATTTGTTCAAAATCACAAAGTTTGGAGATATGAAAATGTATTTCAATTGGAAACAATTCAGCAGGATGTGAACAAGTTTGTAATCGGCACTCTTCTAGAATTGCTCGAAAAGCTGAAGACAAATAAATTAAATTCAGTGGAGTTGAATTATCTGAAAAAAACAACTAAAAATAATGAAGATTTAGCCTATCGAGATGACCAAACACTAACTAATGTAACTGTAACAAAACATGAGATCCTTACAAAAGATGGTTGACCAGTTTATTCTAAAACGTATTGATTTCCCAAAATTCACGAAAAAGTAAAGTTGCCCTTCTTTGCTACAACGGATTTCTTTTTACACCAACCTCCATTGCTCTCTCTTTCGCCCTGCTTACCACCGTACCAACTATGGACTTGCTTCTATTGTGGAGAAAGAATTTCTGGCAATGGTCTGGGCTACGTAGTATTTCAGACTTTACCTCTATGGCCAAAAATTTACTATTAAAACGGACTATCGATCTCTTGTCTGGCTAAGCTGACTTAAAGAACTAAACTCAAAATTATAGCGATGGCGCATCCGATTGATGTAGAGTATTTGAGAGGCAAAGATAATAAATTGGCTGATTTCCTCAGTCGATTAGACACTGAGAAACATCTAATCTACGAAGTAGAAGAAAATCAAGAGAGTGATCGTGCTACCATCCACAGTGGTGTCGAAGATGTGAACGATGTACCGATTGCTGATACTTTGATTAACAAATACTTAACACAAATTATTCTGCTTCAGAACAAAACTGAAGAAATCATAATAAAAGCATAAAATACATAGAACAATTTATATTACTGATGAGGATTTAAATGAGAACGATTACTTGAATAATCTTTTGAGAAGATTAATTAGGAGAAGTACAACATGAATCGACTCTTAATTGGAAGACATAAGATATAATGTACTAAAAAAGAAATTAGTAGAGCTTTTTAGCAATAATAGATAGATCAGATTTATAAGGTGTACAATTAAAGCTAACCATTTAGAAAACGAGAATGAGACTATCAAGGTAATCGATAAAATTCCCAGAGGAATTAATGAAAATTATGAAGAAATAATATATATATATATATATATACCTATATAAAATAAAAGCTAGAAACCTCATCCCAATTAAGATTGAGTAGTCGGATAAAAACTACTTGCTTGATTTCTTTAATAGGTAAAATTTCTTCAAAAACTAGTAATAGAAAAAGTAGGCGGATAAAATTTACTTGCTCAAAAATTTAAAAACAATTTTATTTCCAATGTCTTTACAACCAAAATAAGATTGCGTTGTATTCTACTGGTTTCTTTAATAGATAATATTTCTTCAGAAACTAACTAAACTAACAGCTGTACAGTAGCACCGCAGCCTGTACCTTTTTGCGTTATTTTAAAATATGAAAGAAATCAATAATTTCAACAGCAGTCAGGTAAAATTGTTGCAGCATTCAGCAAAAACGAAGGAAAGTTCAATACTCCATCAAAAAGCATTGCCTTTTTGGGTAAAACCTACTAGAGCTGAACATCCACCTAGCGTTTCGAATGGTCGTCTACACAATTTTCACTTCCATTGGAGGTCATTTCAGTGCCGCGTTGGTCTGTAGAAAACATCGGGCAAATGGTGCACCCAATAATTGACCAGGACACGTGCAATCAGGACCAGTAGTTTTTCGTTAAGGTGATGGTTAAAACGTATATTCATTTATATGTATGTACATAGTAAGATCATATAAAACGCGAGCAACACCTATGCCGAGGCGCAGTTGAGCTCCACCACCACCGATAGCGTAAAAATTATTGACTTTACAGAGCAAGTTGACTGAAGTAGCACATCGTTTGATGCTATGCATAAATGTGCATCTATTTGTCTTCGTTCCCAGACGTGAAAGTCGTCCTCGAGCTTGTAATAGGCTTCCGCTGCAAGAATTCACGGTATTCAGGAAGAGAAGAATTTATGTCCGTATTAAATGCATGTGGGAAAGCAAAGTGAATTGAATCTTAGCCGTCTTGCTCCCAGTGTAATTTGCTAGTCAGCAGGTACCTGACACGGTTATCTATCTGTTTGTGCAACGTACAACGAATTCCGTTTGGGGGTGCATCCTCTCTGGCTAACGAATAGAAGGTTCAGAATATAGAGGACCCTTGGCGAAGACAACTGCAGAAAGTAAATCGATGGAATCTTTATTTTTTCGGAATTACATTCGAAAAAGGTCGCTGGTAGACGTCGTACATGTTGGATAAAATAAATTCGTTTTGAATCCTGTTTTTTTATTAAATCCTTTCATGTGTGTAGACTGTTGCATGGATTTTAAGTAAAGTTAAATCGTTCTCGAAACAATAAAGATTTTCTATTTATTGGAAATAAAGTTACACTGATTTTGCTCAATGATTTTCCAATATTGTCTAAATTTATGTATGAATATGCATACTTGGACTTCAAAATGTAAAGCTGTAATTTTAAAAGTTTTAGAATTTTAATTTTTGATTTTCTCGCAACAGTTGAGATTTGTGTCCAGAGGCATTAAAATTACATTATGGGAAATAGGGTTAAAGAGAGTCTTCTGCTAACCTTATGAGATGTACATATGTAGAGATTTTGTAATGCGTGCAGCAAACAATTTCTAGTCGTAAATCGTTACGTTGTTAAAATTTTTGTTTTCGAAGTAATGATGATTGTATCAAAAAGTATATCGTATTAGCTAAAAAAAACTTCATAACAAAAATTCTATACAAAAATATAGTTGGTAGGATATAAACATGTTAAAATTACTACATTCTTTAGAGTTAAAAATAAATTTGGTATATAGGCGTACGAGGAATGTCTGAGAAGTTTAAGATCTCAACATGTAGCACTCGTAAACAAAAGTTAGGGAATGTGTTTGCGTATGCTTTGAGAGGTACTTACCAAAATTTGATAAATCATTTGAGTGACTCGATGTGAATATTTTTGTGAAAATGGAAAAAAATCGTGTATAGAGTAATCATTAAATATTTGTTTTTGAAAGGTAATACGTCCACCCAAACCAATGACGAGTTGGACGCTAAGTACGGGAATCCTGTACTATCATTTATCACCGTGAAATTTTGGGTAATTGAACTTAAACGTGTTCGTACCAGCTTGGTGGACGATGAATTTTTGGCACGTCCGTAAACTGCAACAACTGACAATAACAATTCACCAAATGGTGCTAGACAAGCATAGAATTAAAGTTAAAGAGATAACATAAACATGCGCAAAGAACGTGTTTATCACATATCGAAACAAGATTAACTCATGAGAAAACTATGCGCGTGTGGGTTGCCGCATTTGGTTCACATTTTGCAGAATGAGGCAGATGACTTAGAACTTACCTCTTATGTAAAGAGCCCAGCTGATGTTTCTTCTTTGCAAATTGCGTTTCGAACGATTGAATTAATGGTGCAAATAGAATGCTTTATATTCCTCTAAATGTAAGGCATTCACTTTTCATCGTACATCCTCTCCCTTAGTTTTTTGCTATTCAACTGTTTCGTCCCAGGAAGGTTATGTATCCTGGGGTTAATTTGATTCTAAATTGGGTAGTAGGCTGCATGTGAACTATATTTGTAATAGAACCTTTAGGTTAGGTTAGGTTGCTGTGCCTGTCTAGAAAGGCACATTAAGGCCAATTTTTGGCCCATTGTGTTACCATGTAGAGCAGGAGACCATGGTTATTCGTGGGATTCAAACCCACAGCCTCTGGGACGGTAGGACAGCGCGCTAAGAACTGAACTATCAGAGGCCCCAATAGAACCTTTAAAATGGTAGGTTTTTTTAAACACAATTTTACTGATTTTGGGGATAATTTCACATTGAACGATCTTTTGTTTCATTACTAATTAAATTTTAAAGCAATAATGATTATGGTGAGAGATCCAAACTATTCGGCCTCTTAAAGTACGAAGAAAAATTACAGCTATAATGCTTGTTAGAGATACTTTGTTATGAAATTTGTTTGCTGGACTTTTTAGTTTTGTTTAATATTTATGTACGTAGCTGTCATGTCTTTAGATCATGGTGTTTGGCATCTATTCTTTATGACAGAACTTCTTACGGTCAGTATGAACCTATTTCGTATTGTTGTAATGAATTTAATTCTGTCTATAATTTTAATGCTGATTTATCAATGAATCGTGTCCAATTTAACGTAATTTTTTACATGAATTTGCTACTTTATTTAGTTATTGATTAATTCAATATAAGCAATTAATAATTCAATAATTGTATTCTGTAGGCTGATTTAAATAAATAAATAAATATAATTATAACAAGCATAGTAGTAAAAATATCTAATGGAAATTTTACAAAAAACTCTTTTTCGGAAGTAAGCATGGAAGCCTTTTGAATAAACTCGTGGCCGTTGTTTTCAGCGATTTCTTTTATTTCATCTTTTTGTACAATTTCATTATATTTTTTAAAGTTAAATAATTTTTATTTTACTACAGTACGAAAATAAACTTGGTGAGTTCCCTTTTTAAAGCTGTTACAGTTGCAAAATACTTACATAACAATTTCTTTTCGGTAAAACGTTATTTAAAATAATTTAAAGGCTTTAAATTTTATCAAATGCAAACAAACACATTTTTAACATAGATGTATTTTAGGAAATGATTGAAATACCTTCTATGCAAATAAGCTGTAAAAGCTATTCAACAACCAGAGAACCGAACAGCTCAGAACTCCCCTTTAAACCCTTCCCCGACATTCCGTAAACTACCAGAAACAAATATCCTTGCCATGCTAAATGCCATACAATGGAATGGAAAACAAGTATCAGTTCCTCTATATGGTTTGTTTCATTAGACGAAAGGGGTCATGTGAACCCATCAGAGGCCAATCAAAAACTCGTAAAGCGCCTTGCAGTCGGCGAACAAAGTGGAGAGCCCCGGAGACCAGCCAGCAAGTCAGGAAGGATAAGTCTCTTTTTGTGATGGTGAAACAAACGACCTTTTCAATTATTTTCCATTATGTCGGTATCTTCAAAGTTTCATTTTGTCCTCCACAGCCGACAAACAAATCCTATACTCTTAGCAATCCAGTGGTATGCTAGAATCGTACCTCAACTTGCATAAATAACTCCACTTTGGGCAAAACCTCGTTTCTTTACATTTTCACACACGGGTGCAAGGGTAGTCCATGCGATTCGAATGCCACAATTTACACAATTTTAGGGACACACTCAGGATACTTTGGATCGTCGGGTTCTTACGGGCAACCCACGGAGCATCTCGTGCATCCGAGCTGTTGCTGCGCCGCATCCACGACGATGTATGTGCCAAGTCCCTACGAACTTGTTTTTCCACTTCGCTCAACTTTGCAACTTTGGTTCGTTTTCGGTAACTCCTTTATTCATAGATATTCAGTCGGCTGCACGGGCAGGTAAGCAACTGGATTACTTACTCGACCGCTGCATGTTTGCTTAATCTGGATAAGTTCTAAGTTTCTGATGGCAAGAGGCTCCTTGCCTTAGCTTCTTGCTTATTAGGGCAGAAAAGAGTGAGCGGGACTGTACAAAGAAATGTACGACATTCTGTTACGGTGTAATGCCCACATAAATGAAATTTGCTAATTATTCCAAGAAATTGTGCATCTGATTGTTCCTCCATAATATCATTACGGTGCCTGTTGTATACATGTGGTCCATCCTGGTTTCGGTAAGTACAACCTTTCGACGCGCTTCTGGCGGTTGTTTCATCAGAATAAATTGTGATGACATAGGTATGTAATTGCGAGATGCACTTCTACGTGTAAAGAAACGTAATCAAGAAATGTTCATATGCTGCAGGTTCGATCTAGTCATATGAAAAACGTTGGACTGACCCCATCTAAATTTTATATAACTTATTTTAATGTGACAATATTACTGACTTACTCGGAACACACGCATTATGATATTTTGTTATATTGTAACAGTTGTCGAAAATTAAAAAAGTTAGAGTTTTACCTTAAATTTAGCATAGGTATGTACTCGTACATGTGTCATACTTTTAATTACATATGTATTTCTACTGTACGTAATGAACTCAGGGAATTAGCATATTTGGGTTTGGTTATTGCTAAAAATTGGAAGCATGTTTACGAATACACTGTCAAAAAAATGAATTTCCTCACATCATCCCATATAGAGTTGATTTATTTAGGGTGTTTTTTTTTAAAGAGGGTGAGAATTTAGAAAATTAAAAAAATATACAAAATGATTAATTTAAAATTTTTAAAAAAAATTAGTTTTATTTAAAAGTTTATGTTATGCCATTAACGTTTGAATATTATTTCGGGGCAATTTGTCAGTGCTACTTTTCACAACTTTTCCGAATAAATTCGGTGTTATCTTTGTTATAACTCTTTCAATGATGGTTTCCAGATCGCCAATTGTTGCTGGTTTGTTAGCGTACACAAATTATTTAACATACCCTCACAACAAATAATTAAGCGATGTTATATCACATGATCACATGATCGGGGCCTCTGATAGTTCAGTTGTTCGCGCGCTGTCCTACCGTCCCAGAGGCTGTGGGTTCGAATCCCACGAATAACCATGGTCTCCTGCGCTACGTGGTAACACAATGGGCCAAAAATTGGCCTAAGTGTGCCTTTCTAGGCAGCCACAGCAACCTAACCTAACCTATATCACATGATCTTGGAGGTCAATTAACAGGTTCAAATTATGAAATAATGTTTTCGATTATTCGCGTTTTCAACAAGTCGATGAATTCACCTATATTTTTAATTGACAAAAGGAATGATTACTTCTCTTGTACATCGATAGAAATACAGCCATGGACATATAAATAGCGCAAATTTATAACAAATTTTCATTATTTAATTACAAATATTTCACTTTTTATGGGAACTACTTTTTATCCTGAATGTACATTATAATGTTGAGAAAAGTAAAGTATTTTTCCATTATTGAAACGTTTTTATGCAGCTAAGATTTAGTTTCTTAGGAGAACGTTTTGAATGGACATCTCACCCTCTCACCCGTATGCTTCGGAAAGCCAACTGCCACCCCTTTTTTGACTTTCACCTGAGTAAATCTTCTCTTGGGAATGCCCTTAATTCCTCCTAATGTTGCCTGTTTTCTTTTTTCTTTTCTATCTTCTCATGTGCCATTATCATTCCCGCTCTCTAATTTTAATTTATTATTTCTTTTACATTAATTTTAATCTTTTTGTTAATTAGTTTTAAATTTATTGTAGCTTGTAATAAGCGATAAATAAATAAATAAAATAGCACAAATTGTAATAAGCGGTAGTCATTTGAATTTATTTAGTATTCCGACCAGTTTGTAAAAAATGTTCTGATCATATAGTTTTAGTGGCGTTATGGGTAGAGGAAAGCATTGTACGGAGGAGAAAAGAAATTATTATATCCAACATGTACAAAAGTGGTGAAAAATCAGTAGAAATAGCTGAAATATTGAAGCGTTCGAGGAAAGTGAAAATTTTGTTTACTAAGCACGAGTGCCAAGATTCAGGAAAGGATCTATATAGACTATAGAAAATGCGATAATGCGAAAGAGCAAAAGCATCAAGGCAAATAACAAATGAAAGAAATGAAGAATATGAGTGAAAAATATCGGACAGACTAGTAAGACGGCGTTTAAATGAGGCTAAAATCTTTGGACGCATAAGTAGAAAAAAAGACCTCCTATCGAAAAAGAACATTAAAAAATGTTTGAACTTTGCTAAAAGTCTCAAGAAGAAGGATCTCTAATTTTGGAAAAGCGTGCTTTAGAGCGTTGAAACGAAAATAAATCGAATCGGACATAACGGTAGAACATATGTTCATTGTCCAAAAGGTCAATCATTAAATACTAAGTACACCCAGTAGACCGTCAAGGGGGAAATATGATTTGGGGAGTTTTTCATGACATGGAGTAGGACGTTTTGTGAAAATAAGTGGAAAAATGGATAAATGGCAATATCTAGACATTTTAAAAAATAATGTGGAACCATATGCGTTTGAGTTTATACCAGTAAATTGGGCGTATATGCACTATAACGATCCTAAACATTCAGCGTGGTTAATAAAATTTTGATTGAGCTCAAAGTCAATGGATCTTAATCCAATAGAAAATCTATGGAATGATGTTAAGATGAGGATTAGACAAAAATTTTAAAAAAATATTGTACTGATCAGAAAATTTTTAAGGAGCACAGTATGTAAGTCCAAATTCAGGAAGAGCAATCAACTTATTGTATTATGTGTAGAAACCCGCGAAAAGTGCTTGGGTAAAAATTGAAAAAAACATTTTAAATAATTAGTTAAAGTTACCATTGTCTCACAAATATTTTCCGGGCTTTCAATTAAATTATATTATCTGCTAGAGCCTGCGTAAAAGCTATATAAGCTGGCGAGAAACAAAAGAAAAATTACCAGTTAATGAGTTTTATTCTTGTTGTTGTCCAATTTAATCCATGTGATTTCATAGAAAGAGCATTTCTATTTTATTTATTTTTATAATTCCATTTACGAAAGTCCTTTTATCAAAATTTTTTGTTATTATTCGGCAAATTGGATTCATTGTCCTGTTCCCATTAAAAGTGTAAAAGGTGGCAGGAAAACCCACCCACAGATTTATCCCATTTTCCTTTAAATTTTTTTCATTATGTCATTGTATGTCGTATAAATCATTACTGTGGTAACGAAAATGAATATTTTAAGAGTGCCTGGTCTTTTGCCCCGAAAAGTGGGTACTCATGATACGTATATCCAACTCGACTATAGTGTCCCCATTTCTTTGCTCTCAACTCACTAGCTCCACGACTTTGGCGATTCTTACAAGGTTGCCTTCAAACATTTCGAAAGCAGGCAAGAATGAATAAATATATAACATATATGAAAGTATACGAGTATATCTTTCCCACCTTGTCGCTTGTATTTTTCTGGTGTGGACTTAGACGCGGATGTTGGGAGCAAAGAGATTCATTTAACACGAAGGACGGTTATATGGTTATACGGTTATTTTTTGGTGTTAGAAAATCAAATATGGTTACGTAAGCATATGTGGTGCTAGACTTAACATCAGTAAGAAAGTTGTGCGTATACAGGGTGGTTCATAAAGAAGTGTTCCAACATTGGCCAATCGATTCCTTACAGTGCTGTGACTAGCGTTCACGATGAGCAATTTTTTCGCAAAATTCCTCCTTCACCCCTCTTTTAATATTTCAGTCCGTTGGTAGGAATCGCAGGAGTGTTTGCATCGAGTCCGCATGCACTGTTAATGGAATCTAGATCCGTCATTATATGCCAGAAATCAACCGAAAATCAAAACAATGAAATTTTCCAGGCGAACCTGCTCCGAAGAAGACAAAGATGACAAAGATCAACATGATCGCGATGGATGGTCCGATTCAATTAGAAATTGCAAGAGATACGGCCCCACTTAGCAAAAAAAAAGCAATACTGCTCCACCACGATAACGCACTAGCTCACTCATCCGGAAACAATGTGGCCATTTTGCTCGAATTGTATTCTTAGTTGCTCTTGCATTCACCGTACTCGCTCGAACGGTTCCCTGCGGATTCTTTCTATTTCCTAACGAATGATAACGTGGCGGGGAAAAAAAGCAGCTCATCATCAGCACATTTTGAAAAGTTTGCAAAATCGTAGTTTTGAAGTTAAAGAAATGATTGGAACATTGAGACAAATATACATTTGTTTATCGTTAAATAATAAAAAAAGAATGTTTGTAATGCTTGATTTCTAACACGGGAATTTATTGGTCGATCCTCGGAGATGTTATCATTTTCATTTTATCAGATAACAAGAAATATAAGTTCTTGGTCGTGTAGGAGGCCCCATGAAAATCAAAACTGCTTCTGAGTGTCCACTTTGCGTGAAATGTGTCGATTATTCTTCTTTTTTTTCTGTGAAGTAATGACTAATCCAAAATTTGTCTAAAGGGAAGTAGGCTTTTTCTCTGATATGCGAAAGACTACAATTACTACGAAAGTGTTTACTTTTTGATTTAAGTCCTAGAAATAAGTTGGTAAATATGTAAATAAATGAATTTTTGTTTTTGCAATCTATGTAGGCATCAGTTCAGATGATCAATGTAGCATACGTCTTAGAAACCTCAGCGTAGCCATGAATTTGTTTTCGAATGTAAAGTCTAGTTGGACGCGGAATTTTTATAGAAAACTAGTAGTAGTAAGTAAAAATCGATTTTGTGGAAATTAAATTGTGTTGTAATTTTTAATGAGTTTTTTCTCGAAAATTCAAATATCTTTGTATGTACATATTACATACATTAGGACTACATATGGGGATCCATTTTGTATGTTTAGTTTTTTGAGAAAATACATTTACTTGTATCTTTCTCAAATCCAGAACGTTTTTCTATTTTTGAATTGTAGTTAAAAAATTACCCCAAAAAAAATTTTGAATATTAGTCCTTTTTTAACTCGTATAACTTTTTAAAGAAGTAACGTTAATCAGTGTAACAATGTTCAAAATAATCGCTCTGTTTGGGTTTGAATTAAAATGTAGCACTTATGTTTTAGAACTAGAGTCCGTTCCAATCCTTTATACGTGTAGTTTTTTGATTTTTAAGGTATGAAACGAATTAAAACTGTTTCATCCACATTTTATGGTGCATGACTACTTTTAAACGTCTCGTTGGGTTGCTTTTTCGATGTGAAACGGTGGATTGATAGGGGAACATTAAAGTAAACGTGGATACTGCTTGCAATAAAGAATATTTTGAGCCTTGTTGCATTCATTAGTTTTACTTCCTAAAAAAGGGGTTGCGGTCATTCTTTCTTGAGAGAGGTTTACGATTGTATTCAGTAAAATTCTGTTTTAAATTTTAATTTCGTTCCTAGCATTTGTTTATAAAATTTCGTCCTAATTTTTTATTTAATAATTGTTTTTACTTTTACTTTTTTAAATATATAATAAATATATACTAAAACTTAAAGGATCATGTTGCATTTGTTCACTGACACGATTCGATTTTTCCACATTATGTTATTTATTTCACTATAACTATGTACTTTTAAAGGAAGAATAAAAAAATCTGAAAAGATTTCTTAAAATCGAACAAATATAATTTTTTGTTTAAATATAAAATCAGATTATTTTTCCCAAAAATTATGAGTTGCTACAATTTTCTATTATTTGTTTTCCGCAAAATCACTATCATAAAAATTAATAATAATAAATTTCTAAATGTTATACTTGAAAGGTGAGGAGAATTTGAGAACGCGGTTATCAATGGTTTATATAGTCGGCTCTGATCAAAATTTATGCAGAATACGTATTACGAGTTTTGTTTTAATGGAAGCCACGAAGTAGTTTTCCAGGTGTTTGATGCAAAGGGCTTTACAATTTAATTTGAATACCCCATTCAAAAATGATAACCACTTATACGCAATAATGTTTTGAAAGATCTTCTTTGTAATTGTGTTTGAATTCAACTAATGCAGTAATAACGTCTTTTTTATTGAATAAATGTTGATAACTAAAACCAATAGCTAAATTCTATATAACCGCTTAATTTCGATCTAATCGACAAAACAGCTCTCGACCATTCTATCCGTTCATTAAAAAAATAAAGTTCTCGACTTTCTGCTGTTCAATGCAGGCAGCTCAACTGAGAATTTTCGTTTACCAGTAGTATTGAGAGCTGAAGGCGATTCTGAAGTTTCTTAGAGGATTTTGTATCGTTATGCAGCTAGTGGTAGTCACTGGTTGGTCTTTAAGACCTTTATCTGCAACCATGTGGACTTGTCAGGTCAATTTTGAGATAAAATACAGCTTCTAGGAGCTATGTACGTGGTAAAGTTTCTGCCACGATGTCTACCTCAATTCCGTACATTAATAAAGAAGGCAGATTACACCAGACCTGAAAGGCGTGCCTCTAGTCCGGTGAGTCTGTTGCTCAGCTTACAATTATTTATCAGATTTCAATTTAGCGCGCTGCAAGGGTACAATATCCGGTTTAGATCTAAAGGATTTTAAAATATTTCAGTCATGCCTCCACCGCAGCATGGCGAATTGGAGAATTCGGATGAAGTTAAATACACTTACAATAAGTTCTCATCCAGAGAATGTGATTTCAATGATAATTGATTTTATACAATCAATATTCCATTCATCCCTCCAGCCTCGACAGAGGAGTGGTGGCTGCGGGGGTATATTCGAAGCATTCTTTCCTCTGGAACCAAAATACGAGTAGCCCTTTGAGCGGACTACGTGACGAGATTCAGAGGTTGCCGGCATCTCGGAAAATTTATGCTTAAGTTAACACTTTGGACACCCTGCCAGTGGGGCACCCTTCACTGGTCCTAATATATTGCGGATATATGTATTCGGACAATTGGTAAACATAAACGTTTGCAACGGGATGGGCGCTAATAAAATTCCCGGATTGCATCCACATTCTGGGCAATTCCGGGTTAACTCCGGGTGCATACGTATGAGTTTGCCTCTGGTCCGGCTGGGTAGCAGGGATCCAAAGAATCGTGCACATGAATTGCAGGAACGCTCCAGGCTTATGCAGGAAGGAAGAGCATTTAGGGAGCGCGGAGAGTCGTTGTTTACATACATATTTGATTATTGAGTGCTGGAGGATTGCCAGCCTTAAATGTCCTTTTTCTAACTGATTGCCACTATTCAGGAGCGTGTTTGTGCCAGCGCCTTCCAACTTAGGGAGACAATGCATGTGTACATCTGCATACCACAAGAATTTTATTATTCAATTTATGACCGACAAAGTGGCTATTTCCAGCTTGGAGCCAAGAAGGACTCGAATTAATTTTATTGATTTAGGCATCAAGTTGTGGTTTTAGAAGTTCTACAGATGGGACTTGATTTCGGAAGATCCTACAACGATAATAAAATTCTTCTTCATTATGTGCGTGCAGGTCTCAAAATTTGTTGACTCAGCATGTGAACTTTCTTTATGCATTCTTCCGACACTTCTGCATATAAAGGGTCATTCTAGCCTGCATAAATGAAAACCAAAATTACAATTTCATAATTCTAAATATTAAATAATTCGAAAACTGAATCTGAAAATAAACATACTAACAAAACTAATTGATTTCGACGATTAAGCGATTTTCGTTTTTTTTTTTTTTGAATCAATCTATTTTGAATTTAAATGTGAAATTTTCAAAATAAATCAATAAATTTGCTAGGTACGAAATCTAATATAGTCCAGGAATAAGTAGACATTCAACATCGAAATTATTTGTACAGCTGCGTGTTTAATTATACATATACCATATACCTATATAGGATGGCCCAAACTAGTTGTCAAATATGAGAAATTCTAAAATAAATGCACAGTATAAAGAACTAAACAGTATAAAGAATGTTATGTAAACATTTCAGACAAATCAGTTGGATAGTTGTTCTTTCCTAACCATAGCTAAAAAATTAAAAAAAATTGTTAAAAGGTGCACAAATCTGTTTTTGGTAGATTTTTGAAAGTCATTTAAAATTAACCGAGATGTCGTAGAAATGTGTAGCGTATTGCAAATGGAAGTACTATAGAGACAAGTAAAGTAAAATAAACTTCCGTCCGTCTGTCTATTTGTCTGTCCTTCAGATGCTTCTAACAATAGTCCTAAACGGGAAAAATTAGAAAATTGGAATTTGAACATAAGACGCATGTCTTTGACCCAAAATAGAAAATCGTGGTTAATATATTCCTAAAATTAAACTTAGGAGTGCTTTATATATTTGAAGTGTTGTTAAAAAAATATTTTTTTATCTAGGGTTGAGTGGCGATTATTTTTTAAACCTCTTTAGACCTCTTGCTTTAAAAATAAAAAGAACCGTTTTTAGATATATTTTGTTCTAAAGGCCTGTTTCAAGTACAAGTACTTATTATACAAGTGTTTAAACTTGAAAATATGTAAGGGTCAAACAAAATGTTTTGTCGCTTTCTTCATTTTTAGAATCATACCTTTTTGCCGTATACAATAAATCTAAGCATCAAATCTACAAGGGCGCAATAAAAAAATGCAAGTATTTACAAGTTCTTGTAACTTGTATGCTTGTAGACTTGTAGTTTTAAAAATAGGACTCCGGTCTATCTCAAAAATGGCTTTGTATAGGAATTTATAATTTATCTAAAATATTTCTCATATTCTGTGCTTAAGCAACAAATATTAAGGATAGTTAAATGTAAAATAACAATTAAAATTAATAGTGATGTTTATTAAACTATAACATTGCTTAAAAAAGATGTTATTACAACATAAATGATAGTTTGTTTTGATAACACTTTTATTACATTACGTATGTTACGAATTCGGAAATGAGAACATAAGGTTTTTAAAAGGCATGAATGGATCAAATAGTGAAAAGGCGTTTTTAAAATAATCTTTAAAAGTTAAAACTTCATTGTCAAAGGAAACTTAAATTATAGAAACAATAGCATAAAAATTGATTCGTTATGTTCTGGAAATAAAATTAGTTTCCGTTTATTTTCAAAACATTGTCTGTATAATTTGGTACTAGCCAGAAATGACTGGGGTACTCCTAATTTATAAAATTGCATATTGGCAAGTTTTAGCATAACTCTTAAAATTTGGAACAGAGAATGGAGTATGGAGTTGAATTTATAAACGAAACTACATGCTTTTCTGTATAATTGTAATCAACTGATAATCCTATCAAAATCTGTTACTGCAGAGAATAGTATTATAATAAAACAAAAAGATTTTTTTATTATGAAGACCATCATCATCAGTTTTGCTTGTCTGGCCTCATACATGATTAAAATTTAAAATATTCTTGCTATCAATTTCTATCGAAAGTGCTCTATACTTAATTGGAAATCCGATGAGAGCAGCTATATATTACCATTCCTATCCAAATCCAGCATTCATCCATTGAAAGTGTCAGAAATCGTCATTGCTAATAAAAGTAGACCGAATATCCTTTTCGTCCTCGTCTTAATTACAGATGCTATCCTTTAAGTTAATTTCATGTCACGTTCTAATTTAATTTGTCTGTCTCAGGGTGCTTTGTTTACATTAGCCGGCAGCTGTAGAGACACCAAGAGCACCAGTTTCGTCCTTGCTTCTGTAAATATTTAATTATAAGATTCGTGTAATGATGGTGTTCAGTACAAAGATAGGCGGTAGCGGAGGCGGAATAAGGACGGTTTAACAAAAACGAAATATTCCTTCAGTGAAGGCACAATGAAGCCATTAAAACAAAGCCTTCGTCGCAGTATAAAGGCAGTGTAGTGCGGTGCGATGGTCTCCGATGAAATGGGTAGGAAATATTTTCAATTTCAAAATAGAAGGAAGAAGCTCAAATGAAATTAAGCAGCCCATGTTGATGGGTATAACATCCGAATTAGCACCTAATGATTGATGATCAAATCCCTAAACTGTCAATGATGCTATTAGCGTCTGGGTGCTGTGATACTAAATTAAATTGAGCAGAAACTTTTTGGAGCTAGTGTAGATGTGGGTATTGAGCGGTATGACAGCAAATGGAGGACCGAATTAAGGCTCACGACTTTGAAAATTGATATAAAATATTCGTGAAGTATTTGTATGTACCTATGTAGGTAGAAGCCTTGCAGAGTTGCTAAAGAATATAATTTATTTTGATTTTAATTAAAAATAATGAATAATTCTATTTTCAATTCTTTCATTCCTTTTAAGAGTTATAAATTAAAAGCAATTAACACCCACTCCACTTTATGAAAAGTCAGTAAATTTTTTTACCAATTCATTCGATTAGTTTTGTAAAAAAACTAATGCAAAATGAAATAAGTATCAATTTCTGTAAAATAAGAAAAGAACACTGCAATGTTTTATTGCAATTCTAAGTTTTATTATCCAGTGAATTTCTTGCTGAATGTTGGATTTTGTCGGAAGATTGTGAATTTGTAAATAAGTAAATCACGGTTTATCTTAGGAACTGGAAATGTGGTTCAAAAGAATTAGCAAACATCAAAGGAAAATATTTTCCTTTGCTGTTTATAAAAACTACGAAATTGCGTCGTATTTATTTGTACAAGAAAATGTTTAAAAGACCATAATTTTCTTACCCTTGATAATCTCACATATGCAGCAGGCTTTATTATACATGTTCAGAATCAGAGCTCAAATTAAATTGTGTATCATCTATTCGCCTGTGTACATGTAAAACGAAGGGAAATGTAATTCTAACATTGGAATTTTACACAAGTATTAGGTGGGATATGTTTTTTGTCGAAAGCAAAACGTATCAGTTTTGCTTTAATTACGAACAATTTATTTTAAATTCAAATAATAATCCCTTAAGAACCTACCAACGTTTTGCGAAATATTTTGAAATAAAGAGATGAACATTTTTAAACAACGGAATTAATGGATGAGCCCTGAGCTTTATCCTATGCCCTTTGGGGATTCGGATCTGGGCTTATATTGTTGCTTGGCTGAGTGACTGCGGCTTATTTCTTTTACGGCCTATAAAGTTGAAAGTATTTGATTGACATTTGCGCATGTACTGTGTTGGTATTTATTGTCAACACATAGGATAGGTATACCTAAAATGTATTGTGTCGGATGTGTATGAGGTGAGAAGTTCAGTATCCAAAGCATTGTTGCACAAGATTTTGTTCTGCTTGTAAAATATTAATATTAGCTTAATGTATAACTTCCGTCCTTATTACTGAGAAATTAGTTAGAATCAAATTAACATTAATTAATAATTTCAGAAAAAGTGAATTTTAATTCAAAATACATTAGAAATTAGGTTGATTTATAAATATATTTTATATATTAAAATGAAACTTAAAAAAATATCAAATTCCATAGTCGATTGTGTAAAACATGAATTGAAAAGAATGAAACGAGATATTTCTTATCTGCTTTCTGAAAATTATTCAATTCACGATTCCACATTATGAAGTCTAGCGTTCGCCACATTTCCTGTGAAGTATTAATATAGTCTAGGATACATTCGGGATCGAGACGAATCCAACGAGACCCCATTTATTGAAATTGATTCAGTAGTTTAGCCTGTATGATGTAACAAATTATCTAAAATAAGTTAAAAATATAATTTAATATCAAAAATGAATAATCCGATTTTCCTTTTCCACTTAAAGTATTTTAATTTTTAGTTGCTGTTGTTTTGCATAAGTGCGGCTGTAGTGCAGTACTTCCCAGAAAATTACTATGACGAAATTGTCCTGATTATAGAATAACAAGACAGCAAAAATTATATTTTACAGCATTAAGTCATATCAAAATTTTGAAGTGCAAGTCAAGCATACGGATTTTATATTGTGACAATTTTTTTAAATTTATATATTTAGATATTATACATAAAATACCTATGTATGAGGTCTATTCAAAAAGTACCGCGAATTTTGAATTCCCGCGGGATACGTATATCCGATTTTCGATTTTTTTGTAGCGTTATGTTGATACTCCTTTCCCTCACTTATGCTGACAAGCTAGGCTATTTTGAATGTTCAGTTAATTTTTAACAGTTATTTTGCTTAGACGTGTTTTGGCTCGTCTTCGATTTTTCTTCCTATTCCAAAAAATGAATCAAGGAATCTGTATCAAATTTTGGTTTCCACGTCATAACCATAAACCCATGATTCGTCACCAGTTATGACCCTCTGGAGCAAATTTGGGTCGTCGCGGACAGAGTCCAACAACTCCTTAGCAATGTTAATGTGATGCTGTTCTTGGTCGATATTGAGCAATTTTGGCACGAATTTCGCGGTGACCCGTCTCATGCTCAAATCATTGGTAAGAATCGAATGGCACGAGCAACTTCTCTAACGGTGATTCGACGATTGGCCAATACTATCTTTTTCACTTCTTCGACGTTCTCCTCCGTTGTTGACGTGCTCGGCTGTCCGGCACGTTCTTCATCGTTCACATCTTCTCGGTCCTCTGGGAATATTTTGTATCACCGATAAACGTTGCTTTGATCCAAAGTAGCTTCACCATATGCCACAGTCAACATTCGAAATGCGTCCGCGCACTTAATTTTGTTTTTCAGACAAAATTTGATACAGATTCTTTGATGAATTTTTTGGAATAGGCAAAAATCGAAGACGAGCCAAAACACGTCCAAGCAAAATAACTATCAAAAATTAACTGAATATTCAAAATAGCCCAGCTTGTCGGCACAAGTGAGGGATATGAGTACCAGCATAACGCCACAAAAAAATCGAAAATCGAATATACGTAGCCCGCGGAAATTCAAAATTCCCGATACTTTTTGAACAGACCTCGCACATTATTTTATTTCATTGCAAATTAATTCCATCGACCATCGATTTATAGACAATTTCGAATTGCGTATAATCCCATTTTTAAAACTGATTTATCATAATACAGATAATATTATCTCTGTTTGATACCGTTATCATAATAAAATTGATATAAGCGTGACGAAAATGCCTTGGATAATAACGATTTTGTAGAGTGACTTACTTTACTATATATGTATGTGGCATAATGCTATTAAGGGCTTTTATTTAATGGTCACCTTTAACGATTTGTCTGCATAGTTAGGGTTTTGTTTGTTGGGCACGAAACTAAAATCGTTCCTACCCCTTTGCTCCAATAGTGGCTAAGCGGCCGCAAAGTAATAACGATTTCCCGAAGTTAACACTGGAACTTAATCATAATTGAATCTAATGAAATTGAATTACCTCAAAATGATTCTCAGCGACGGGATCGGTTAAATTAGGCACAATTTCCACTTGCTGGGTACCTGAGTACCTGCACGCTATCGGGCTATTTGAACGAATGACCATTATAACCGCGACTTACGGACCTGAATAGCCAGATTAAGGACTGATGTACGGCTGTTCGGCCTTATAATTACGCAGAACGTTTGGACTATCCTGCTACTGGTGGTTACTCCTAATCAAACACAATACATAACGAGCTCCCCACAAAAGGTGTCATTTAGCACCTGATCAAATCAAAGTGGACACTTCCAATTACACATTAGGATGACCCATATCCTTATCAAATAGAAGTGTACATTTGGGAATTAATGACTTTCTCTGTGCGACTTAATTATAAAAGTAATTTAATTTTTTAATATAAGGAAATAATAAAAATAGTTTAATATAATGAATTGAAATATAGCCGCAGTGGCGGATTAGAGGTGAGAATATCATAATGTCGAATTTCCTAATTTCTGGTATTATATTTCAACTTTATTTTCCTTCTGTGAAGGATATGCATTTTTAAATTTTTGCTTTTAATTACTTTTGTTTTAATTGATCCTTCGGATTCGTGTTGGTTGGATCGGTTTTTTTCCCTTTCTAAGAAAGAAAGTATATATTTAGATATTTTTCCATTCGGCCTTACTTCCGAGTACTATTTGATTCTTTAATATGCCATATTCCATTATTTCCTTTTGGAAAAGGGTACATAATAAAATAATAAATAAATAATAAATTATAAAAAAAATATTAAATATGACAGAGAACACTATAGCGTTCTTCCATTACACATTTTAAAGTAAAAACTAAAATAAATAGTATTATAATTAGATTATTTATGGCTTCATGTTTTTAACTATTTTAATAGTAAATTAATTAAATACCTTTTAGGACCTTTCTACGATCGGCTTTGAGAACAATTTAAATTAGGAATATAGGAAAATATTGAGAAAAATCTATAGTTAGAGACAATAAATAATTTTTAAGATACTGTCTTTCGAGCGAAGGGACAGATTGTTAGTTATGCGTTTTTGAAAGACATAAATAAAAGAGAGAAATATTAATTGGATATCTGTAAATTTGTTAGTTACTCTCTAATGTGATAACTATTACTTAATTACAAAATTTTGTATCACTTGTTTTTAGAACTCAAAGTTTTTGTATTACTTTTATTTAATGTAAGAAAAAAAAGGGTGTGGTCGGATTTTCATTGTTCATTTATAAAACACCAGCCTCATTCATATAACATTTAGCGTTTGAACTGGCAAAGTTATCAGAAATTTCCATTTAATTTAAACGTGCAACGAGATGCATTCTGGATAACTAATTTAACTATTTAAGGCTACCAGATAGTGCCTCCAATGTTCCTAATGTTTGTAAAGTTGAGCGAAATTTACGCCATCGATTTATAATTTCAATTACCCGTCGTCCTTCGAGATTGTCGAAATATTCTCGAATATTATTCTAGCAACTAGATGTTCCAATACATGCAATTACATTCAATTAAAAGTTCAGTTGTCATTTCATTAAATCTATGTTTACTAAGTGGCCAAATAGAGCACCAGACTGTTAATGGGCAGACGTTCGGATGGTATTTCGGGACAATTCTATTTCAGTTGCTTCACTACCTCCAATTCGAATAGTGAAAGATAGCGTTATAAAATAATTTTATAAGGGAGTCTTTGAAATCTAAAAATTGTTCACCAAATGATTGTGTCCGTGTTGCATAGAATACGAAGAAAAAAATAATGCAACCTGAACTATCCTGCAAAATTATATGTATCATATTATTTCGCAATATTTATTATTACATATAAATAAGTGTATTCTTTTGATTATTATAGAAGGGGAACACAAATTTTAGAACTGAACAAACGATATAAAATTTTAAAATACCGTCAACGTATAAAACGCCTTTAGACACTAATCAAAATATTTAGTAGTATTCTTCTTAGGGTTCCGTATGTCGGAATGAAAAAAAGGAACGCTTTTAGGATCACTTGTGTGTCTATCTATCTGTCTGTCCGTCTGTCATAGCCTAGTTGCTCTAAATCTATTGGATCGGTTAAGTTAAAATTTGGTACACATATGAAGTCTTGTGACTCAAACGCGGCCGTGTAACGTAAATACGTAAATAATTGAATTTTGAATATGGGGGTTAGGGGGGCAATTAGAAAATTAAAAAAAAAAAGAATTGTGCAAACTGTATCGTGACATATTAAAAAGGATTATTGCGAGGGTCTCAAATATATTATTTTTATAATTTTAAAACAAACAGTTTTAAATTCATTGAAGAAAATAGATGAAAATTTACCATTTCCTCTCCTCCCTGTCCCTCCCCTTCATCATCTCGTTATCTCCGAAACTACTGAGCATACAATTTTTAAACAAATACAGAAAATAGTTCTCTACTTATAGAATACAGGAAAACCTATAAGTCTATCGTCTTAAAAAATTTACTTACATTTGCTTTAGTGAAGTTTAGTTAGTTAGTTTAGTTAGTGAATTGATCCTAACGCATATTGCTGTATGGTAGAATAATTTTTATATAAATAATAAGTTAAAATGATAGACTTATTACTTGACAAATGATTCAATAGTAACTACTTATTAACTAGGAAGGGTAATATAATGGCACGGAACCCTGAAGGCGCGACATTTTTAGCGAATAGATATTCAAAGAAGACTGAAATCAAAAACTCTGTTACGATGCAAACTTTTTCATTTGCATCATGTTAATGACTTTTCTAAGGTTTCAAATGCGTTGCAAACTTTTGGTATGCGATTCGCTTTAGGCTGCATATGGGTGAAATGCATTGCAATAATTTCCAACATTTGTTTTGTTTGCATTGAATGCTTACTCCACATATTTACAACATGTTTTGATTGGCTTAAATAAATTCAACTACCCAACATTATTAAAATTTTTAATAGTAAAACTAGAAACATTTTATTGGTTTCAATAAATTTAATATTAATGTGCAGCCCTATAAATTTTCGGTACGCGGTAGGTTTTGCGGCGCACAGATTAAATTGATTTTATCATTAAGTAAATTCACTTCACTCAATTCCAACAAAGATTTAATTATTAATTCCGAAAATTCAAGTACAAAATCAATACAAATAATATTTTTTCGGCGTCGCGTAAACAAAAAAATTTGTTTTCTTTGTTTTTGTTTTATATTGTACGCAACAAATTATTCACATTTACCCCTTCAAGCAAATTTGCTTGTGAAAGCATACACACATATTGGAAGAATATATTGTCGACATTAATTTCATTTATTCGATTTTTCCTACATATGATTGAATTTTTTGCTTCGTTTTCAGATGAAGAGCTCAGCGCGGAATAAACAAATAAGCAGAAAACAAAACTGAAAGCACACTTTTATTTAATATGAGGCCACGATGAAATATGATTTTTTTAGTCCCTTTTTGCGCTTATTTTGCAAGCGAAAATTACTTAATTACTTCTATTAAGAAATATAGCTCTTAGTAGAGATAAAATAAAATTTCGGTATTTAATTTTTAAATACAATTTAAATAATTTCTTATGAAATTTTGGTAAATAAACATTTGTTTTTAGTTTATTGAGGTTTACACAGTGCATTAATTTCATTAAATGAGATGATTATATGACCTGCTTATTTGAGCGCCGCTTAAAGCTACAAAAAATGTTTAAAGTACTCGGACCTGATGAAAATAATAGCACTTTAGCACATTTTGAAATTGAACCTTTTACAGATTATTTTTAAAATGAAAATTAATAAAAGTGAAAAATCCCAATATTTATTGTATTTAGAAGCTCGATATTTTGTCTGAAATTATGAGAATAATCGGTTCTTGCTTTCTATTGTATTGTAATTTTAAGATTAATATCTAATAAAATTATAATCTTAAAGCCAATTCTTCTTCTGGCATCGTAATTCCTATGGCCCAAAGAGAATAAAAATGGACCGATTTAGGATTCTTTGCTTTAAATTAGTGAAGTTCTTAAGTCTAATGCATAAATAAGGTTTGTTCAATTATTTAAACATTTTTTTATCTTAAGTTGTAAGAACCGGTGGTATTACGCAAAAAGTTTTATATTGATCGGTTCAGCGGTTCTTAACGTAATCACCAAAAAACTTGAAGGTTTAGCTTTCTAAAGCGCTATCAACTAAAATCCTACGATATAACTCAAAAGACTTATAAAGTGTTTTCATCTTTTCCATGAAACTGAATTTTTTCAATCGCGTTATTAATCTTAAAAGAAACGTTGATCAGAATACCATGTAGAATTTATTGGTATACCTCCGCAAATAGAAAAAAAACTGGCCAAGTGCGAGTCGGGCCTTGAATAATGAGTTTCCTGCACCAAGGCGTTGATACTAAACACTGAAAATAAAAGTAAATAACTAAGAATCATCTGTTTGCAAATTGTTCGTGTTTTGTTATTATTATTTTAATATTAGTTGCTTATTGCTATATATTTATTATTATTTATTTAGTGTTATTGTCATTTATTTTTTGAGAATTATTTATTTAAATATTAGTTTCATCTGATTCAGAAAGATAGTGTTTAATATCGATTCTTTATTTTCGGAAATGAGAATGGTCAAAATAAGCGGAATTTTCAGGCCTAAAGATATCTTAGATATATGTAAGCAGTTCCTCATATTCTTGATTATATCTCTATTTTGGAACTATTAATCGGGAACACCGCTGTACCAAGCCAAAAACTTGTGAATGTTTGAGAATTTTTTTATTCTTATTTATTAAAGTATGCATTCAACTTATTTAATTTTTATTAAGAAAACTTAAAAATTAACAGAGATATGCGCCTTAATGTGATGATAAAAAGAATTTTCTCCATTGCCCCATCGAAATCTCGGTGAAAGCTTATCGAAAATTAAAAAATTAAAATGCATTAATATATCTCTCATATCTCTATGTATGTAGCTACCGTTGTACGTAATATTTTGTGTTTGTTTTTTTTTATATAAAAAACCTATTTCTCTTATACAAGCCATGTTTAAAATATGAATTATCAGAATGTTGAAATTTGGTTACGCGCATATGTTGTCGCTGCAATTACAAATATTTTTAAAAAAAATGCATATCGGCTGAAAAATATATCTTCGTGCTTTCGGTAGGACAAGGTCGAAGATAATAAATTCGATAATTTTTTTGGAATATTGATACATGAAACTATCTGAAAAGTTAATTTTAATTTTAGACCTATACGTAATTTTTCTCAAACGTATTCCTTAAAATAAATCGAAATAATATGCTCTTATATAGTAACTTAGAACGTAAAATTAAATTATTAAGAAATGCCAATATATTTGGTTTCCTTTTTGTAAAAATTCAATGCCAGCAACACCAAAAGTAATGTTTTCCTCCTAAGTAAATTAAATTAAATTAAATTATTTAGTTCAGGGTCATATGACGGTTATTCAACAGCATCTATAGTGTTGTCTTTGAATTTTTGTGGACTATATTCGTGTGGTTGGCTACTGTGAAACATGCCACACCTGTATAGCAAGGGACTGGGGCTAAAGTGACTGTACCTCAGTTAGCCAATCCTCAGAATCTTATAATAGCTTAAAATTTTATGAACATAATTTTGAATATGTATATTTATGGTAAAAGAAATTTAAGAAAACTATCACAGTGGTATTCTTCCTTAAGTCCTTTAAATAAAAGTAATATTTTTTTTGCGTCAGATATTGCATCAATGATAATTTATTTCTTTTATGAAAAGTGAGTATCACTTCATAATAGGCATATGCAGAAATATTGGGATTAGAAAGGAAAATAAATGGTGGAAATCGATTATGGTTTTTTGCAAAAGATAAAATTTCGTGGGTTGTATGTCGCACTTATGGCAAAAGTTAATGATTCCTTTCGAATCGTACTTACATTTCGTCTACCGTATTTACCTTCACACATTTGTTAAAACCTTTATGGCAAATTTGCATCGATAGAAGAAGTTCGTTTTATACGCATGACTTTTTTGCAAAATGAAAAATTTTATTAGTTTCCTTGAAGTAAAGTTTCTCGTAATTCACTTTGGGAAGTTTCTATTTTAATCGGAGGTAAATAAAAGGCATTTTCTTCATTCTTGTTGGAAGGAAACAGGGCGAACAATAGCGTCCTCACGTGACTTGGAACGTGATTTTCGACAGAAAGAAATTCAATTTCTACCACTTTACCTGCTGCTCAATATAATTGCCACTTAAATGATATAATACGTATATAGAATATATAAATAGTAAGCGTACCTTCCTAGTGAATGAGTGTGCGAATGTGCCAAGTGTAAAAACACATTTTTGCACGTCATTCCTCCAAAGAATGGGTTGGGTATTTTGTTCGCTGTTAAATAACTTTTCGCTGCGTTTACAGGTTAATTAATGGAAACATCCAAGTTCTCTCGATTAATGGAAAAGTTGCTCTCTGTTGATGATGATGTCGTTAATTTTTGTGACAGGTAGTGTTACTTGCCGTTGTTCAAGAAAATTTGCTAATTTAATTAAAACAACTGATGGAATCGACCTCGTAGGTCGTTGGTATGGGATGGGATCTTATAAGATCAATGGTGTTTTATCTGCCAGAAATCAAGTTTTTTTTTTAAAGTGCGTCACAACGCAATCAGGATAATGACTCTAATTAACGGGAGAAAAAGGTAAAGAAAATTCGATTAGTGAATTTGTTACGGAGCTGGGATCACATAACACCTTACGGCAGTATACGATTTCTCATCTATAAATTTTTCGTGAAATAAAAGCTTCCTTGTTCAGATGGGGCAGTAGTGATTAAGGTGCCACAATTAGCAGGCCTTGTTCTCCAATTCAATTGGTCTCAATTATTCACAGCCGCAGTGCGGATTTATCGATCGGCTAATTTATTTTCTAAATGTTTTGAGGTGATTTCGACCCTTATTTGCAAAAGTAAACATAAAAGTGAAAAATTACACAATGTTGCTCATTATCGGTTCATTGGCTGTCTCCGACACAACAATTGACTGAATCCGCTTAAGAAATATTTATTTATTCGGAGTCTAATTGTAAGACAATCGAGAATATATCTATCAACAATTATTGATGCAATTATCACTCATTGACAGTGTTAATGATTCAATTAGGAAATCTATCATTTTGCTTAATATATTAACTTATCTATTTGCTAGCTGAAGTTTGGTGAGTGAGGCCGACCGATGGAGAGGAGAATTGCCATTAAAATATAATCAATTCTTAAAGAGATTTCAAGTTGAATCACATGGAAGTAACGAAATTTGAGATGATTAATTTCTATTCAAAGGACATTACTACCACTTCTCTGTAGGGGTTATGCTAGTCATATAGCAATGGGGATGAATACCCACTCTGTCCATTTCTCTGGCTTCCAAAGGATTTTGGAGGTATAAATGAAAGATTTTAAGGCTTTTTGTCCTCAAGGATGTTGGAATGAAATACTATAGAATTGTTGTATACTAATATTACTAAACTACCTCTAATAAAGGCCAAGAAGCTATTGAAATAACAAAATATCAATATATTATTCATTAATCAACGTCGAAGCTAATTTCATGAAATTTGGATAGTAAATTTGTTTTGCGGCGTAAGCACTCACTAAAAAAAGGTGTCTACGAAATTTTTCTCTGAAGTGCGTTAAAAAGGGGATGAAAGTATGTATGCGAATGCCGTCATTTATGTTGTTGGTTAATTGCGCGCACATAGACTTCAGTAAGGCTTTGTCAAAGCTCTCAAAGATGGAAATCTTGCCGAAACTTCTGGTCAAGCCATACCAGTTGTATGAAGTTGTATCTCGCTGATCGTTCAGAAAATATTCTTAAATCAGCACTGTCTAAAACTATTAACATCACTTCAGGTATGCCTCAAGGTAGTTGTATCTGTCTGTTATTATTTTTGTTGTTTATAAATGATTTACAAAATGTTAAATCTAATCTTAAAAATAATTTGCGCCCCTACTTTAGGATGATTTAAATCGTTTCGTCAATTCGTGTGACCGTAAATATTCATTCTTAAATGTTAAAAATTATTCTCGCAAAGTTTGTAACTTTTGTTTTAGTTATTGCCTGTCTAATTCGCTTTTACCTTATACTGACCACGATACAGATCTATGTGCTATCATTGATAATAAACTTGATTTTGGACTTCATATAGATTCTTTAGTAAAGAAAAGTAATTCTGCTTTGGGGTTTATTAGGCGTTGGTCTCAAGATTTGTCTTAACCATATGTTCTAAAGTTTTTGTATGTTGGACTTAAGACCTATTTTAGAATATGCTAGTGTGGTGTGGTTGCCCTATTATTCTTACCTCATTTTTCGAATCAACTATGTTATGTCAGGATCCTTTAATTCACTAATTACTTGTTACAAAAGATGTTATAGCTGATTGAATTTTAATTTGAATAAAATACAGATAAATAATAGCGTTAAATATAGATTACATTAGTTTGCATTTTTTGTTTTTTGTTTTTGTATAGTTAGGTGCAAAAGTAATTTAATGTTGCCTGAGAAATCACTTTTTAAGACTTTTTTTTTTTGAACTGACAGCGAACCATTTGAAAATGAAATTAGCTTTTATTTAAGTACACCTAAATGAATTAAATTATTGATAACAAAAGTGAAAAACAATTCAATAAGTACAATTAATTTAAATTTTCAATGGCTCAGTTTTGCACAATTAAAATGAAATAACTTCACAAAAAAATTAATAGTAATTTAGTGTTTCGTCCAAAGCTCCTTAGATTTCTTAATTTCTTATAAACGGTTTGATAGACTTTCGACGAGCTTTTCGTAAAGACATAAAGGTATTTTTTGCCACTGTTGTTGAATTTTTTCCCAGAGAACGGCTAACAAAAATGATGGTGCAGTGTAGTGCTTGCTTAGTGCAGATTTAAGTGAATCCCAACGAGTTTTGATTGGATTGAGAACTGGGCTTTGTGCATGTTAATCCAGTACGTTAATCTGGTGTGCTTGAAGCCAATGTTGCACCTTTTTGGCTTTGTGCTTTGGGTTCCTATCATGTTATCATTTTAAAAATTTTTGATATGTGGCCCTACAATGCGCGCAAAAACAAATTTAAATTAAGAACGTCATTTCAAATTTCCTTTAATTCCCATTTAATTTACCTTTCCTTAATTTACTCGTTATTTGTTTTATTTAGATTAGTTTTTATTTTTGCGAATTTACAATTTTGTTTTCAAAAGTTTGTGAATACCACCGCTCTCTTTTATTTTAAACCTTGTTATCCATAAATTTCCCTATGATATTTCTTTTTTTTTCATTATTACTGCGGAGCTGATTGATCAATGGGGAAGATACGCTTTTGTTTTTATATGCTGTGTATATTTTTTGCTAAAAACAAATCATTCTTATTACACCCCGAGGTGTAGGTTTCCCCTGTGTTATCAGTGTCGATCCTTTGACAAAATCCATCGCAATTTATATGGAAATGTCCACAGTAATGCATTCCAATTATGTAATAGAATCAATATTTGATGATACACAGAATTGAATTTCGTCCCCTTCGGACAGAATTAGATTTGTGTCGAACCGAATAAAAATCAACATCTCGGTCTATTGCAGATCTTCTTGGCCCTAAGCCCTTATTATAGGCAAAAGGCGTTCCCACCCATCAGAAAAAGATGGGAAAAACAAAGCAGAGTCGAACCGACAGATGAAGGCAAATATCTTTTCCGTCTCAGCGTCGCATAGCGCCAAATAAAATTGAATCAGGGTTAAAAAATATATGGAAGAGAAAGAGGAAAGTCTTGGAAACTTAAGTTCCTTTGCTGTCCTAAATTTCATTTACGCAAAAAATGTCGCTGGAATTCATCCCAGCTTTCTACCGGTAGAGGAGATCGCAAAAGCTCCTTTGTAATTTTCTGCTCTTCGTCTCCCTCGCCAACTATTAAGATAAAATTTTCAGTGGAAGGACAAGCATAATTGCTTTACCGCTGGGATTAAGTGATACACAAATTTCCCCTTATCTTTTATCTTGGCGAAACCTTTAATTTGTTTGAGCAGGTCCCTAAACGTCGCTACGTGCATTTGGGGCTACTTTCCCTCTCGTTACTAAAATTTCCTTACTTTTTCAGCCGTTCACCATTTTTCCGCTGTAGACAGAGCGGTAAAAGGGAACAGAGTACACTTTACTTTAGCACTTGAGTGCTTGTTAACAGGACGTCATTCGGGTAATGTCCCTTTAAAACTGAAGGTGGACAGCTGATGATACTCCTGGGATAACATTCTTTATAGAAATGTATTAATCAAATTTTTTAAATAGAAATCACAATAATCTTTGTACATATAGTATTCAAGAAATTTTACTATTATACAATACATTGAGGAATTAAGACTGGGGTGAAATTTAACCGAATATTTAAAGCTTAATATTAATACTCATTAATTAACTATGCTGACCAATTTGTATATTATTATCAGAAAGATATTCTGAAGATGGGTTAATTACGTAGCTAACACTATCTCAAAATAGTAAAAATTAAAAAAAACGCATTGTTTTATTCTATATAGAAAAAGTTAGTTGGAAATTCTATTGCAAATTAAAAAAGTTTTGACTTTCATAAAATTTTGCTCGAAGAGTTTTTGAAGTTAGTGAATTACATATGTATATCAATGTAATCGCGTATGTTACAATAGTTATTTGTTTTTTCAATATCATTTAATTTTTGTGCCTAATGTTTAATCATTCAAATGTTTTATTGCAGTAATTAAGAAATAAGTTCTGAGATTCGCACTCTATAAACCCATAGTAAACTGCAATGCTATCCGGGCCAAGATCTAAAAATAAAAGATGTAATAACACAGAATTGGGATATTTAGTCATTAGTTGTGAAAATCGTGCAACAAAACTTGTTAATACTTCAAATAGCTAGTCATTACTGAAAGAAACTTTAACAAGTAAACTTTGCACGTAATCTTTCGTGTTTTCGCAGCTTATTTATTTCGCTTTTACAACCAAATGCGTTTATAACTTATTGCCATCATTGCGTTCTAAGTAGGGGCCATACTTTTATAAATGTTCATGCAGAGGCAACATATTTGCAACAAGGATAGTCACTGCTAATGGAAATTATCCTCCATACTGAAGTGGACACTGAAATGTTGTCCTGTTTCAAAGTAAGTAAATTTTGCATTATCTTAAAATGAATTTTACGAATTCTAAGAGTGCATTTTTTTTCGGAGACTTTACTATTGTAGCTTATTTTTTAAGAAAAATTTCGATTGTTCGCATAAAGACGCAATCGTTCATTTTAACTAGAAAGTATGGTACATATATGTAGATTTTTTGCCTTAGGTACTTATCCGGCACTCACTCATTTTTATAGCGGTAGTTGGTTGGGCGCTTATTAGTTTACTGACTCTCTATTGTTCTATTATATAACTGGACCGATCAAGGGATCGAGCCCTTTCACAAGATGTGATCTCGAAGTTCTTTTGAATAAACTGATCGACGAATACAAACGTGTTTACTTGAACCCTCCTATACTATGAGTATGAATCGGGATCGGTCGATCGCACTTCTCATCAGAACAAAAATTTTGTTCGAAGAGGCATCGGCAACGAGGCCAAGGGTATCTTAATTGGTTAGAGAGCATCAAAGCATCAATTTAAAGTATGCAGGTTCGAGGCCTATCCCTCTGGTCAAAGTCGCAGCTTTTTTCTTTCAATAAAAGCATTATTAACACTTTCGCATGGGGCTATTTTTTCTAAAACTTTCAAATCGGGGTATATTAGGGATATAAATAAATATTTCAACATATGTACTAAAACCGCGATAATGATTTTTATAATTAATATTTTATTGAAATTTTCATAATTCTATTTAAGAATGTGCCATTGTCAATATATAACCCCGTTATTTAAAAATTTATTAAGAAAGCACACACTTCTCGCAAAAGTAGAATTCTCGTTTCCGGACGACAACGTTTTTGTTTTTTATAATGAGAATTCTCGTTTCCAGATGCTAAAGGGTTCATTTCGTAATTTTTTGTCGGATATTTTTGCATTGTTAGTTTAGAAATTAGGGTATGCTTTCATAACGTCTTTGAAAGCAATTATCTCATAACTAAAGGGTTAAAATCCAACAACCTTAAAATATTTTATATTGTTGTTGAGTAGACCTATCTAAAGAAACCCAACCTAATGGGGTAAAGGAAAAACAATTTGAAGAAGGGAGTCCAAACAGTAATTATTTGGAAAGTATCATAATTTCTATAATCAATATACCAAATTTAATCTTAGATATGTACATATGTATATAAATGAGAGAACCCGTGGGCAAACTGGTACAAGCGTAGCATCAGTACTTGGGTTTTTACCATAGTATCAACTGAGTGCCAAGTTCGGCCCGCGGAAAAAATGTGAATATACTTTATATATGTAAATATTCACATTTAGAGTAATTGTGGAAATTTACACTTAGAATTTGTCATGTATTCATCTTGAAAATGCTAGAGAGTTGAGAATGACTACAATTTAATCAAAATCTTATTGTGCATTAAACAAAAATCATGAGAAATGTTCATTAATACTAATCTGCTATATGCCTCCATGCATTGCACTGGCAATCGGTATCGTAATTGATACCAGCGGTATGTTATTAGCACAACCGATTTCATAGAAGTTGACAAACATAAAGCTTTTAAGTCTAACAAAGGCAACAAGAAAGAACACAACTTGAATTATGCATCTCTTACAATTAAGTGATAAGTGTCCTGGCCGAGGGTTTAGAACTAAATTAAGATAAGCGCTTCCTCATAATTAAATATGTAAATATTTATTACCTGTTTTATTTCTTTGTTCAAAATATCTACATGATTAAAATGTCTTTCGATTAGATAAATATTTCTCTAAATACCTATTGAGTAATAACTGCAATTTATAACAACTTTAATTAGATATACAAAAGTAAATTTTGTTTTAATAATATTGAAACAGAATAGTATTAATAAAAATTAATGTGTATCAAATATGACAATAATGCGAAAAGATGTTCTGACACCATTTTTACCGGGACGGGTAATTAATTTTTTATGTCTCCAACATTTCTCCGCTATTATCATTATGACAGGAAAATAATAGAACATAATGGAAGTATTTTTCATGTAATATCCATAATGCGATTCCTGATTTAATTAAATATCTTTTGTTGCTCTTTCATCTGCTTATATTAGCTGTGGACCTTTGGCAAAGAAAGAACTTGGTAAATTGTCATATTTTCCTGATTTCTTCGGTTAAACCATTTCCACCCTCTCCGTGTCGTTATTTCAGCAAGATAGCAAAAGAAATTTTCAAAAGGATTTTCGCAATTATGTGAGGTTATCTGGGGATTCGTATAATACCACAAAATGATTCTAAAATTTTCGTTTTCTGCACCTAACCTCTAACACCTGAAAGTCCTTGGCCAGTATCCTTGCAGCGAAAACCAACCGTCGGGAATCAGAACAAACATGGGAAAAAAGAAATTTGGAAGGTAATATTTGCTGGTTGGAATGCACCATGTTAGCACGTGACTTGTACGGAGGTCCTGTTCGTTATTATTTCGTTAGTAAATGCTCATGGCATTAAGAGATTATACCTCGGAGCAAGGAATTTTTAATAAAGCATCCTGGAGACCTTAACTTTAATTGCCTTGTTTTTATTCCCTCTGGAATGATAAAAACTCAATATTTTCTAACTCCGAAGCTCCCAGCAAAATTGCTCCTGCCAGAGTGCATTTGGGTGGTATACGAACTCCACCCACCAAAAATAGACAGGGAACAGGAGTGAAACATTTTCCACTAGACTGGCTTAATTCACCAGAAAACTCATATCAGTCTGACGTTTGATAGCTAACTCGATAACTATATTATCGATAATAAATTTCTGGCTATTATTGTTCACTGAATGGATATCCTAACTGTGTACTAAATTGGAAGTTCTGTTAGATAATTGAGCGAGCGTGAGGAGAGCATTTTCCACTTTCAGTTTTGGGATTCAATTGAGATAATTGGAGGATTGTTGTTTTGTGAATTGGAAACGAAATTTCATTTGGATGAATTTCTAGTGAAATGATGGCGCTAGATATAAAAGAATAGTGGGTAAAAGTAGCAGCAAACCAATTTTTTATGGTGCCGTATTTGTACTGAACAAGAGGTTCGTCATTTTAAAAATGTTCTGTATTTTGTTGTTACTTAATTTAAAATCATCGTTATTTCATTTTATAACAATTTTAATTCAATAAACTTTTTCTTGGGACACAATTTTAAAATTCCTATATTATAAAGAATTATTAATGTTTGATAAGATGCATAGAGTGATTGGTATTCTGGATTAGAGTTAGCATATCATCATTATTCAAATAGGTTCGTCTATGCATGTACTACACCATTTTTTATAGTCAACATATACCGACTTCGACGCACGTGGCATTGTTTTTGGTGCAGTTCAAGCATTGCGCGAATTTCATATGCAATGCATGGTAGAATTGAATTGCTTTCTTTCCGAAAAATACGTAAAGGAATTAAATAACTCGGATACTGGTGTTATGACGAATATTCTCTTAAATATAACCGCCTTAAATCATTTTTTACGATTCTTACTTCTACGGTTCATCTTGTAAATGAGTGGCGGTATTCCTCAGAACAAATCCAGTGCATTTCTTGAATTTCTGCTAGTGGTTGGCATACACACGTAATACAAATTCCTGTATATTTTCTTGCTAAGAATGAACATATTTTTATGTATTTATGGCAGAGAAAAATCATACGAAATTATATGCATATAATGTATGTAAAAATTTATAATCAAGAAATAAAAGAACAAAATTAAAGATTTTAAAAATCGTTTATGAAAGAACTCTTGCATCATATCATCAAATTTGGCGCGCCATCCCAAGAATATGGCATAATAAAAAAAAATATATGAGTACAAAACAACCTCTGACCCTGGATTCCTAATTGAGGCATTGAGAGCATAAAAGGCACAAAATAAAGGGTTTTCCAATAAGGACTTGACAACTTTTTTCAAAATAAAATGCAAACCATTTGAGATATTTCAAAAACTTTATTATCAGGTTGAAGTACAATCAAAACATTTATGAATGGAACTCGATTTCGTTCATATGGCCACCGCGGGCATGTTTGCAGCGGTCGATTCGTTGGACCCAATTTTCGATGACTCGGCCACACATTTCGGCCGAAACGGCTGCTATTTCGCGTTAAATGTTGGCTCTGAGCTCTTCCAACGTCGTCGGCTTGTTGGCATAGACCAATGACTTGACGTAGCCCCAAAGAAAAAAGTCTAGAGGCGTTAAATCGCACGAACGAGACGGCCAATCGACTGGTCCATTTCTTGAGATAACACACTCATCAAACTTACTCTTCAATAAATCGATTGTAACGTGTGCTGTGTGGCTTGTGGCACCGTCCTGTTGAAACTACATGTTGTCCAAGTCCATATCTTCCAATTCGGGCCAAAAATAATCGGTAATCATGGCGCGATAACGATTACCATTCACAGTAACGTGACGATCATTATCGTCGACGAAAAAATATGGCCCTATGACGCCGCCGGTATGCAAACCGCACTAAACAGTTATTTTTTGTGGATGAAGTGGTGTTTCATAAAGCACATGTGGATTTTCACCCGACTAATAACGCATATTTTGCTTATTGACGAACCCATTGAGCCAAAAATGAGCTTCGTCACTGAAGATGATTTTGCGATGAAATTGATCATCTTGGCGCATCTTTTCCAGAGCCCAATCGGAGAACGTACGTCACTTCAAATGGTCTATCGGCTTCAATTCTTGAGTCAGCTTGATCTTGTATGGGTGTAAACCAAGATCCTTACGCAAAATTCGTCATAAAGTGGTCTGGGCGATGCCCAACTCTTGAGAACGCCGTAGAATTGACTGATTTGGATCATTTGCTACGGACGTTTCAACGGAAGCGATATTTTCGACACTTCGGCCAACCCGTTGTCCCACTGGCACGGCAACATCACACAACGAATATGTAGACTCAAATTTTTGCACTAAACTTGTTACTGCTTGTCTACTAGGGCGAGAATTACGACAGAAAATCGGAGTTAACGCTCTTAAAGTAGCGGTCACCGACTCCGAATTTCTGTAGTAAATTTTTACAATTTGCAGACGTTGTTCGTTCGTGTACTTTACCATGATGAAAATGTTAAGTTTACTGAATAAGTTGACATACAACAATACTTACATAATTCAGCCAAAAAATACAGAATAATTATTAGTCGACAAAACTATAATACAGGTAGCCCGTAATACAATAAAATCTTTTGATGATTTAGTTGGTTACACTTTTATGTTTTGTAAAAAAAGTACGTAATACGTAATACGTAAAGATTATTTCAAGTGTCAAAAATCGTTTGTAATTAAATTAAGTTTAAGTAGATTAAAATTCAATTAAAATAGATCTCGTGGTATGAAGCGTGACAAATAAAACGAATTAAAAACTTATGAAGCGAAATATCATAATGAAGTCACCATACTTTTCAGTAATTTTGAATATTAACAAAAAATACGAAAAAGAGGAGTATACAAGATTTTTGTTTCAAATTGATAGGTCCATTTCCTTGACAACAAGCAGTTTTAAAATTAAAAACAGACTTGGAATTCCCTGAATAATTCTAAGGCTTAATAAACCCATTTTAATTTTCCAAAGCATTTGAAAAATGTTATTCTTCAATGAAAAAAAAACGTTCACTTGATATTTTTAGACATGTTACTTACCTTATTAGAAGACCAATCGAACGAGGGTTGACATTTTATATAATTATCAATTTATGTTCAAAACACCGAATATTTCCCGTCTCAATAAACTTTTCATTTATTAAATTCATTGGACTGGTCTCCAATTCAATCTGTTGAGATGAGGGTGGAAAACAATAAAAAAGGAAGAGACGTAAGTGCACTGAATGGAGAGAAAAAGCATTTCCAATTTGCCTTTTTTCCTATGGGGGCCATAGCAATGAAGCTTTTCGCATTAAATTTGATTTGTGTCCGTTTTTATTGCGTTATAACTTTTGATTAATCCATTGCAATAAATAAGAAAAAGAGAACAACATGGAGTTACACCTTTACATTATCGCTTACCTCTACCTGGGTTAAAAAGGTTTTTCCATTTTGCTTCCCAAACTGCTTTTAATTGCCACAATATAATTTGCAATAAGTCACTGTGCAAATAAAGTGCATTCAGATTATACAATTTCACCTTTGAACTAAAATAAAATTTTGTAAAAATTTTTCTCATTCGTAGTCTTCAATCAAAGCGAAAAATTGAAGTAAATGCAATGTGGAATTTTTATGAAAAACTCTTTGCAACACGGATAAATAGAACAATTGGGATGTCATAAACTATTGCTAGAGAATTGCTAGCTTTTATTAGGATTCGTTTTATTTATTTTAATATATTCTACGAAGGTCTCTTCAGTATGAAGTTAAATTTTTTATTTATTTATTTTACTTATTTAATTAAATTATTTGGTGCGGTACAATTCACAAGATTTACATCTTAGGAAGAATTAAATTTTAGTTGAAGGTAGGGTGAAGAATAACTTATCTAAGTTAAACATGGTCGTGCCTGCTTTAACCATAAATGAATCTGACACAGTCATTCAAAGCAACATTCCGTCGCTCTTTTGTGGCCAACTCGGGATCCCCCAGGGTAGCCACTTAGGGCCGTTGCTTTTCATTCTGGCCATCAATGATGTCGATTGTGTTATTCAGCACTCGGTCATTTCTATATACGCCAAACGGAACAAATCAGGAATATGGAAACGATTTCTACGAAAATTGGTACAAACATTATTTTCGATTTAAAATGAACGAATATGCATTGTATGAATTTATCGGACGCATCTACCTTCGGAGATATGACTTTAAAATATTGACATTTCGTTTTTCTCACCTTATAAAACAAAGCAAAAATTATGCACTAATTTTAAAGTTTACTCCCCCTCTTAATGCTTCGGATGACGACTTCGGAACAAATTGATGAGAAGTGACATACGCTTCCTTTTAGGCAGTAGTGGATTTACCAGGAAGCAAAGGAAGCAATTGCTTGGGGCCCCGCTTGGACAGGGGCCCCAAAAATTTAAAAATGTTGAAAATACATTCGGAAATTAAAAAAAAATAAATAAAAAATGCGAAATGAAAAAATCCATGTAAACAATATCGATTATTCATTGTCCTCAAACGAATTTAAATTAGTTCAAAACTGTATTTCGCGCGTATAGTTGGCGCTTCGGTCGCTCGTATTTCGTGTCTTTCGTTACTTTTTATCGAAAAAGACAAGCTTCAAAAACTTGACTTTGATGATGTCATTTATCAATTTGCGACTGCGAAAAGTAGGAAAAAGTTGTAATTTAGTTCGTAAATTATAAGTAAACTGTATAATATATTGATTTTGCAAAATTAACTGGTTATTTATTATTTTAAAATATTGGGGGGGGGGGTTAATTTTAGAATGAGGGCCCCGAAAACCTGAGGTTGCTTGGGGCCCCGTCTTAGGTAAATCCGGCACTGCTTTTAGGAACTTCACTCGCCGTATAATTTAATTCCGACAGGCACTCGGAATAGATCTTTTTTGATAGTCCTTTCTTTATAAAAAGCAGGCTAAATTAGCAGCTCGACCTGATTTGTTCTTGGTCAGTAGACTAAGTAACACATGCCTTCCGAGGTCAGTTTACTTAACAACACGACAAACAGAGCAACTCTAGGGACTTAGCAACTGTCGAAATTAAGGAATTTCGGGCTTAGGATTATTTATCGTTTGGTAATTTCGGAATATTTTGTAATAAGTCTGGACTCTTTTTGTAAATAATTCTAGAAATTTTGTATCAAGTCGGACTCAGAGTTTAAATAATTAAAAGGACTTAAAACTTTAAAAAAAAGGAATTGCATTGTCATAATATTAACTTAAAATTTAAATTGGAATTTCCTAAGACTTTAGTTTATATTTGGTTTCGGGATATATTTGGTGTTGGATTATAAATTTGTTGTAAATTTTTATATGAAGTATATATACATTCAAACGCTTGTTTGTACTCAGTTTGAGTAGAATAAAGAGCCAAGTGAATAATTTACATTTCGTCTTGTGAAACTTGACATAATAATTACAATGAACAACTCCGGGGTTTTTAATGCATACCAAAATGAATGGGTTGAAAAATCTGATCTAGACAAACAAAAACTTGTATGGCAGGAAAAGGGGGGCGCAATCTCAACCATTTGGGAATTACAGGGTAATTCGCAAATTCACTATTTTATTTTTATCTTTTGATCAACTCAACTTAGCGATATACAACTAACACCAAAAACCGACTAGTACTTAAAGTCAGATATCATATGTACTCTTTGTGGTATATCACAAAAATGTATTATTGTGTGAGTGGCAGAAGGGACATATGACTTGTTATAAGTCACATATCAGAATGAAATACAACTATGAAACTTCTGACTTCTGATATGGTCGTATGTCAAAAATCACGTGTATGCTTCGGCATATGTCTCATATCATTCTATGTAACATCTGATATGGGATATGTGATATTAAAACCGAAACGTAACATATATCCTTCGACAATTGGTATTTTAAAATTTGTGGCCTATGAATTACCCATTGCTTAAATAATAATAATAGTTCACTTCATAATTTCAAATTACTTGAGTGTTTTAAAATTTGTGGCTTATGAATTATCGATTGTCTGAGATGATGATGAGCACTTTGCTAGGTACAATATCTTAATAGAATTTTTGTGCCGCTGTACTTTTCGAGGAGAAGCACCGCATATTTTAATTTCATAGTTACATAATGATTCATGTTCAACTGGTATTACGTAGAACCCCGGTGGCATAATACACGTGTGTTATGAATACACCTCTTCATATTTTGATGAACTAGAAATGAAACGAAGCGTAAGAATAAGTCTTTTGAAAATTGCAAGCAAGAGACCAGCTCGCCTATCGTGGACATATTGTTTTTTGTTTTTCTAAGTACCCACCCTCTTCATGCTATTCTTTTCAAGCTTTGAGTAGTTCTATTTGTTTGGTTCGTTTGTTTGTATGCATATGATGCTGGTGTGTTCATCAAGAACCACTAGGATGAACTTAACAAAGTGTTTCTAGACAAATATGACGAACATTCGTTATGCACTCGAAATTCCCTTTTTACCATTTCTCTCTCTACAGTGACGAACAACGTACTCCTAAACACTGAATGTGCACTTAGAAGGATTTTCTGCTTTCCCAGTGATTTATAAAATGTTTTTCTTTTTTAACTTAGCTCAAAGTTAAAATCTGATTCTGATTGGGGTAGAATTGTGCAAGTGAATTCCTTTCTGTACAAAAATAAACCTCTTTAGCAGCTTTAGAATTTTTCAGCTTGTACGGACTAAGTAATTTTAGATAAGAGGATTTAAAGACTAAGAGATAAATACGTTTTTTGAAAAACAATGGTGCAAATTTTATTTTTATGATATTTAAATAGTTCCTCAATTGAAATCTGTTTTGTTTTTCAAAAGTCGCCAATTTTTTTACTTCCTTGAATCCTTCCTTAATGAGTGGTGGTTTTGGTGAAAAATAAAAAGGAATTTATTTTGACTCAGCAAGAAGTTTACTTTGAAATAACATGTACTCGTATGCAGATTTTCAGAAGTCAATTTGTAACATAATAATACGAAACAATGGATTATTAGTCATAGGTTAAATTTAGGAAAAATTTTAATTTAGAAGATATTAATAAAATGGATAAAAGTATTCTTACTAACGACGTTAATATGTAAAGCAGTACATACGAAGTCCTTTTTAATAAAAATAAATTTTTAATTTTATTAAACGATGACTCCCAGTTAGCTAAAGAAAAACATGTTTTAAATATACGAGTAAATTGTTAAATTGAAAATAGTAGCACGTTTATTTATTTATTTCGCTTAATACAAGCTACAAAGATAAATAATAATAGAGTAAGTATAGTCTTTAAAAAAATGAGAGCTTTTGATTGATTGGGCCGTATTTTTTTGAGGACGCCATTGGCAATACGGAAACTGTTACTAGCGAACGCTACAGGACAATGATAAACGACTTCTTACTGCCGAAATTGGAAGAGCGGGGCTTGGTGAACATGTAGTTTTAACAAGACGATGCTATCGCACACACAGCATGAGCCACAATGGATATTGTGAAGTTTTCCTGGTCGCGTAATCTCCCGTTTTGGCGATTTGGCATGGCCTGCCAGATCGCCCGATTTAACCGCCCCATACTTCTTTCTTTGGGGCTACTTGAAGTCGCGGGTTTACGCCAACAAGCCTCAGACAATCTCAGCCCTTAAAGAGAATATTCGGAATGCGAACAGTTATTACCGCAAATCTTGCGGAAAGTCTTGGAAAATGGGATAAAACAAATGTATATTAACACTAGCGGCAGCTACTTGACGGATATCATCTTTCCCACTTAACAGAAAAAATTGTAAAAGTCCAAAGATAAAGATTTCCATCACTCAAAATATCTTTTTTATTTAGTAAAAAAGTTATACAAAAACAAAATTGAATGATTAATTTTGCGCCACCTTGTACTTCCTCCGCATACCTGATATAAAATATCCTTAAATTGTAATTGAGATTTGTTAGAATTGTATAACGAATAATTCTTTCGTTATTTAAGCCATTGTGTTTATATAGCGGCTAAATTTTGTATGTAAATTTAGCTGTGGAATTATGGTAACTTGCTGAATATTTAGTCAGATTGATAACGGAAATAGTACTGTGTTTTTAGTAACATTGTGGTTGATATGTAGATGATTGTTTTGCTTTATTTAGCCAGTTTATCTGTGTTTATCTGTAAACAACCTTTCTTTACGTTTCCCGAGTCGAACTTTATCGCCTCTTTAAGACCTAACAATTTTACTTTTTTAGGTTTTAAAGGACTTAAATGTAATTTATTTTGTATAGGGAATAACTCCTAAATAAAATCTCCAAAAGTCACTTATCGGACAAAGTCTTGACTTTAGGCGCTAGATAGGCGTTGAAATTTGAAAATGAACTTCTTATTTAAACCTCAATATACTCCAAAAACTCAATAAGTCCTATCGATTCTACTTTTTTATGATATTTCTATAGATCTATACATTCTAATTAAGCCCTATATATTCTGATCAAATTCTATAGAATCTATAGAATCTTCATTATATTGTGGATTTTTCATTAAGGTAAAAAAATTAATATCATAGGCATTATTTCAAGTAAAAACATTATATTGAATAAGAATTGAGTAAGTTGAAACGTTCACAAACGTATGATAAGTAATAAAAATAATATAAAATGTAAAAAATTGTTAATAAAAAAAAGGATAAACTTATGCATTTTTCTTCTTCATTTTTGATTTTTATCGTCATTCTTACGTGCTTTTTTTACTTTTACTTTTTGGTTTGATTTTTTTTTCCTTTTATTAGAGCATTCTTTATTAACGGCTTCGATAAATGCCGGTTGAGAAATAACAGCTGGTGACGAGATTTCATTTACTCGTTCTGAAAATATTATTGAAATGTATTAAGATTTTTTCATAATCATATAGTTTGTCAATGAACATCAAAAAAACAAATAAAATTAAACTTTTCATTCTATTACAGTCCTTAATGAGTCATTTTTTAAGCTTAAATTATTAAAAATGATATACTCACTAAATAATCCTTCAAATAACTTTTGATTAATTGGTGAACGAGGACTTCTAAAACTGATTGCTGAGTATTCTGATAAACGTTCACCATAAACTGCAATTAACGTTTCTCTGATATACAAATGCTAAGGGTACTACACCTCTTTCTTTGGCTTCAAGCCACCAAATTAATGCGTACTTCTTTTTACGCATGGTTTATCAAAGTTAATGAATATTGTCAAATTTTATTATTACACTTTTCTAGATATTATATTTATAAATATTAAATCACGTTTACTAAGAGTTTTTTTTAGCACTTCCACGATTGATAGAGATATGTGTGAAACGGTTTAAAATTTTCAAGATACTTCGTAGTTACAGTTGAATGACGGAAAGAGTGGTGAGGCGCAATGCAACCAACTGAAAATTGTACACATCCACGCTTGGTACTTGTGCTACCCGCCGTAGTTTCTGTAGATTTAAATAAGATGTCAATTTTTGTCTGTAATAGAATTATTAGGACTTATTGAGTTTGTAGAATATGAAAAATACTTACTAAGGTGTTGAAAAATTTTTATTATGCAAGATTATTCGAATGTTAACTAGTATTTTGAGGTTGAATAGTCTTTAAATGATTTAAATAGTTTTTTGAGATCTAAAATAGATTTAATTACTACTTGTATAGAATTTTTAAGTGTTAATAAAGTTATGGAGCGTATAAAGTTCTTAGTTAGGCGCTTTTAAAAATGAAAAGTATTAATTTAGATCTATTTGAAAATTTTTAGGCCCTCATGAGGCGATAAAGTTCGACTCGGGTTTGCTTTAAATTAATGCGAGCAATGCTGCAACATACAGGGATAAATAATGCGATTCAAATTCAAAATTGACTAGCTTTTGGGAAAGCGGGAACGGAACAAACATCGTAGCTGTAAAACTTTTAGCCGCAAAAAGGTCTTTGCTGCAGATTAAAATTTTTTAGCTGTTAAATGAACAATAAGCTTTAAAGGGAAACTTAAGTTTACACAGTTTCTTTTTGTAAAGATTGCTCACAATAGAAATTCTGTTAGAGGAATTTTGTTTCAATTTAAATGCTCTTGTCCCACAATTGGATTATTGCTTGTCATTTAGCTGTTATATTTTCAGTATTGATCACAGTTTTTGAAAAAATATTTTAGACTGAATTTGAGGTGACACCCTAATTTTAATGACAAAAAGAAAAATTATTTTTGAAGAATAAAGGCTTATAAGTTTTTAATTTTAGTAAGTGATCCGTGGAAAGATTCGATTCCAATCGCGTTAATAGGGTAAACTGTTAAAAAATATGCAGTGTGATAAGTAAAAGATACTCAATTTACAAATACCCCTCTTTCGGAAACCCAGATATTTTGTAACTGCAACTTACAGTGATTTCACAATACCTTCAGAAAAGTCTGCTCCCAAAATATAATTTCAAGACATTCTTATTAAAAGTAATACTTTACGTTTTCTTAAATAACATTGTAAGGTGAATCTTTTAAGCTACGAGGCCCGAAGAGTAATTAACCGAAAAGGTAAAATCTCTCAAATGTTACAAATTAAAGGTCAGAGATATAACAAAATTACGAGGTTAAGTTAATTCCACAAACAACAACGACAACGCACAAAGTAAAGTGAAATGAATGATTAACGTGTTGTCTGAGCTTAAAAAAGGTATAGATATTTTCATCCATCCTTGGGGTAAGCAATTACCAACGTGTCAGGAAATGCTCTTGTATTAAAAAAAAAAAATTAGGATGAAAAAAGGGAGTTTAATTAACAAAGACAGCTGTTGTTTTTGCTTCAGGATATGTTTTAAATGCTCTTCCAAGCTCTGAGCTCGGTTTCTCGTTTGCTCTATTCTTTCAATTTTATATTATTGTCTGGCGGCCTACCAACACATACTAAAAAAAATGTAGGAAGAAAATGCGAGATTTCTTTTTCAGTAGAGGTAAAACAGAGAGACGTACATATCGTCGTGAATATCGTCATAATAAATGAACACAACTGGTAAAAAGGAGTGCCGGATGGGAATATGATAATATATAAAGTACTATACAATTTAGCACTGCAAATGCTGTAAAAAACATTCATTGAGATTGCCGATAGGACTTGTGTCAAGTTCAGGACGTTTTAATATCCAACAAGATAGCTAGGGGCGAAATTTTAATTGCCGTAGTTTAGTACTCAAGTGGAATAGAATTGTATTTTTATTTTTGGGTTATAAAAAGCAGTTTATGCACTGAAATAAAAACTTTCTAAAATATAGCAAGACTGTCTTGAACAATGCATTTTACGCAATGATTTTTATCCAATTGAATTGGCTCTCGATTCAACCGTAAATTCATTAATAATTTTAATTTCTAAACCCTATTTTCTTTATTCAAAAGTTAGTGGGTTGTTGAAGTTAATAAAATACTTGAGCTGAGTGGAATTTGTACAAATAGTGAAATAATTTTCTAATAATAATGCAAACAAGAAATTTATTCTTATGATGATTACTTTAAATGAGGAAACCACTTTAGGAATAATTGAAATTTTCCTAAATCTGTCTGGATTTTAAGAGAAAATCGCTTGAATTGAATTGAAAATTTCTTTGAAATGATATCATGATAAAGATATTGTTATTATTATTGTCAACTTACCGGCTGGTTGGCAAAATTGCACGATCGGCATCGGCACAATCCGGGGATCAGACTGATCTCGTCAGTGTATCTACTGCTTGGTGTCTCTGCGACAGTACTTTTTTACCCGTTTGAAAATGAAGAGTTATGCACTTACAAAACAACATTTGCGGAAATGATATTGCATTACTTAATTTTAAAGAAAAGTGCTGCTATGATGAACGTTCGCCATCTATAAGAACTTACGAGTATTAGTTTAGACGATTTAAAAGGAAAAATTTCGAGGTCAGTGCTAAATGATGCAGAGTTGGAAGCTTTTCTTGACAAGGATTTGTGCCAGACTGAAAGAGAATTATCAGCAACATTAAATATGAATTATCAGCAACGTTTAAATGCAATGGGGATGGTACAAGAACAAGGAAATCGTGTACAACACGAATTATCTGAAAGAGATCTTGAACGTCGAAAAACCATTTTCTTGAAAAAAAAAAACAGAAAGGGGTTTTTACATGAAATTATTACTGGTGAAAATAAATAGATTTATTATAACAATAAGCCTAAACGTGTGAAAGTGTGCGTGATTGTTATCAAACTCAATTAATACGTTTAAAGTGAGTTCTCATTCAAAAACGGCTAGAATGGGCGAATAAACACAGCAAAAATTAATTTTGCAACAAGACAACGCAGGATCACATCACAGGCCGATAGATATAAAATATTAGCTGGCTTAGCAACTAGATCGCTTCGAAAGACTTCTTTCTTCGAGGAATGCTTTTACTTGTAGAAAGATGGGCAAAAGTTGTACATTTAGATGGATCATACTTTGATTAAAATAAAATTATTGCTTATGTTCTCAAATGATATGTTTTCAAAAATTTATTTATTTATTTATATATATATATATCCAATATATAATATATATTTATATTTTAATTCTTTCTGATTTAATTAAAAGTCAGGTTTTAGTTTATGGCTGACCAATTTGCACGTTGCAGGCGTTGTTGGAGCTACCAATTATTTTACTTAAATTTGATAATTCTTAAGCATTCAACTAAATTATTAGTAATATTAGTAACTAAGAATAAACCCCAAATTAAAAAGGTTAGATTTAGAATACAAACTAAAAATTTTATATTGATAGTTAGATTATAATATAGGTAATAAGAATATTTGAAAAAACATTTTTCGTTTTCGTGACTCCAAGACATTTTAAATTTTAATAAAAATTGAATCTGTATCGCTACATAACCAGAACAAAGTCTTCTGGATATTATGGAAGATATTAATGACGCATACCGAAACCATCTGTGGCCGGACTGAGTTATACAGAAATTTCTGAATATAATGCTTACGAAAACTTCAGCGGCGGTATCAACAAGTTTCTAACTTTTGTCATAATTTCCCTCGGAAGAAGATGGGCATCGACCAAAGTAATGTAACTACATTCTATATTATTTTGGACTGTTTATAAATGAGAGGATTTCTCAGTCTCATAATAAATTTAACAGTGTTAAGCTTTATATTAGTCATGAACTATGTTTCCTTTTATTAGCACATTGAGGAATTGCTGAAAGTTTTACTGAGAATTTGTAATAAAGAGTTCTGTATAGTTAAAACTTTGAATGGAGTAAGCTTTATAAATTAATATTTGTTAAGAGAATTGATAATTCTATTTTTGTA